>OY735145.1:15322435-15685629 GCA_963457615.1 Nicrophorus investigator | reverse complement strand
AGTGTAATCATGTAACACGAAGAGTCCTCTCCACTTACGGCAGTCCGTCCGGAGATTACGACGAATTAATTACCGTCACGTTTTCCGCCTTTCCCCCGCATTATTATTCCACCGTGCGTTTCTTTCTTCTTCCTCTTTTAGCCACGTTTCATCCAGCTTTTGCTCTTGTACTATTTTTTTTTTCATCCATATTATTATTTTTCCATCCTTGCTGCAGATTTATTTATTTTTTTATATATTATTATATTTATATTCAGCTCGTTCCACGCAAAACACGTACGCCGGGAAACAAGAAAATGTACCTAATTATTTCGTAATCAGCGCTGTGGAAATGCTACATATGGACAAAGGAGAGAGAAATGCGATGGAAGCTCGGCACGCAATTGCAATTACGACGAAAAAGGAATCCACTGATTACGTAACAGGTCGTTCATTGCGGTGCAATTGAAACGAAAAACGCTCACGTAATAACGTCCCTTCAACTACATATGTTACATTTTACTAAATTTACTTACAAATTGATAAAATATAAATTTAATTTTCATCTTATACTTTGATAATTTTATAAATACAACTGTTATTCATATTTAAAACTTCAGTTTCTTGACTTTATTACAAATGCTTCTAAAAATATTCAAAAACCAAGTATAGTTTTACTTATTTATTTCTATTAGTTTTCGTATGGAAAATACAGAATCGAATCATAGATGTTATTTGAACTTTTTTAAGCAAGTATAAAACCATAATTTGTTATGAATTATCCATTTTTAGAAGCTAGGATTTGATCAAAAATAAATTAAAGTTTATTTAATAAAAATAATTATTTCCTAGCACTATGTTTTTATTACGTTTTTTTAAAAACTTATATAGAAATACTGTAAATATTATATAATGTTTGTGTCAAAGAATATTAGTATTTAATTATTGAAATATTAGTATGTAATTATTCTTATTGAGTAGTTTTAAAATTTAAAAATTGCGTATTTTATATGTATGATTAATATGTAAATATTCAAATTTTTACTTAACAATTTATACTACTTATACGTTAAAATTTGAAATCTGGAAATTATATATAATTTTTTTTTTCTATTAAACAATTTGCTTATATGATATGCTTATTTATTTCTATTAACGTTTCTATAAAATACGAATTTATTTCTATTATGGTATGGAAAATACCGAATCATACATGTTATTTGGACTTAAAAAAAATATAGAACTTTATTTAAGTCCAAAGTTTTGATTTGATAAAAGATAAATTAAAGTTTATTTTAGAAAATTAATTATGTCTTCCTTAAATTTTTTAAGAACGTATTTTTCTATAATTCATATTATTATTACCTAATATTTTCTGCGATGTATATAGTAATATTAGTAATATTAATATTGAAAATATACTTTCTAAGAAATTAAAAAAAAAGAACTATAAATGTTGCTTCAACTTCTCGACTATATTACAAATATTTCAAAAAATGTCCAAAAAGCAAGTACAGTTTTCATGAACTATTTATACACGTTGAAACTTGAGTCTTGGAAGTTATAAAATCCTTATTTATTTTTATTAGTTTTGGTATGAAAAAAAAAACAGAATCATAGATGTTATTTGAAGTTTTTGTATATATTTAGTCCAATGTATTTAAAAGTTTGGATTGAATCAAATATAATTTTTTTTTTAAGAAAAATTATAATGTTTTTTTCTTACGTTTTCAAGAACGTATTATATAAAGTTGGATAATGTTTATGACGATATACATATCATTATATTACTATTTAATTACTGTAATTTAATTATAAATAAAAGTAAAGTAATTTGTTCTATAGTTTTAAAATTTTAAAATTTTGTATATCGATTACAGTATAGTAATTGGGCTACTTAAATATTAACTTGATAGTTAATGTTAAAGCTTTTATGTAATGCAAATGATTGGAAAATGAAGCGAGAATATTTAACGTTCGACCGAGAGCTTCGCTACGCTATTAAAGATCTAATGTGAAAAATAAACTAGACAAGAACAAGAAGAAGGATGTTGCGTTCTTCACAACGAAATCAATCCATTACGTTTACTTCCGTCTATTTTGCACTCAATTTGTCTTCGGGGTGTGGTTTACTGGAGTAACGCTTTACATACAAAATACTATGTAAATCGATAAACACTGTTTACACGATTTAAGTAAGTAAATATCCTACAATTAATTTACATCTAATAAAAGTTTAATCTAATTATATTTCTACTACAAATTATTATTTCGTTTATAACATAAATTTAAAAATATATAAAAAGTATTACATAAATCTATTAATAAAAATTGTACTTATTTGTTATATAAAATATTTTACAATATTAATCATGGTTAATGAGAAAATTAATTAATTTATTTTTAAACAATTAATATTATTTAATTAATTTATAAATATAATTTGTATACATTTGCTAATTTTTAAGCGTTTACTATAGATATATAATTTATTTTCAAATATTAATCAATGTTATTAGAAGATAATGAAAAAATTAATTAAAAAATATTTGCAATTTTTTTTAAAATTTTTAATAAATTAATATTATTTAATTATTTAATAAATATAATTTAATTGGTAAATGTATACATTTGTTAATTTTTAAGTGTTTATTATAGAAATGTATGTTTGGATGTAGGAAAGAAAATATTGTTCCCAAGAGAGAATTCAGTTGAAAGGAGTATTATTGAAATGTTAAATCAAGCAATTACGTGATCGCTCAGGTGTGATGGATGTGTACAAGCCGTAGTTTCCAATCTGAAGGGCAGATCGCTCATCGTCGAGAGCAGCCCTTTTTATCCCTGTGATTCCCCCAAATTGTATAATATCTGATGGTAGACTATATCAAAAGAGAAGAAAAGAAAAAGACAGAATGTAATAATCTGAGACTGCTGCATGATTTGTTTCCAAATGGGATAAATGGAATGGGGAGTATTTTCCAATTAATCTAAAAGGAAGAATTTTGTAATGGAAAAAGTAAAATAAATAAAAGTAAAACGGCGTTTTACGATAAGGAATTTGACACCAATTCAAAGTAATTGCGCTTAATTCGGAAACACAACTGAAACAAATTCAATTAGGGAGTTTTGCTATCGTTTTCGTCCCCAAACCCCAACATTCGTGCACCACCATCCCTTGTCACAACCTATTTTACTGTTAGTAGCGTTCTTAGCATTTAATGACAACTCGCAAACGGCGTTATCATTTCATAGATGCGATGCGAAAAGGGGGGATCTTCTTCCATATATTCCACTTTTTTTCTTCTTCGCTCAACCCAGATGCGCCGCAAGTGTGTGTGGGAGGGTGGTTTTTCGGGGTCCCCCCGAAACTCACTCACCCCCTCGGCGACGGTAATTTATTCGCAAAGTTTTTCGCATCGTCAAGTGGAAATTTTAAATCGCGCCGGAAAACTTGAAAAATATGCCGCATATGTCGATGGCTTGGAATTGTAGAAATATTAATGCGCACAAAATTGGCAATTTTTACATACGTAAAAAAAATATGTAACCGCGCACACACGCCATACATTTTATACTCTTCGCCGTTTTCTGTTTGCCTTTTACTAACTTATTTTTTTTTGTTCTCATGTTTTATGGAAGGACGATCGAAGAATAACAATCGCTCATACGCCCTTCATAGAACTCTAATAATTACTAAACCAAACTCAGAAAATGGACCCTAAAAATATAGTAATAATAATAATAATCTGTCTTTTTTTTTGTCTGGGTTGAGAGGATCCGGATGCGGATGGTTTTTCTGGAGGAAGAGGGAGGACTGATAATCTCTATTTTTCGTCGCGAATAATGGCGGTTCGGGATATTGATTCGCGAGTGTAAATATGTCAAAGGCTCCGGCAAAGAAGTTCCGACTGGGGAATTCTTTTCAACTTTTCCTTCGAGCGCGATATAGGAACATGAGAGATGAATTTAATTGCTGGCCCTCCCCCCTAAATCGAGTTTCGCTCCGGATTTATTTTTATTGCTGTTTGAGTTTTTCGCGAAGTTTCCTCGTCCATTACGATGAAGACGACGACGAAATACTGGATTATTAATAAACAAGCGGATTGCAATCTTCATTCGCGACATCCTGCATATTTTCCATCCAAACTCCATGCAAGTGACTTTGCTTTGAGAGACTGAAAGGTATGTTTGTTGTAAGAGCAAATAAAGAGCAGAAATGTTGATTAAAATTTTATTTATTTATGTCGCTCAACAAATAACATAATTTTGCATCAAGGATAAATGAAATATAACTTATTTTTTTAGACAAGCATTTATGTAATATGATAAAAATACTGTAAAGTTGTAAGTATAGCTGGTGAAAAAGAAGCTACAAAAAAACTTAAAAAGAATAAAATATAAGGAATTGGTGGCCATCGTAGAAGACACTTCAGGCTGGTGTCTTCAGGCATAGTGGCGACTATCTGAGTGTGGAAGATTGGTGAGCTCAGAAAAAGAGCCAAAGTTTGAGTTCATCTTACTCCTCCAAAAGGAAGTAGCGATTCTTCACACGTGGAACCAACAGGGTCAAGGTGTACCTTATAGCTAATCCTGCACCCTTGTCGTGTTATAATACTAAAAAATAAGTAAATATTTCCCAGACGTAGTTGGTACTGCAATAATGTATGCCTCAAATCAAGTGTAGTGTGGATGTATGTTTTAAAACCAATATTTTAGATAATTATTAATTTCTTGGAATTTTAAAAGAATGTAGATTAATGAACTGACAACTACTTTTTATAACTTTTATGTATATTTGGTACATAAAAATATTTTTATTTTATATATTTAAAAAAAGGCCTTAGTTTTAATAAGACTTAAAAATGAATTACAATATTGAAGAGTTAGTGCAGTGATCAGTCTTCAGGTTTAATTAAGTTAATAATTGCACAACAGACACTAAACTACTCTTAACCGATCTTTTAAGTTCCTTATTCCAAATCGTGACCAAAATTAAAAGCAGGAAATTGCAAAACTGTTGCATTTTGAATCATCTCACAAATATGCCGGAGCCAAGGTGAGTCTTCAGGACAACGTTTCTAAAATTACAGAAGAGCTGAAAACTATCTTCTATTTAGCTACTTTGGCTGAAAACTCTCCATCTCACAGCTAACATGTTGGGATGAATTTCCAGTCATTGTTGTGAAATCTCCTCCAATGAGAAAAGGAATTGTTGAGTGTGACTTTAGAACTTATTTACCATCTCTTCAGCAAGTGCGGTATACTATTGAAGCTAGCCTGTTGCTTGTCGGTTACTTCTTCAGTTGTTGGTAGATCAGCTGTAAAGATCCTGTGAATGCAGGAATGCAGCAGAGCAGAATTTATTTTCCTCCAAACACTCATTGATCTCGACAACCACACGATGCACTTATTCTACAGTACCATGCCGTTCCCGGAATCCAAACTGGTATTATCCCTCTTTTCAGCAACCAAGGTTTAAGTTTATTAATCAGGAGTTTTTCAAACACTTTGGAAAGTATTGGTAAAATACTGATGAGGTAACTGAATCTGATGGCTTTCCTAGCTTAGCAATTAGGATGATCTCTGCAAACTTCCACTGCGAAGAGAAGGAACCAGTAGTAGTGTTATCATCTTTAGTCCAATATCAGGACCTCAGTTGATACCCAGACGCTTTTTTAAATTTTAATCCTCATTGAATCATTTTGATAATTTGATTTAGACTAAATGACAGATCGTTTGGAAGATGCTAGTAAGATGTTCTGCAAACAATTAAACTTTATATTTCCAGCTTCGTTTACAGCTGCCATCCCATTTGCATATAGGTGTAATTCTTTGTGATATTCTGAAAATATGTGTTTTGGGTAATTTATATTGATTTGGAAGTATTATAATAAAATAATGTAAAAATTTGGACAGGTTTGAGGTGACTAACAGCATAACAGATACGAGAGTACATAAATTATGTTGTAAACGTGACAGCGTTATATAATTAACGAAAAATGAGGAGGAAAAAAAAAAACGGTAATTGTGCATGCAAGAAATGCGCGGATGTATAAATAAAAAAGGTATTTGTACGTTATAATTGCTTCAGTGAGGGAAACAGCAGTTTTCGCGTTAATGAATAATACACCTTGACGCATTGAATAATATCGAGTAATTACATTGGCGTTACACTTGAAACGCGATAATTAATAATGCGGAGCCGGATATTACGGGTGGCGTTCACAAAGAATGTAATGAATTGTTTCGCGGTTTCCGGTGTTGCAGGATACGGAGGGGATTCCCCAGCTTAATACCACCTACACAGCAGCTTTAGTCTGTATCTGTGTGCGAGGCTGCAAGGAGTGAGAGAGCTTTTGTTTGAACTTTGTTGAAATGTACAGTTCTCTCCTAACATAATTAATGTAATTCCCAACGTTGTCCGCAATGAAATTTTCATAATTTCATAAATCATCCGTTTCAGGACTCTCTTCGTACCCATTCCAGAAACACACGCATTCACACTATTAATAACTAGTTGTCTGGAGACGTGCGGATATTGCTGTTTTTTTTTTCCTCTTCGTTTTGCTCGTCCTTTCTTCGATTCTGATTTTTCCGCAAAAGGAAAATAATAACGGAGAGAAAAAGGAGAGCTTTGTCGCGTGAAAAATGCTGAACGCTTCGGTGATATATAATCCCGTAGTAAATATATACAACTGGGAGCATTGTGCCAGATGAAATATTTACAAGTGGATGAAGAAAAAAAAAAAAGTTTGAAGAAAACTTGTGTTTGGTCAACGGTTTCTTTCATCTAAGAAAGAACTTAATTTAGTATTTTAGATGATTCATTAATCTTCTCTACATTATTAAAAATCTAACTTAATTGAGCTTCAAATATTTACAAAATTGTACAATCAAAATTAATTTCAGAATTACTAATAAATAAATATTCTGAATATCTTAAGTCTGAAAAATTGATCTAATCTAAATATATATTAAAAATATATAAATTATAAATTAATAAACTTACGATTTTTTAGCTTTAATTTGTTCTCAACAAAATCTCTCCCATGTTATTTTTTCTTATTTATTAAATTCATGTTTTGCAGAATTCTGAAATTTATGATTGAAAATGTTAAAAAATGTAATAATATAAGTAATATTTATTAAACTAAATGCAATTTGTAAATAAATAAGTGAGTGAAAGAAATAAAAATAAGTATTAAAATTTTGTTGAGGCAATAGTTACTGAAACTTTAAATTAATTATTCCAAGCGAATTATCCTTTAATTAAAGACGACGTCGACGTCGTTTTACGCCCGACGAAAGGACGAGAACAAGAAGCGAAAAAAAAAAGGATAAATTAGCATGCGGAGGCGAGGAGGACGTCGATGAGGGAATGACTTCGCGCAACGCCCCTTGAAAATACTACATTATGATTCATGTTTTATTTAGCAAAAAAATCATCCTCCCCTTAGCAGCAGCAGCGGCAGCAGGAAAAAAAAAGATCCTGAAAAAAACTGCGCGAGTGGAGGTTATAAACTCCACATGACGCAGACTGTTCATAATATTATGAAGCTCGACATAGGCACTTACACGTCCCTCCGGAAATTCAATAAGCTCAAGCTGCTTAAACAATACTATTCCGGGATACAACAAAAAAAAAAAAGGATGAAGTATGTAGATGTACGGAATGAGCGCGGATGAATAATGCATTGCAAATTACGTAATTTCTCTGGTGGTAAGTGTGCTCGAGGGTTGGAGGAATTTCGAAACTCGTGCATTAATCGGACAATTATTAATGATTTTCGCTATTTCTATCAAAGGGTGATGTTTATCAAAGTAAATGGAGAGGATACCTTTTCATTATTTGGGTCATCGGAAAATATTTCGGTCTGTAATTAAATTGTGAGAGGCGCGGCGCGATCAACGCTAATGTTGTTTGAATTATTAAAGTGTGCATTCGTTTTCGATGCAAATGCAAACTGCGTCTGCTCTTGAGGTAATTAACGTTTGCAGTGGTTTGTTTTCCTAATCGATTGGGAATTCGTGCTGTTTAATGCTGTTTAAATACGAACAGATATTGGAAAATTAGTGTTCGATATGGTGGATGCGCCGGGTACACAACATTTTTAAACCGTTATTTTATAACAATTTCTTTGAATATTAATAAAATATTTCACTATAACTAGTTTAATATTTCTGTTAAAAATCAAAGAAAATATTTTTTATATAATAATTTTTAATTATTCAAAAAATATTATTTATTTGGTGGATGCGCCAGGTTATAATAGATTTTATAATTTTATTTTTTTCTTTATTTTACTTAGATTTAAAATAATTAATTGAAATTAATTAATTTAAAAACATTTATTTTCATTGAATTTTTATTAGATTTTTTCTTGAAAGTTATCCTTATAAATTTAAATATAATAATAAATAATGGTTTAAATTTTTATTTAAAAAAATAAATAGATTTTGCATAAATTTATGTAAAAAAACTAATACTAATCTAATCATTTTATTATTAAATCATTTGAAAAATATAATTAATTATGAAAACTTTGTCAAATTCTATGAGAAATTATGATTATTGCATTTTTTCTTGGTAAAAAATAAATATTGTTTCATTATAAAAACTTTGACAAAATCATTAAAGTTTTGTGATTTTTGTAATTACGAATTCAAATTATTGCAAATATTGTAGTTAAAAAAAACTATATTTAATTATTGAATCATTTGGAAAATATAATTAATTATAAAAACTTTGTCAAATTTGATAAGAATTTATGATTATTGCAAAATTTCACTATATTAATTAAATTACTGTATTATGAAAACTTACAAAAATACATAAAAAATTTTCTTGCTGAAAAAAATATTAAGAAAACTACATTTCTGATAATAACATTTTGTTGTTAAGGAAAAAATGCAGTGTCATTGTTAAAACTTTGTTAAATTCAATAACGATTTCATAATTTTCTTATTGAAACTTTAAAAAATTCTATTAGGATTTCTAATATCTGTAAATTTTGTAATTGAAAAAATATGGTTTCAATACGAAAAATATGAAAAAATAAGTTTCATTATGAAACTAATTCAAATTCAAGAAGTTTTGGTACGAAAACTTTGAAGAATTTCAGAAAATTTTGTTCAAGAAATTTTTATAACGGAACAAGTTATAAAAACTTTGATAAATTTCTTGAAATCCTTATCTAAGTATTATAAAATTTGTTCCTCCAAAAAAATACATCACTAAAACTGAATTTTGTAATTAACAATTTAAACCAACATTATTTTGTTTTGTTTCAAGTTTAAAAAAATCTTTATAGATTTTTAGTTTTTGTAATTGAAAAAATATTACACTGTTTTATTATGAAAATTTTGAAAAAATCAATAGGGATTTCCAAATATTGAAATTTACAAAAACAATCTTTTTTCATTATGAAATCAATCGCAAATTCAAGATTCAAATAAAAATTTTATAAAAATTTTGAAAACATAAATAAATTTCGTTAATAAAAAAAAATCATTATTAATTTATATAAACTTTCACAAATTCAATAAAAATTTGTGCTTTTGATAAATTTTGTTGCTGAAAACTTTAAAAAATGAATAAGGAATTTCTTTGGTTAGAAAAATAAACAACGAAAACTTAAAGCAAAATCCATTTAGCTCAATTCAAACCAAGAAGTTAATGTTAAAACTGATCGACAAATGATTGAGTAATAAATCCTAAAAAAAGTATGAATTTTCTGAAGTAATATTTAACTTTTATATAAGAAAAAGTAATAAAACTGTGATTATATTATATATTTTGTTATGCGCTGTTTGAAGGAATCTTCAAAGGTAAAATAATACGGATAAAAAAATAATAGAGGAGAGCAGAAAGTCTTCCTATTTATTGTTGGAAAAGGAATCCTTCATAATTGAAAGGCATCGGCTGGAGGAATAAAAAAAGGAAATTTATAATAAGACCAACAAGCAACTGGAATTCTCGAGGAAAAATCTGGGATGCGACTGCTATCTTAGTTTGCAAGGATAAAGGGAGCTCTTCCTGCAGCTCCAAGACCGAGTTAATCTGATCCCAATTTAACGATAAGAGCAAATAGTGCTGTGTAAAAAGCGTCATAGGATGAACGCCGGATAGTTTTAAAATACGCAAATAAAAATAATACAGTCTTACTGTTCTTAAGTCCTTATGGACCGTTTTGAATGAAAGTTGTTGAATGCAATATAATCAGGTTTAAACGAATCTTATTTTTACATTTATATTAATACATTATTAAATAATGATTTACATCTAACCTAAATTAGTAATGAATTAGTAATATTTAATTCTGAATGACTTTTCTATATTTTCAATTTGCTTGATACTAATTTTAATATTGTAAAGTTTCAAAATATCTTACGTTTGAAAAATTTGCTCTAGCCTAAATTTACATCAACATAACCTAACTGAATCAAATCTAACCTAGTTATATAAATAAGTTTTTTCAATTAAGCCCTTAAGGTCCGTTTTGGATGGAAGTTGTCGAATGGAATATAATTAGGATTAAGGGAATCTTATTTTTACATTTATTTTCATAAATTATGTAATAATGATTTTCTTCTAACCTAACCTAATTTAGCTTTAAATAATAACTATCTCAGAATTAGTATTATTTAATTCTGAATTACTTTTCAATTAGATTCATACTAGTTTTGATATTGTAAAGTTTCAAAATATCTTACGTCTGAAAAATTGATCTAATCTAAAGTTACATTAACATAACCTAACTTAATCAAATCCAATTTAGTTATATAAATATCTTTTTCTATTTAAAAAGTAGTCAAAATTAAATAATTTCTCAACAAAGTGTTTTTCACATTTTTAAGCCCTTGTGGTCCTTGGGTGGAAGTTGTTGACTTCAATATAATCATGAATATTATTTTTGCATTTATGTGAATAAATATTATTTAGAACGATTATTGCCAAAAAATAATAATTATCAACAAAATCTTGATGAATAAAATGAAATTTTTATAAAATGAAGTTTTATTTTCTTTTCTAAGTGATTTATAATATATTTTAATTAAATAACAAAATAATTTTATGAGAATATTAATTTTTAATATTATTTAACAATGATGGCTCGAAGGGACGCTGACTACCTTGGATGAAACAAGAAGCATGAAGCAATGACCCTCTTTGAGGAACCACTCACCGCACCCTCAAACCGCCCCGAGCTCTATGTTCTTCTTGCACCAAGTGGATTCTTTGTACTCACCTCATTATCACGAGAAGTTTGATAAACACTTCATGCAAAAAGTGGTTATATAAACAAGAAATATATAAAATATAGATGTAAGAGGTAATTATTAAAATAATTAGTTCAGAAGTGTGGATGTGTCAATTAGAATTAATTATCAAATATTTTAGTAAAGAAGCAATTAGTAGATTTCTAGCTAAGAAATTATCAACTTAGGAAGTATTTTTTTATCTTCGAAAAATTATTTCAAAAATACTTTAATTGTCAATTTTTTTGTTTGATGAAAAATATTTATATTATGTAGAAATATTGAATATTTCAATTAAAAATAAAAATATTAACTTTCGAAAACGACTATTAATATATTTGTGAGAATTATGGTTTTGTTGTAAAAGATTTAATTTAAAACAATATTTTTTTAAGGGTTGAAGATACGTATACATTTTATCGTTTTATATTCCAGAAGAAAGAACGTGAATGGGGTTGATAATCGTGAGGGTGGGAAGTAATTGAGAGCGTAAGAAGTTGGCAACACGCAAATCCTCTTATGCAGCGGCGCATTGTTCATAATTCAATGTTTCTTGCGTTGACCCGAGATTGATCTCCTGATGAAGGGTTAATTACGTCCCGGCATCATCCCATCGCATGTAATTTATTAATAACCGCCACCACCCGCCGCCTTCTGAAAAGGGCTGAAGCGAAACTCGTCCCGCCCGAACGAAATCGAAAATTAATGGCGCCCCGCTCTCGATTCATACTAATTAAGACGCTGATAACGAAATCAAACATTAATTACCAGTCCGTCGATCCAGAAATAATATTAAATTGAATACAGCCTAAGTCTAATCCTCAGACAAACAGACTTTTTTCTCTCTGTTGATCTTGTATCCGTTACGTTAATTTTATGCGTCGAAAGCTAACGTTATTTACATTAAGAGATATTTAACAGCACAGAATATTAAATTATATTAAACTAATTACTAAAAAAAAATTTTACAAACAAAAAGCATTATTTCTTGGAAAATATTAAATTTCTCTACATCATCTATCTAAAAACTTTCACATGAATTATTATAAGTAAATTACTGAGTATTAATACTCAATAATAAATTATAGATTAAATATTACAATATATCTTTGAAAATAAATAATCCTTGCTTTCGTTTGTTGTCACTTAACGTTAATTATAATTACGCAGGATTTCTGAGAATGTATAATCATTTGACAGCTGTCATTTTTACAAAGCCACTATCATATGGGTTAATATGTAACTTTTGTTTGACAGCTGTCATTTTCACTGTGCCATCTATGATTTAACTATTAAAATATTTAAATCAATTATTATATATACTTTATGCTACCGAAGTTCCAATTATTATCAGCAAGTTTGAAAGATGTGCTTATAGGTGAGTGATTCAAAAGGATCTTTGAAAATAAATATTTCTTGGGCTCGTCTGTTATCACTTATCGTTCTTTATAATTATGCAGGATTTCTGAGAATGTATAATCATTTGACAGTTGTCATTTTCACAAAGCCACTGTCATTAAATATTTTACTTTTGTTTGACAGGTGTCAATTTCACAATTCCATCTATTGTTTAACTCTTAAAATATATAGATCAATTATTATAAATACGTTATTGTACAAAATATTGTAATGTTAATGCTTATAAGTGAAAGATTCAAAGAGATCTTTGAAAATATATAATTATGGTTATGCAGGATTTTTGACATTTTCATTTGACAATTGTCATTTTTACCAGGCCACTTTCTTCTTTTTTCTTAATTTCCAGTCACTTAATCTGTGCACTGTACAATTTCGCCAGTTTCTGGATTTAATATGTTACTATGTTGACAGCTGTCATTTTCACCACGCCATCTATGGTTTAACTCTCAAAATATTTAGATCAATTATTATAGTACAAAATTGTGAGCGATAGTGTTGGATTTTCTTCCGGCGAAGATGCGACCGAAGTTCCAATTATAATCAGCGAGTTTCCGGCGGTTTCGGAATATTAAACGAAACTCTAATTTCTAGTGCGAAAACAAACACCGGCGTGAAAGGAAGACGACTATGATGATGATGGGAAGGAGCAGAAGGAAAACAGAAGTCGTACGCCGAAATTAAACGTCGAAATTGTCGTTTCCGCAAACAGGGATCCTCGTTCCTGCACTAATTTTCGGTACAGACTCCTGCTTCGCCTTAACCGGAGAGACCTACTTTAATTTGTTTTTCATTAGTGATTTAGAATGCTCTTCTGCTTCGGGCTATCATCTTGTTCGGTTCCAATTCGGCGTCGAATAATTTTAACACAAATTTATATTCCAAGTACGTACACCGAACACGAATATTCGTACAGTTGTAAACAGAAAACGTTTAATTCTTAACTGTTTTTTTATTCAATTTACAAAACAAATTTAGTAACAAATATTTAAGTTAACTTTATGTTTAAAATAAAGTAATGGATTTAAAAAAATAATCAGTTTTATAATAATGCTAGGCTAAGTGAAAAGTAATACTTGTCATAGGTTTAATAAAGGTAGATCTGATTAAGTATACCATTAAAGGAAAGCGAAAGACTCTGTCAATGTCGTCGCCTAGGCTTAAACAAATCGCTCACTCTAAGTGCAACATATTTCTATTCGTACGAGTGTGTATGTATATTTTTTTCTATTTTCTCATTCACTTCTGATCATTTCTATGGATTCCCTATCGATTTCCACTGTATCAGCATTCCGCACTCGTAAAGTAAATTCATTGATTGGCCATACAGTGATTGCCCATTCAATTTCGAATTTCAAGCCAGTTACTGCTTTAATACACGTCTTCCCCAGCTCCGAGCAGAATCCTATCATTGCCGTATAAGTATGATAAATTGAACCCAATATCCTCCTTAGGCGCAAGGAACCCGTCCTCTCTTCCTCATCCCCATATTCCTTCCCAATTGCGTATAGAACGCACATAAAATCATATATTTTTGTGATTAATTCCGCTAGAGATTGGCGTAGTTAGTTCGCGGAGTAGTTCGTGAGAAATTGGCGCCCATTTGAAGAAGACACGAGAAATACCGATTCCATTTCAAGCAACTGGATAGGTCTATTTATCAAATAGCGCCTCCAACTTAAGGATGAAAATGAGAAGCAGAAGAAGTATAAAAAAAAAGGAAAGGAAGAAAGAGAAACAGAAGCCGAGACGAAGTTCCTCCCTCTGGCAATTATGTCCAATTTGCTCCTCTTTTACAAATCATTTTTGAGCTAAATTATGCAACGCTAATAAATCCGGACTTAATTAAATCCCGTATACTATGCTCATGAAAATTCTTTTCACGTACTCACTTTGAAACTCGAATTCTTTCGGTAATTCGTTTAAGTTCTGAATAAAAAAAGGATAAAAGATCCATTTACCTCTCGACACAAATAGATTTTGCCGCTCACAACTAAATTGCAGGTAATCAAATATTAAATTCTTTATTAAATAATTATTTCTTCTTCAAAATACCAAATAATTAAATGCAGTTCTATTTAATAAATGAAAATAGCTTAAATTGATTTTCACCATAGTTTGTCAGCTGTCAAAGATTATTATTGTAACTGACATACATTCATACAAATATTAATAATGACGTTTGACAGTTCTGTTTGAAAAACACCAGTGGCGCCTTACTAAGAATTTCGGTCGACGATTACGCCACAATGATCTTACATAAATCTAATTTCATGTATATTGGAAGGGCGTAAGTATATAATTATGAAAGTTTGTTGTGTAATTGCAATTTAAGACTGGAATTTTAAATTAATTTTCTTTAAATTTTGATGAAAATGGTAACAAATAATTTCTTCTTCTTCAAAAGACAAAATAAAAATAATTAAATGTAGTGAAAATGACATCTGTCAAAGAAATAATAATAATTACATTTATTGTAACTGAAAAACATTCAGATAATAACCAAAACCCGCTTTTACCCGAACTTATTATAATTAAGAAAATATAAATTAGTTGATTTATTTCTAATAATAAAGTGATCATTATTTCATTTTTGTAAAATCAACTTCAAGAAATATTTGGAGAGGGTTTTAGTCGGTGGATGAAATCGCGGTGATGATGTATGTGAGTCTGTTGATGACATGTAGTAACTATAATACTCGAGGGGGTGATAACTACAAAGGGCCTAAAGTTTGAAAGATATTGGGGTAGACAGACGGATTAGCGAAATGATTGATAAGATGCGTAGAATGTTGCCTTGTATCGTGGGGGCAAAGTACTTCATTTTAGGGTGATAGGTTTTAGGGTTTTAGGTTATCATCTAATACAAACATGAACATTGATTTATTTAAGATCAAAACATATGTAAACCTATTATATATTTAATTAAAACTACAAGAAAATAATAAATCAGTTGTGTTTCTAAAATTTATTTATTTTTCTTCAAATTTTCTTACCTTTTTGTACAAGTTAATTATTATTTATTAAGAATACTTTCGAGATTATGTTTATTATAATTTGTAAATAATAATTAAATTATTTATTTTTTGTTGATGAAAATGGTAAAATAAATTTAGGTTGGTATTCTTTCAATATATTTCTATAAATGTCAGATGAATTTATGGCTAAAAATATCTAGTAATAATTTTCGGTTGGTATTAATTGTAAACAAAATTCTGTAAATGTCAGCTTGTAATAAATTGTTGCGTAATAATAGTATTAGGTTGGTATTCCTTGTTGTAACCATTACATCATGTTGATTGCATGGAAGAGCAAGGAATGCAAACTTAATGACAATCAATCCGTTAGGAAGCAGCGTTCAATTAAGTCTCGGAACACGGCAATCTGGCGGCAATGGTTTCAGTAAAGTGCGGAATTTTTGAATCAGCCTTTTCAGGATTTCTCCTCCGTGCACCGCTGATAAATGTCCACGCGGGGGGTGGTTGGTTGGTTTGCGACGATGGGGGTAGGGCTGCAAAAAGCCGCTGAGAAATCGTCGAATTTCCTGCAGCCGAAGAGCAAAACATCCACGAATATTTATTGGGCCGCGTTGCAGCGAATTTATACTTGGGCTGTGTTTTAATTAACGTGAACTAGTAGCAATCCTCTCATTGTGGCCATTATATTTAAATCACGTGTAGCGAGGAGGACAAAGGAAGAAGCAGGAGACGGTGAAGTAAGCATCGGAGAACTGGAGTTTCGTAATTATCGTCGCCGCTTAGCTCTAAAAACCTCCTCCTCATCCTCCACCACCTACAACTCCACCATCCTCGATTCATTAAAACTTTTCTATACAATATCTAGAAAATCGCGTGCATTTTTCGCTTCTAACAATCAGCTCAAAGAAGAACAAGAAAAAAGTTATATTTCAATTATCTATCTTATATAAAATGTTTACATAATAAGCATATATAATAAGTTTACATATTAAACTTATATAATATGCATGATTAATTTACGATGTTTAGGAACTTGTTTGATTGAACTTCGATTGAATACTCGAGAGGGGCGCGAATTGCCGAAAATCATTTACCAAAACTACGCGCCAATGAATTATGCAAAACACTCCCCTATTTACGCAACTTTATTCATTACTAAACGTGATTCATTGCTGCTTCATAATCGTTTTCATAAATCTCTTTCATAAAATTTTCCAATGAATAACAAATTTTAGTAATAAAAAACCGATAAAACTATTTTATAAAAATTGAAATAATTTTATACAAATAAAATAATTATTTGTATTAATTTTATTTTATTTTTTATTTGCTAGAAAATAATTTTAATTATATTTTTTTATAAGAAAATAATTTATTTATATTTGTTTTAAGACTCTTGCAAACATGTAAATATTTTTTTTATTAGTATTTCATAATCTTTATTTTGAGGTAAAATGAAAAAAAATGAAATTTGTATTTTTTTCAATTATAACTAAAAAATATTTTATATTCAGAAATAAAGAAAATTATTTGAAATATAAAGTTAATAAAGTTAGTCTTTCAGATGTAGTTATCTACATAAATTGTAGTTATTTGCAAAGAGGAGAAAAATTATTAAAATTTCGATTCGATTGGTTTGGTACGTGGGATGCATGAAAATGGATCGGAGTAAACAGGACGAGAAATAATGCAAAAAAAAAATGCAATTCTAAATAAATCCAATTTTTGTGTGGGAAATGCACATAACTAATTCGCATTTGGAGGAAATTAAATATCGAATGGTGTTTGCATGTACAAATGCATAATAAAAATAAATTCGGTCTGGTATCGATTCTGCTATTTTGCAGCGAATCCAAATATAAATGCGGATTTATGATTATTTGCGGCCGTCCGATGCTTTTAGCAATTTAGATAATTTTTATGCGCTTTGTGTTCTATCGCGTTTTGAATATTCATTAAAAAAAATGCTGATTTGCTGTTCGATGTTCGTCAATGATTCAGGATTGCAGGTGCAGGTGCGTGACTGTAGGGGCGGTTATTGCATTAGCAGGACGATCGCACCGTGAAGTACTTGGTTATCCTGCAGGGTGAGGGTGGTGTGGTGGTTGTGGAGGCGGCTGTTGCCGGCGCGCACACGATGCACATACATTTAAGGCATAATGTTGGATCCCAGCTTGGAATATGTAATGTTATGGCCCTTCTGTATTATCACTGTTCCTGCGCTCATCCATTAGATTACTTTATAACACTAAACAGCGCAACATTATGAATACAAGAGAGATGTTGAAGATCGTCCTTCTCCTCGGAGGATACAAGGGATTATTGTACGTGCGGAGACCGATTTGATTCATTCGCGTTTTGGGGATATCTCTGATTCGATTAGTTTGCAAAACTTCTTCGTCCCCAGATGTCTTTTATTACGGAAATACAACTGCAACCGATTTCATTCTATCATTTCGATTTAATCATATACCATACATCATAGTCAACGTAAAATTTTGACATTTCAGCAATGTCCACGCTGATTTTTACTAAACAAGCCACTATTAATCTACAGCATAGTTACAGTAACAAACTATATGATTTTAGTTCATAGCTTACCAATTTCAGATTTAACAAAGTATAGTCAATCAAAGTGCTTTAATTAATAATTGATACTTATTAAAATAGTTGATTCTAATTTTGTATGTATCTGACAGTTATTGCAGTTATCTATCACCATGACAACTACTTTCAATGTATCACGTTACGGGTTGTCATCTTTAGGTAACTATAACATAAATACTTGTACAAATTGTCAAAACGAAAAAAAATGACAGTTTGAAACAATCAACTTGTTATCTTTAAATGTATATGACATAATTAGTTGGAAAATGAGAAAAAAATACTAAGATTTATTTCCTGGTAGAAATAATTAATCACCATGACAACCAAGTTGTTTTCTTTAAATATATATATCATTATTATTTATTAAAGTTGTAAAATGTGAAAAAAATACAGTATCAACATTTAATATTTAAGTCCTGATCGAAATCATATCATAATTACTTGTACAAGTTGTTAAAAAAGAAAAATATATAGTGTCAATACTAAGATTAAAGTCCCGATCGAAATAATTGATCACCGTGACAACCAAGTTATCGTCTTTAAATATATGTCATAATTCATTAAATGAGTGTCAACACAGAGACCTGATGGAAATTATTGATCACTATGACAACCAAGTTGTCGTCATTAAATACATATGTCATGATTACTTGTACAAGTTGTCAAATAATTTATATAATTATGATATTTTTTATATTTTTTTTATTAAATAAGTAAGAAACTTTTTTTATTTAAATAAGAAACTGTATGTTTTAGATTTGTTAGGTAATAATTGAATTATCATCAGTTGTGTAAGAAATTGGAGTTTTTTTTCTACATTAGGAAAATTGTACATTCCGTATGGTTTATGCGGAATAGAAATTTTTGGGGATGAATTATGATCATGATAAAAGCTTTTCTTGTATAATGGTTTTAAAAGTAGGGTTTCAGGGTTAAACATTAGATGATATTTTTATGGGATACGTGACGTCCTGCTGCCCTTCCTGCTGAACCTACGGCCGTCATCGCGATAAAAGATTACTGCGTTGTAAATAGTCACGTAGGGCCTAAGCTTTATAATGTAAATATGCCATAATACACTCATAAAACATTATTATTATTATGGGTATTATATTCAATTCCAGTTTATTTTCTTGTATTGTAGAACTGACAAATAAAAGGAATAATGAACTTTATTTTTTTTAGTTTAAAACTTATTTTGATAAAAAACTTATTTGTACATTTATTTATTTATAGGTTATTTTTGATAATTAGACTAATTTAAATTCAAAATAAAATTAAATAAAATGTTAAGAAAATTAGAAATAATATTGAAAATTTCGTTGAAAAATTATTTAATTATATTTACAAAAATTTTACTTTTCACATCAATTATATTTTAATAAAATAATTATAATAATTAGTATTAATTAAATAAGTTTTAGTTTGTCTATAAATAAAGTGGAGTTTATTAATTTTAAGTACTTAATAATTACGTTATAATAATATTATAGAGATGCTGATGCTCTGGAGATTAATTCACATACAGTTTTCGATAATAATCACTTGTAAATTGTTGCATTGTTAGAGTTTCGGAGAAAAGCTTTGTAAATAAGTAGCTTAATATTAGGAAACACATTTAATATTGGGGATAAATTCTGAACTCTTGCGAGAATGTATAACAATTTAGTACTAAACATACGTATAGCATCTTGGAGAAACGTTAATATTACTTGCCATAACGGCATTATAACTTGAAAAGTTACAATTATTCAATTACAAAACTAATTGAAAAACGAGATCAGAGGCATAAACAATGGGTATTTTCATCTTAGAATTAAGTATCTCATTTATAATTTCCACTGTTTTATTTTTATCATATCAATTTTGTAACAAATCTTTCAAATATTTAATATATTGAACGATTAAATCCTAGATAATATTTTTTACAACTATTTACTAATTGTTTTTAATATTTAAAATTGATATATTTTTTATCAATAAAATTCTTTTAAATATTTATCCAATCCTGTCTCTCTTTTCAAACCAATTTTATCAATGAACTTATTTCAAATATTTGTCAATTCCATCGTTCACAAATCCATTTTTATCCAATTTTATTATGAATGAAAATATTTAAAATCTTTTCTCAACCACTTAATTTTTTTTGGAATAAACATTAAAATTAAATCCATTTCATTATTTTAATAAAATTGTTTTGAATATTAATTGAATCTTGCTATAAATAACGATACTTTTGTTGTCACAAAGATTGATGTTTACTCATCGTTCGGTTACAATTTATGAACGCAAACATCAATTTCACGAGGCGATATATTTTTTTCCTTTCCAAGTTTGCGCAAACAACCGCGAAAACACAGTACTCACGGTACACAAGTTAAAGTGCGCCGTCTGCATCCGCTATTAATAGATCAGATTAACATTTACATTGAACAGTAATTGCTTATTCATACAAAAGCCTCACCGCAACTTCAAAACAAATCTGTGCATAATTGAGAAATGTGTACTTCCAATGATTGAGACTAAACATTACAGACAAGTTAAATTAATTAATATAATTTTTATAAAATTTGCATTAATCGTGTTAATAAAATTATTAGTTTTGAAGAATATTTACATATTAGGAATGTTAAAAAATAATAATAATAAAAATAAAAATTATGTTGATTTAACTATAATAATTATACATTAACAAAATTTGTAAACTATTAAACATAAACTATACTAATCTATATTATATTCTAATCTAAATAAACTTAATTTGATGTATAATATTAGTATAAATAATTGATTTAATTTAATATTTCATATTTCAAAAGTTAACCTTAAAAAAATTATGTAACCTAAACCAATTTTTTTCTATATAGAAAATTTGCTGTAGGATTAAGTTCAAATAATCTGAATATATTAATTATAATCTACATTATCCTAAAAATAAGTAAAATAACCTAACCTAAAACATAGAAATATAACCTAAATTAATAACATGAATTGGAATCCCATAAATCAGTTAATGTTAGTTGACTGATTTTAATTAAAACTAATCTAAAGTAAACTTAATGAACCTTCATGGAACCTAACCTAACTTATCATAACCTAAAATAACTTAATCTGATGTTTAATGTAACCTAACCTATAAAATAGAAATATAACCTAACTTAATAACATGAATAGGAATTCCATATTTTTTTTAATGTTAGTTGACTGATTACAAGAAAGCGTAATCTACAGCGACTTAATGAACCTTAATGTAACCTAACCTAAGTTATCCTAACCTAAATTAACTTATTTTAATGTTTAATTTAACTGGGTTGAACTAACCCATTCATGTAACCTAACCCGATTATAACTAAATTTTATTTTTTTTTACATAAAGGAGATTAAACTTTGCTGTAGGAATATTAGATATTATCTTAAATTAACCAGAATATACTATTCTATCCTAAAAATCAATAATCTAAAATAACCTAAAATGAAGAAATGCAACATAACTGAATTGCAATCCCATAAATTAATTAATGTTAGTTAATCTAGTCTAATTTAAGGTAACTTAATTATGGGTAAAAAAACATAACCTAACTTAAATGTATCTGACGTTTAATTTAGGTACGATAATGTATTAATGTTTAACCTAACAAAAACTTAACCAAATTTTAGCTAACCTAACCGAATATTACTCGAAACCTAACCTAAATATAATCTATTCTATCCTAAAAATAATTAATCTTACTTAAATGATCCTAACCAAAATTAACTTAATCTGATTTTTAATTTAGCTGGGATGAACTAACTTAATTCAATTACATTACCTAAAATATTAAAAGTTAACCTAAAATAAAATTGCAACATAATTTTACTTAACTTTTTTTAAATATAAGACAGTATATTTTGCTTTAGGATTATTAGATATGGATATGAACTAATCTGAATTTTTTAATTATAATTTATTTAATCTAACCTAAAATATAAAAATGACTAAATCTATGTAATATAACTAACCTAACTAAATTTTATCTGACATTTAATTTAATTAATTTTATCGGATTTTTTTTATTATAGAATAGAAACTTTGCTTTGTGAGTATTAATCTAAACCTAACCTAAATATACTAATTATCTATTCAATACTAAAAATAACGCATACAAATATAACTTAACTTAATAACATGAAATGTAATTGGTTACATCGAGTAAACAGTAGTAATAGTAAAAAGTTGACATATCGAAATTATGTTTGCGCTTTTTGCATTGACAAAGTTTAACACTAGTAAAATCTATAGGCAATTAGCAATTACGAGGATAACATTATTGCATTTACATTATCATCGGATGTTGATCAATTATTTGAGCCGAGCCGAGTTGTATGGGAATACGCGAGGGCCGGCGGCTGCAGGCAGCGGCGCGAAATTAAAAGTCGCCGATTATCGAGCGCGACAAAATACATCTGTTAGATAAATTTCCATAAATTATTGCGGCGCTCGTAAAATGCACAACGCGCAATTTCACAATAAAACATACTATCTATTACGAGCGGTGTGACTCGCATAACGACCATTTCGCCATCAAACGGACCGCGCGAAATGAAACCGAAATTATGCAACGGAAAGTACGACTTCACACGGTCCAGCTATACCACATCGATCATTCCCGTCCACTGTAATCCATCAATTTTTGTGGAAAATTACGCAACGAACTGAATTCGCTTCCAACGAACGGTCGACGGTTAAAATTTCGCATGCTATGAATAATAATTAACAACAAACGATGCGAAATTGTTGGTGAAGTTGCATTATTGTTGTGAACTTTTAATCAGATGCTATTACTAATAGATGTGAACTATTAATTTCATACGTTTATATAATTTTATATAGGTGAAATTTATATGTAACTTTTAAAGATTTATTTTATTTAATAAATAAATATAAATAAAAAAAATAGGAAGATAAATTGGTGTAAATATAGAACCAAACAATAAAAAATGAGAAGTTATGAGCATAATCTGTGAATCGAGTTTGAGGCGGTAGAGTAAAATCAGGAAATGGAAATGATAAGTAATGGATGAAGTCATGCATAAAAACAAACACGTTTCGCGGAAAGGGAGTGAGATGAATGGGAACAATGGAAGCGGGAAAAGAGTGAATGAGTCTAAACTTGACAAAAGTACGGAAAAGTGGGAACCCGGAATGGAATATGAATGAAAAAAAAAAACAGGAAAGAAAATGGGGATAAGAGTGAAAGAAAAAGAAAAAAAAAACGGAATGTAGGTAAGCGAACCATATATATTTCAAAGAGATGCGTACGAGTTTTCGCAGATGCGAAACAAAAGGATGACTTATCTCTTTGAAACTTTACTTCTAATTGCATTTAACGTTAATGATTTATGAATTATTTCAGTATTTTGTAAAGTGGTATTAATTTTTAAGCGTGTTTTATTATTATGCTGTATTTATTAATTATAATTTAAATATTAATAATTGTTTAATTAATTGAGTAAAATAAAAATTTATTATTAATTGAAAAAAAAAGTGGTTGCGCCGAAAATTTTGAAAATATCATTTGTAAAATAACTTTTTAACTACTTGTACTTGAGCAAGTTGTTATAAATACTTGTACTTCTTCAACTAAGTGAAAATTTTAAAGCGTGTATTTTCGTGATTTATAATTATACTATTTTAATTAATTATAATTTTTTTTAAATAAAATAATAATTAAAAAAGTTGAAATAATTGTCTTTAAAATTTAAAAAATTATTAATTTATAAAAAAGTGATGCGCCGGGTTTAAAAAAAATTCTCCTGATCATAACCATACAATACTTTATTTGTAAAATAACTTTCTAACAACATGTACTTGACAACTTGAGCAAGTAGTTATAAATACTTGTCTCATTTAAAATCTTGTTTAACTAAGTAATCTTTACGTCCGAATGTTACACAGAAATTTAATAAATACTTAATTATTTCATAATTTTTACTCATTTTAAAGCGTGTATTTTTGTGATTTATAATTATAATTTTATTTAAATAAAATAATAATTAAAAAAGTTGAAATAATTCTTTAAATTTTAAAAATAATTAATCAATAAAAAAGTGGATGCGCCGGGTTTTAAAAAAATTCTCCTGATTATACAATACTTTATTTGTAAAATAATTTTCTAAGAATATGTACTTGACAACTTGGGCAAGTAATTATAAATACTTGTCCCATTTAATACCTTCTTCATATAAGTAAAAATTGATATGAAAGTGTAGACACGTTTATATAATAAATTGCTTAATTTATCTTTACTTCCAAATGTTACACAGAAATTCATATATTACAAGGATAGTGATAAATTCGTTCCGCTACTCAAGTCGCTCCGATTACCCCTTGATCCGGGCATAAAAAATGTCACAGATGCTTTCCACAAATTCCTTTTTCCATGGGGAATAAACCATTCCACGAGCAATTGATTCCTCGATGGAGTGTGCGTATGTTTTTCCAGTGGGCGCGAGTACAAAAAATGTGTCTGCACGATATTCCAAGAATATAACCAAACATGAAGGTATGTTATGATGGATGCGAGGATCCTCTCCGTCCCTTCATGTATATTAACACACCGGAAGCGGCGCCGCTCTCCGCAGACTTTAGATTCAAAAATTCCTCGAGCACACACCTTACGTGTCCTGTATATTTTATAGCAGGAAAACCCACTCTTTTGATTCTTATATCCGCACACAGCACGTACCCGCAGCCACTAAGATTTGCGGAGCACCGAGGAAAAAGAAGAAGACAACGTATTACATGTAAAAAAAAAAGAACTAACGGACACACATGCACAGACGGTGAATCGAACAAAAAGAGAAAAAAAGGTGCTGCAACCGCAGGAAATCCACGTAACTTGTATTGATGCATTCAAGTTTCTTTCTAATCCGTTTCCGCTTCGCTCGGTCAGATCTACTCAGCATAACTTTCAACCACTTCCAACTTTAATTCAAATTATTCAGAGATTCGGGGTTTAGGAGTGAAAGAGGTTGAGAATGGGAATCGATATAGAAATGAAAGAGTTCGCTTCACATGAGTTTGGGTGGGTTTTCTTGCAGCGGACATTAATAACTCGGATGATGTACAGGAGCCACCGGAAACGGAAAACCCCGCATATGCAAAGCCTTCATTCTCCACGGAGAGAGGATTCGTATGGTATTACGTTCCCAGCCCGATAATGTAACGAAGGTAAGCTTCCCAATTATTATTTCAATTCATCAAATATTCAAACGAGTTGCATTGTTTAACATTCCTACCTGCACTAATTAAAACAGATATAACTACAGCATTCTAAAATACTAAATAATATTTACTACTCTCACAATTAATTTAAATTATACCAAACACGTGATTTTCCTCATAAAACTATTTTAAATAAAAAATATAATAAAATTTGTATTTCATATTTTTTTTAAAAGCATTTATACAATATTTAATTTAATAAAAAAAATACATAATCACGATAATAAATTTAATTTCTTTAATAAATAATATATAATTGACTTATTTTGTAGTAATATTATAAAATATTCAATACATTATTTCAATGCCCGGCGCATGCACATTTTTTGAAAATAATTTCATTTAATTTAATCTTAAAAAATATTAAATTTAAGAAATTACTTAATTAAAACTACTTTTTAACTACTTTTATAGTAACTAAATACGATTTGAGTCCAAACAAATAACGATTTTTTGCATGTTTTGGCATATTTTGTTAATATGAGTGGCACTTTTAAAGGGATTACGTTAAGTACAAATATTATCTTGTAGGACGTTAAGGCGGATATATTCGCCGCTCATTTGCGAAGTTTTAAATTAGAAAATATTAAGTAATAGTAGTTTCCGAATGGTGCAGATATTTCCGCTTCAAGTTTAATTATTTAAAATATTACATAATTATTACAGTGTATCCTTTAGATAGTAATATAATTCTTATTAATTAATAGTAAAAATCCACCTCGAGAAAAAAAAAATTCCATGATTTTTTTCTATAGAAATTATTATTTATTTAAGTTAACAGTTTAATTAATGAAATTCAAGAAACTATATTAACTGTTACAAGAAAGAAACCGAAAAGGTTTTAAAATGAAAATGTATTCAGTATGCGAATTTAATCTTGGTCAATAAAATAAATGAGAAAGGATTGTATTTAAGATAAGTATAAGATAAGTTACGCGCGTATCATTTTCTTAATCTTCGGAATTACCTAGATTCTGAACATGTTAAAAAAATTACGAGATTACCGTAAATGTCGTTGCTTTCCATGTGGAACCTAAGAACACGATTACATCATACATGTCTATCTTCCTTAATTTTTTTTCTATCCTTTATACTAGCCAGTATTTTCCGGTTCATTTCCGGCGGCGTTCCGGACGAGCGGCGCCGCGAACATTTTCATAACATTCGACACATTGTAAGCTATTGTTCCATCAGCTCGGATCTCCTCCATTTTCACAATTCCGTCGAGCAATATACCGAAAACCTCATCTTGCGCTACGTGCCACTAAACATTTACAGCCATGCCTCAGCGGGAATAGCGGCAGCAGCACCGGTGCATCCTTGTGAAGGAAAGTTTTAGTTTTTCTTATTTTTAATTTGCAGATTCGGGGATTCCCCCGTGCATCACGTCCTTGAGACTACGTGATCCTAAAGTGATCCGGTTTAATGACCGGAAGTCGAGTGAGTTAACTCCTTCTTCTGTTGTATAGGCGATACCCGCGAGATTTACGGCGTCGTTTATCAAAAAATGGCCAATTCTAATATACTACGCTGCACTTATATTGCTTTCCAGTTGGGGCAACGCCGCTCCAATAAATCACACTCAACACTGCAGATTCACACTGTTTTTTTTCTATTTTTTTTTCAAATTTCCCGCGCCATCATCCTCTCAATATTTTCAGTGAACATCTTATAATATTTACAATTGAAGCATTTAAAAATAATTGTCCAATTACAAGTAAAAATAATTTAATTTAAATATTGTACTTCTTAAATTTGTATAAAAATTATGAATTATCAATGAATTTTTTAAATTTTCTTTTCACAATCTCAGATGATGAAATAATATATAAAATTGAATTATTCGAATCTAGCGGTAGTGCTCGAATCGATCGTTTACTTAATTACACAATCAAAATTGTATTGTTGCAGGGGATGAACGTCCAAAGTAAACAAATCGCCGTATTTGTGTTTATTTTAAATTACGCGCCAGTTTCGCGGCGCGGCTGCTGGCACCGAAAGCTTATTTGAATTTTAAGCCCTATCCGGCTCACAAAGTATTCCCGAGCTTCTGGATCCGGACAATAACCTAGCTGTTCTAACTTATATTCTCACCCGCTTGCGTTGAATTCCACCCCCATCCCTATAAAAAACGAAAATACATTCCGTATATTTATATATTTCATATTCGCAGAAATTTAAATATTTATAGCTTATAAAGATACACCGATATAGATTTTATTTTTGTAGACGAAAGGGGAAGTTTCGCTGAATTTTAGGGGGAAAACAGAGATCGGAAGATCGTAAAGTGTGTACGTATTTCTTTTGATTCAATTACGAAACACCAAAAACTTGGGAAGTGTATAAATTTAAAACTTGCATTACTTCTGCGTCTCTCCTTTATTTACACAAATATGCTGGTTTTTTATATTGGAAGTTTCTGAATAATTGTCACAGTTTTTATTCTATACAATAAAAAAATAACAATTGTTACAACAATAAATTTATACAATTATACAGTAATAAAAATAAAATAAAATTCAACTGCTGCGAAAGGCCTAAATTACTTAAAAATACTGTTTTTTTTTTAAATTTAGTGTATATAATGATACTAATTTTGAATATTTAATTTATTTTTTCATATTTATGTATATTGATATAAATTTATACAAAGAAAAAATATTTATATAAAATATTGAAATATTTATGAAACATGAATGAAACCATTGATTTTATGGAAGCGCCAGATAGAAACCTAATATAAATAAAGGTAAATTTTTTTTTAAAATGTATTTCTATAATTATGTTTTAATTAACAATAAAATATAAATAAATAATAAAAATGTTATGTAAAAATTAAAATTTCATCAAAATAGAGTAAAACTATATATTTTTTAAATAGGTATTGTATATTTGTATTTCTATCTACTATTATGTTTTATTTAATAGTGAAATTTATTTTATTTTAAAATAAACTACAAAAAAACATAAATTTCAAAATTTTGTAATAAATTGAAAGAAAATATTAATTATTTTGTTCAAATTGAATATGAATAACGTAAATATATATGAATTAACTGTAATATGAGGAAATGTTACTTATTAAAAATTTATTGTTGCTGATGCAAAGAATATTGTTGTAAATAAAAATGTTATGTAAAAATTAAAATTTCATCAAAATAGAGCAAAACTATATATTTTTAAATAGGTATTGTATATTTGTATTTCTATCTACTATTATGTTTTATTTAATAGTGAAATGTATTTTATTTTAAAATAAACTACAAAAAAACATAAATTTCAAAATTTTGTAATAAATTGAAAGAACATATTAATTATTTTGTTCAAATTGAATATGAATAACGTAAATATATATGAATTAACTGTAATATGAGGAAATGTTACTTATTACAAATTTATTATTGCTGATGCAGAGAATATTGATGTAAATAAAAATGTTATGTAAAAATTAAAATTTCATCAAAATAGAGCAAAACTATATATATTGTTTAAATAGGTATTGTATATTTGTATTTCTATCTACTATTATGTTTTATTTAATAGTGAAATGTATTTTATTTTAAAATAAACTACAAAAAAACATAAATTTCAAAATTTTGTAATAAATTGAAAGAACATATTAATTATTTTGTTCAAATTGAATATGAATAACGTAAATATATATGAATTAACTGTAATATGAGGAAATGTTACTTATTACAAATTTATTATTGCTGATGCAAAGAATATTGTTGTAAATAAAAATGTTATGTAAACATTGAAATTTCATCAAAACAGAACAAATCTATATATTGTTGATATAAGTATTGTACATATTTATTTCTATCTACAATTATGTTTTAATTAATAGTAATATAAATATATATTTTAAAAACATAAATTTCAAAAATTTTCAAAAATAAATAAAAATGTTATTATTTAAATAATTAACTTACATTTTTATTTCTATCTACAATTATATTTAAATTATTAGTATTAGTGAGTGTATATAGTTTATAACTTTTATTTTCATTTCATCGGTGATGTTTGGTCGGTGGATCAATCTTAAAAAATGTTTGATTTCTTCTTTATAGTCAAAACTGAAGCTTTTTGATATTTTCAATGTCTAATAAGAAATTGGTTTACAAATAAATAAATTTTAAAATTAATTATAAGAAAATCATAATTTTTAGAATTTTATAATAAATTGAAAGAACATTTTATTATTTTGTACGTTAAATGCAATCTGAATAAATGTTAATTATTAAAAATTTGTTGTTGCTGACGCAAAGAATATTGATGTTAATAAATATAAATTTCTAAATTTTATAATAAATTGATCGAAAATATTATTTATTTTATTCAAATTCTATTCACAATGTTAATTATTAAAAATTCCTTGTAAATAAAAATGTTATGTAAACATTGAAAGTTTATTAAAACGCAGCAAATCGAAAGTAGTAATTTTCTCCTGAAAAATCGCGTCGTTTCAGGCTTGAAAAAAAAAAAAGCAGGTGCATTGACAACAAACAAACGCATCAGATACGAGCGTTGACATTCTAGGAACGAAAATATTGTCGATTGTTATTTATCTGAACAGAGTGGTTGAAAACACGGACACAAATAGAGACACGCTCTCAAAAGCGTACGAGATTTAATCAGTGTTGAATTTGGGTCTGCTACCATTCGAAATTTTAATTAAAATAACCGCTCGAATCCAGTAAATTACAGATCCGCAATTAGTTAGCGTAACAAAACATACGGCATGATAGTGCGAAAATACAGAATTTACGTGCATGTCTATCGGTGTATGTGGGTGGAAAACTTTGCTCCGTCGGTCGCGCGCTCTCTCTGTGTGAACGCTCGCATGTCTATACGTATGCCAAACTAAATTTGCATGTGTTCGCGTCTGTGCGCAAAAGGCTCAAACGCAAATAAACATCTAATTCTAACGGCGTCTCAAGTGCCTGATTGCGATCCGCATTCTCCCTGGCAATTAACTTGATACAAGTAAACGGGAATTCCAAGGAATCCCAACGTTTGGTCGCATTAAGGGTAGCTTCGTTTACAATGGTGGCATGCACTCAAACACACATCTGCGCATACAGCGAGAGAATGGGTGGTGGTTACAGCAGGAAGGAAGGATCCCAATGCCAGGCGTTACGCATAAGCCTTTTCACTCCTGTCCAGATGTACGGATGTCCCATTACGGTTAATTGTAATTATCCTCGTGCCATCAGCGTCCTGCATGTGTATTTTAAAATTACCGCGCGCATTCCGTGCCGGCATATGCAAATGTAATTGGCGTCGATTACACTCCATCACCGCAAGTCGTGTGTTTACTTTGTACCTCTGGCGCCGCCTCCGCTGCCACCTCAAACTGTTCTTATCGCTCACCTTACACCTCTTACATTAACTAAACACGACCGAGCTTCTCTTTATTTGCCACCTCTCCACCCCTCGTCAGTAAAGGTAACAGCTGAGCCAACATTCTTTTCCCCCAAACGCCATTCACGCCTCTCTCCCTCGAAACTCATTACACTTATTTACAAAATCTCCAATTTGTCACACAAAATCCCCATCCATCGTATAGAATCAAAACATTTCAGCTGATTAAACTTTGTACACGCTTTTAACAAAAACCCATTTTCTATGCAAATACAACTTTAAGGCATTTCTAAACATCTACCTACGTTTTTAGTTGAGAATCATTGAAAAACTTTATAGAAATACCAAATAACTTACTACAAGAAATAAACTAATAATTTTTGTTACAAAAATTGTAAAAAAATTATATAGTTTAAATATTAAAAATTATAAATATTAATTAAGAAAAAAATAATTAAATATGAAATTCGTTTTTAATCTTTCTAAACGTTATTAGTTGGGATTAATTGTAAAACTGTATGGAAATACCAAATAATTTACTAAAAGAAAGTAAATAATAATTTTATTAGAAAAATTGCACCAAAATTATATTTTTTTTAGTAATTAAGAAAAAAATAATTAAATATGAAATTCGTTTTTAATCTTTCTAAACGTTATTAGTTGAGATTAATTGTAAAACTGTATGGAAATACAAAATAACTTAGTAGAAGAAATTAACTAATTTTCTTGTTAGTAAAATTATATCAAAATTATTTTTTATATCTAATTTTTAGGATTAAAATAAAATGACTTCAATTATGGTTTTTCGTTATTAATATTTCTAAACATTTTAAGTTAAGATTCATTGAAAAAACTGTATAAAAATACAAAATAAATTACTAGAAGAAATTAACTAATAATCTTGTTAGAAAAATTGTACCAAAATATTTATTTCAAGATCTAACTAAAATAAAATAACTTAAAATGTGATGAATATTAAAAATAATAAATAGAAATTCACAAAAAAATAAATAAATTTAAAATTCATTGAGATTCATTGAAAAACAGTAGGGAAATACAAAATTACTAAGTAGAAAAAAATAATTAATGATGTTGTTAGAAAAATTGTAACAAAATTATTTTTTAAGCTAATTTTAAGGACTAAACTAAAATAAAATTACTTTAATTATGACGAATATTAAGAATTATAATTAAATATGAAATTGGTTTGTAATAAATTAAATGATAATAAATTTTCAAAAAAATAAAATATGAAATGTTTCAAATGGAAACATGTCGAATTGTTGTAAATTATGTGATGTTGTGTTTTGTGCGGAAATGTGGCTCGACAACATGCGAGTGCATTACGCAAAATAACGTAATAAAATATTGGAAATGTTTGTACAAAACGGATAACATTTTGACATAGCAAACGCGCACAAAATACGTACATTAATAAATAAAATACCAAAAATTATACACGTTTTGCAAAAAGCAGAAACAGGGAATAAATATGTTACAAACCAATGTAAAACAATATTGTAGAAAAAAAACATACATAAATTACAAAAAAATAAAAATAAATAATAATATTAGTTTTTTTTAAATCAATGTTATTTTAATTTTCTGTAAAATAAAATATAAATATATTTGAGAAAATGTAGAATTTTCGTTGAAGAAATTATTGGATAATAATGAAGAAAATATTAAGGAACTATAAGAATTTTACAGTAAGAACACATAATTTATTATAGGTTTACAGAAGTGATTTTAATGACTTAATTAATTATAATCAATTATAATTTATTTTTTTTAAGTTTAGAAATGAATAGTTTTAAGGACTGTTAAGTTGATTAATTATAATTAAAGATAAAATAAGATTTTTTGGTTTATAACGATACAAATTTATAAAAAATAGGATTTTTACTTCTAGCTTTCGTTGTTTTAAGGAATTAAATAAATTATTCGATTAATGAAGGATAAAAAAAATATATACAGTGGTGCCTCACACAACGAACTTAATTCGTTCCAGGAGCAAGTTCGTTATGCGAAAAGTTCGTTATGTGAAACGCGTTTTCCCATAACAATACATGTTAAAAAAAATAATTCGTTCTGTAGCATAAAATATGGTAAGATGACATAAAAAAAAGATAAATTCCAGGGATGTTTTTCTTTAGATCTTCATAAATTATCTTGGCCTTGTGACAGATAATATCTTGGGTTGTTACGTCACCTTTCACCTGCCTGTCCTTAATCCAAATCGCTAATAGCCTCTCCATTTCCTCGTGGATTGAAGATCTATGTTTTTCATTAAATAGTTTTGATACTCCTTTGGCTACTTTGGCTGATTTTATTGCATCCTTGTTTGTCAAAATGGTGAAAATGGTGGTCTTGTTGAGGCCAAACTCTTTGACGAGGTCACACTGTTTTACCCCACATTCACTCCTTCTAATTATTTCCTGTTTCATTTCAAGAGAAATCACCTTCCTGCTTTTTTTAGAACCCATCATATAAAAAAAATGTTGAGTTTATCTTAAAAGGACGACTGCCGTGATACGTGTGCGATTTAATTCGTAATGAAGAACGATTGCTGCGATACGTGCGTAAGTTAAGTTGTGTGAAGCGAAGTTCGTTGTGTGAAGCGAAGTTCGTTGTATGAATCGTGAAATGAACGAAAAGGAAGTTCGTTGTGTGCAGCGTTCGCTGTGCGAGGCGTTCGTTATGCGAGGCACCACTGTATATCTAGAAATTACAAGAATTTTACAGAAAGGAAACTGAAATTCTTGAATAAGTAGTTTGAAGGATTTTGAAATTATAATAGCCTTTACAAATACAATTTTAAGGACTTGAAATAAATTATTGGTTTAAAATGAATGAAACAAACTTTTAACAAAGCAGGATTTTTACAGAAATGCTTGTAGCTTTGTGAAAGCAGTTTTAAGGAATTGAAAGAAAATACTGGATTGTAATGAAGGTTAAAAAAATATATATAAAGTACAAGAATTTTACAGAAAGAAAACTGAAATTTTTATATATTTGCATAAGTAGTTTGAAGGATTTTGAAATTATAATAGCCTTTACAAATACAATTTTAAGGACTTAAAATAAATTATTGCTTTAAAATGAATAAAACAAACTTTTAACAAAGCAGTATTTTTACAGAAATGCTTGTAGCTTTGTGAAAGCAGTTTTAAGGAATTGAAAGAAAATACTGGATTGTAATGAAGGTTAAAAAAATATATATAAAGTACAAAAATTTTACAGAAAGGAAACTGAAATTCTTATATATTTGCATAAGTAGTTTGAAGGATTTTGAAATTATAATAAACTTTACAAATGCAATTTTAAGGACTTTAAATAAATTATTGGTTTAAAATGAAAGATACAAACTTATTAAAGAAATTACTAAAATATAAAGTACAAGAATTTTATAGAAATGTAACGAAAATTAGCTTTGAAAATGTAATTTAAAGGACTTGAAATAAATTATTGGCTTAAAATGAAGGATCAAAATTTATATAAAAAAATGAATGATACTCATAATTATAAAGTATAAGAATTTTACAGAACGTAAATGGAATTTCTTATATATTTGCATAAATTTTATTGCTAATAATTATTTATTATAAATGAACAAATATTAATTTTTATTATAGTTTTATTGATTTTAATAATGAAAGGATAATGAATAAAAATATAACTAAGAAAGAATTAAATAATCCTTGAGATTTTCTCAACTACTTTATAAGATGCTTATATAAGTTACTAAAAAGACTTTCGAGCATTCGAGTCTAGTGTGTTTATAGTCTAGTGTGTTTATTCGTATACGCAACAAGTAGGAAAGATCAAAAACTAGTCTCGTCGTCAACTTATCTCGTTTACAACAAATTACCCCAATGTTTTTTTTTCCCTACTCCTTCCCCAAGTTGCGTGTATTTGTTGTGCACGAGAAAAAAAAAGGGAAAAGAAAGAAAAAGCAAAACAAAAAATAGTGAAAAAGCATATCCTGTAAACATCTATCCGCGCCCATAAATAAAGCAACTGTTGCTGCCGATCCGGAAACCTGATTTATATAAGTGCTTGATTGATTTACGCAATTACAGTTCGACCGGAAATCTAGTGTTATTTTATGTGAACGCAGATTACTCAACGAGGGAGAGGTAACAGAAGAAAAGGGTTCGGCGTAACGAAGGAAAAACCAGCACGATTTGTATAAGCTTTCAATAAATGTCGCTGCAAAGAATCAGCTATTAATCAAAGCATTGTTTTACAGTATGACTATATATTTCACTTTTAACTTTATATATGCTACGAAACTTTTAAGTGAAGTCTTCCCATTCTATATAGATTTCTTTTTTGTTTCTGCTGGGAATTTGAAAGATAAAAGGGCGGTTTCGTGCGAGGAACAATAATAATATAAAAAAGAAACATCTTTAAAGCTTTTCGCAAAAATGGGATCCGTTTAATTCTTCATATACAAGCTGACAAAGTTTTCCCGAAAAGGGCGGAAACCGTAAGAAGTTGATGAAAGTTTCCAAATTGAATTACCCTATAAACACACACACACATATATCTACACAATCTTTGGCGTACAATCGAGGAGTTCCCTTTTTCCGTATCCGGTTTCCGCTCGAAACGTGTGGATTTCGGTATCGATTAAGAGACCATTAATTAATATTCCGAGTGTCTTCAATTCTCAACCCTTAATCCCTACAGTTAACGATGCCAATAAGGCACAACCCGATGACGATGCCCGTTTTAACGCATCATCTTTAATAATTAATCAAACTTTCGACGAACGGTAAACTTTTCACTTATTATTATTATTTGTGTCTCCTTTATTTTAGTCTATTCTCGCTTCATCCACGTCAGCTCTCGCGACCGAAAACTTTTGGATGTTCTTGCAAAGTGATATGGTAATAGCGACTTCACCAAAATGTACTTAGGGAAAGTTAAAAGTCTATAATATTCTTATGCGGGTTTAGGTTAATTTATCGTAGGGAAAAAAAAGATTTATAGCATCAAGATGTTGCGACGTCGAGGCTCGTTAAATATTTACTCTGAATACATCAAGCATATTCATTATCATAGATTTCTAGTCTCAAAGGGAATAGTTATGATATAGTTTCACACGTTAATGTCGCAACTAGCATAGCGTAGCTATATCAATTAGTATATAATTTTAAGTATAAAATAGTTTTTTTTTAATAGGATTTCGGTAATTAAAAATATTTACAAAAATTAGCTTGAAGAACAATTAATTTATTTTAAATTCCTTCAATAATCAGAATTTGAATTAGTAAAAACTAAAATTTGTCAATTAATCGCTGTTATCTAATATTATATAACAGTTTCAATACGTATAATGCATTTTTTAACGTTTGTATTGTTTGGTGGTATTAATTAATTAATTATTAATTAAGGCTAATGACTATAGTTGACGATACCAATAAAGAAAAGGATTAAACTAAAATAAAATGACTTCAATTATGATTTTCTGAGATAGTTTCATACGTTAATGTTGTAAGTATAAATTAGTATTTACATAAAACTACATAAATTATTTTTTTTTATGGAATTTCTGTAATTACAAATATTTACAAAAATTATCATCAAACTGTATTAAGTACAATTAATTTATTTTAAATTCTTTCAATAATCAAAATTTGACCAGTTTGAAATAGTAAGAAATAACATTTTTCAATCAATCGCTATTATCTAATATTATATAAAATTATGATGAATATTAAAAATAATAATAAAATAGTTCTGAGGTAGTTTCATACGTTAATGTTGTTAGTATAAATTAGTATTTACTTAAAACTACATAAAATATTTTTTTTTAATGGAATTTCTGTAATTATAAATATTTACAAAAATTATCATCAAACTGTATTAAGTACAATTAATTTATTTAAAATTCTTTCAATAATCAAAATTTGACCGGTTTGAAATTGTAAGAAATAACATTTTTCAATCAATCGCTATTATCTAATATTATATGACAGTTTTAAAACGTAGGATGCATTAGAATAAACTAAAATAAAATGACTAAAATTATGATGAATATTAAAAATAATAATAAAATAGTTCTGAGGTAGTTTCACACGTTAATGTTGTAAGTATAAATTAGTATTTACTTAAAACTACATAAAAAAAAATTTAATGGAAAAATTTAGATGAAATTGAAGTTTATGGATTATTAAAACAATTACAAATGAAAAATGAACATTGTAATAGAAAGATCTTCCAACATTTTTTTTTTAATATAAAATTTTTATATTAACATATTTTATTAAAATTAAATCAGTTTTATTTGTAAATTATATATTAACTTATAATAATGTAATATATTGATTTTAATTTAGAAAAAGTTATAAACTAAATTTATAAATAATGAAATATTTAAATATTTTATGTTATATTAAAAAATAATATTTCAAGCGTTTTGTAAGAAAATTTATACGTTATCATAGATTTCTAGTATTAAAGGAATAGTTATGAAATAGTTTCACACGTTAATGTTGTAAATGGATTCTTATAAAACAACATAAATTATTGTTTTTTTAATGGATTTTTTACACTTATTTTTTTTTGTATAAAAATTAGTTTCAAACTACATTAAGTACAATTAATCAATTTTATTATTTTTTCAATTTGATTAGATTAAAATAATAAGAACTAAAAAATGGTAATTAAAATAAGTTAGTAAAATATTCTAAGAAAACTAAAAACTTTTCTAAAATCTCAATTTCATCTAAATATCGATAGAGCAATAGCGACATTGCATAGACAAATTAATAAAATATTGTATTACATTTACAATTACTTAAATGAAATTTAAATTTATAGATTATTAAAAAACATTAGAAATATTTAATAGTAAATATTATTTTTTACAAATATTTAAAATATTCAATTATTGTATTAATATATTTTATTCAAATTAAAGCAGTTTTATTTATATTTATAAGTGTGGGATATAGAAATATTATCTTACAATATTGTAATATATTGATTTTAATTTAGTAAAAAGTCAGTTTACAGATAATTAAAAAAAATATTTCAAGCGTTTTAAAAGTGAATCATTATCATAGATTTCTAGTCTCATCAGTTTTATTTATATTTATAAATGTAGAATATATAAATATTAACTTGCATTCTTATAATATATTGATATTTATGTAGAAAAAGTTATGAAATACATTTATAAATAATGTAAATATTAAATAATGTTATATTAAAAAAATATTTCAGGCGTTTTAAAATAGAGTTTGTGGTTTTATATAAATTTGCACCGAGTATAAAATAATCCACTCGAAGTTTCTATTATGTAAAGTTGCGATGTAATTATTTTATTGAAGTACAATAATAATGAGAAAAAAGATTCTTATTTTAATTTCTTATAATAATTACAATTTTCTTAGATTGGAATAGTAAGAACTAAAAATTGTGAAACAAAATAAGTTAGTAAAATATTGTCAGAAAATTAATAACTTTAGGAAAATCTCAATTTCAACTAAATATTGTGACATTGCGTAAACAAATCTATAGAATCTTGTATTGCGTTTACAATTATTGAAGTTTATGGATTATTTAAAAATATTATAAAGATATTATTATAAAGATATTAAACATAGTTTTTATATTTTATTAAAATGAAATCAATGTTATTTATATGTATAAATATGGGAAAAATAAATATTAATTTGTAATATTTTAATATATTGATTTGAATTGAGAAAAAGTTATAAAGTAAGTTTATAAATAATATAAATATTAAATAATGTGTTATGAAAAATATAATTTCAGGAGTTTTAAAAGAAAGTTTGTGGGTTTATATAAATTTGCGCTGAGGATAAAAGAATCCACTCGAAGTTGCTATTATGTAAAGTTGCGATGTAATTATTGTATTGAAGTACAATAATAATGAGAAAAAAGATTCTTATTTTAATTTCTTATAATAATTAGAATTTTCTTAGATTGCAATAGTAAGAACTAACAATTGTCAAACAAAATAAATTAGTAAAATATTGTCAGAAAATTAATAACTTTAGGAAAATCTCAATTTCAACTAAATATTATGACATTGCGTAAACAAATCTATAGAATCTTGTATTGCGTTTACAATTATTGAAGTTTATGGATTATTTCAAAATATTACAAAGATTTTGTTATATTTTATTAAAATGAAATCAGTTTTATTTATATTAATAAATATGGGAAAAATAAATATTAATTTGTAATATTTTAATATATTGATTTGAATTGAGAAAAAGTAAGTTTATAAATAATATAAATATTAAATAATGTGTTATGAAAAATATAATTTCAGGAGTTTTAAAAGAAAGTTTGTGGGTTTATATAAATTTGCGCTGAGGATAAAAGAATCCACTCGAAGTTGCTATTATGTAAAGTTGTAGTGCAGCGTTTGCAATGTAAAAATTGTATTAAAGTATAATAATAATAAGGAGAAGGAAGATTCTGAGTGGAATACAAATGTAAAGTTAAAGCCGTTCTTCGCTATAATATAAAATACAATTGATCGACCTGAGTTACGTAAGAACGAGAAGAAACTGGGAATTGCGTTTGGTGTAGGTAGTGTGGTTTACTCGAAAGAAAAGTAGCTTTCAGAGAGTGAGTGAGCACTTAAAAGCTAACCTCGAATTTCATATTGATTGAGGACGGGCGCGTCGTTATTGTTTCAGCGTTTCAGCTTCCTGCAAAAGCTGCCGCCGTCATCCTGCGATGTTCATAATAACGCGCGTTCGAAATAGCAAAACATATGCGCCTGTATGAAATTAATGTATTGCAGTGAAATATTTCATGCAGTGTCGCAACATATGCGCCGGATGTATCGGTCGCAGCACACGTTGATGTGTTAATAGTGAATGTCCCGGCGACTCCACCGCACCCAAAGCCCTGATTAATGATTGACCAACCGTCCACCTAACATCGCTCCGATTTTTCATATTTCCCGCCATCAGTGCATGAACGAAATATAAATAACAACCGAAATTTCCATTCCCAAATAATAAAGCATACTGAAAATAGAATAAAAACTAATTGCCTTTTATTAAACTCGGTTATTATTAAAACCGTTTTCCCGGCGAGCATAACAAACAGTTATTGGGAATGTAATTGCAGCTGCACTGCACACTTTATGGGCGCATTTCAGAGGCGCGCCACGCCGGAAATGGCGGAAGGATAAAATAAAGAAGGACTCGCAAAACGATGTGTAAAAATAGAAGAAAACGACTGAAGCAATTAGCGACGAAAGGCAGAAAAACATCAAATTTGTTTCAAAATTTTGTACTATATATGCGCTCATATCGAAAAATGGATTTCGTAATATTACAAAAAGGACGAAAAAAAGGAACAAACAAGGCAAATATTCAAATCAAGGAATCAATTCGTTCAAACGCACACGCTGTTTCGGTGATATTGAATAAAAGCCGGAAAAGGAACGAAATTGAAAGGATTCTTGTGCGCGCAAAAAAAAGGGGAAGTTTCGTATATGTGGAACGAACGAAAATAGGGAAGAGAGCAACAATGTTGTGAGTGGATTCCGATTTTTTTTTTATTTTGGATGGTTTTCATCGGATCTTCGAAATCTGTCTGAATTAAACTTGGGATGGCGCTAGTTCTGGAGATTGCCTTATCCAAATAAACGGCTTGGCTCAAACTTTAATTGATTCTCCGCACGAAACGATAGATTCGGATATTGCAAAATCTGCTCTTTTTTTTATAGTATCTAAATTCCTCTTGAAGTTTTACTTTATATAATTGAAAATTAAAATTTTATTTTGTTGAAGCTGAATCTTCACACAGACATTCAGTTTTTAGTAACTTATATAATTTCTGAGTCCAGTTCATAAAAATTATCTATCATTGCAGTAAAAAATACCAATAAAACAATAAAAATAAAATCATTTAACAAAGAATATAAAATTGTAAATTTTTGAATATAAATAATAATTAATATAATTTAAAATGTAAGTAAAATATGCTTAAATTTAGTTCCACAATGATATTTGCAATTAAATGCGACAGCAAGAATAGTCTTATAATAAGTTTAGCATAGATGAATACAGAATGGAATATTTGCATTGCATTTGCAATCACGCCACAATCATGCTATAATAACATAAAATCGTTTATGTTCTATATTATTTTAAACTTATATTTAAAAGTTATGGAATGCAACAATTTTATTAATTAGGAATAGTTATTTAGAGATTTTTATGTATAAATTTGTTAATAAGGATTTATATAAATAAAAGACTTAGAAAACGGTTTTAATTAGTTTTCAAATTTTTGCAAGAAAATGTAAATAATATTGTATATAATCAAGTTTTTTTTAATTATAAAATATCACATAAAACTATTAAAAATACATAAAATAAAGTGTATTCTATAGTAAAAAATATTATTTTATTTTTGTTAGAAAATATTATATTAAAAAGCAAGGAACGTTTATAAATTAACCGTGTCTTTTTTGTTCACACAAAATTGTTAGCAACATTTTATGACAAATATTTCAATAAATTTTTAAATTTTACTTCCATTTTATGATGACATAAATTATTTGTATAAATATAAAACATTTGCTAAATCTAGTACATTTTTTCCAAGCAAAGTTTTGAGTTAGTTAATTGCTTTATATTATTATGAAATCAATGAAAAAATAAATAATTTATATAAGTAATAATAAAATACACATTATTAAAAAGCAATTTTTCTCAGATTTTTTATTGGATGTTAACAATTTTAAGACAGTTTTTTTCCTAATTTCAAAATATAACGAAATTTATATTATTAGTTAAAAAAAAATCAATAAAAATCATATATTTTTGTAAAAAATTGACAAATATTTAAATAAAATTGAATTAATTAAATTTTATTTTTTTTTTCAAATTTCAAAATAGAATGAGAATATTGGTTTTATTTTTAAATTTATAGTGCATTTAGTTAAAAGATGATTTTCTCAAAATTCATATTGTTAGTTAAAAAAAAATCATGATAAATCGTTTAAAACCCAACAACCAATTTATCTCTGTTTGTTTTTTGTAAAATAATTCTGGATTTTGTCTTATTATGACAAATATTTAAATAAAATTCAATTAATTGTAAATACAGCTCCAAATATTTATTTTTCAAATTGATGATTTTCTCAAAATTCAATTTGTTAGTTAAAATAATCATCAAGAATCGTTTAAAATCCGATAAATTATTTATTTCTATTTTTTATAAAATATTCGTAGGTTTTGTCTTATTGTAACAAATATTTAAATAAAATTCAATTGATTGCAATTAAGATTTCATAAGTGTAAGATTTCACAATAGAATAAGATTATGTTTCCCCCTAATATTTACATAATTTTTAATATTAAAAAATTGAGATGTTCACGAAATAAAATTGAATGATAGATTTTGCAAAGAAATCACTAGGAAATTATTGGAAGTAAACATTGCAAAGTTTTAACGGAGAACTGAAATTCAAGTACAAAATAATTTTAATGAAAGATTTTTTTTTCTACAGAAAATTTGTGGAGCTAAATACGCATTTAGTAAAATTTAGAGCCACGTTGGGTAACACTGATGATTTTCTTCTCGAAAATAATAAGTTAACATTTATTTTGTTCAATTTGCTGATATTGAAATATAGTATGGAGATTGTTTGGGATTGTTATGTGTGTGTCTTTGAAACAATAAACTTTTAAGGAAACTGAAGGGAGGACGTGAAAGATTCTTTGTGTCTTGCGGCTACGTGGAAGGGTCACCCAATACCCGTCGAGCCTAATCCGATTAGGGCTTGACAATACGGTGAGTGTGGAAATTATGCAACGAATACTTGTTGAAGTTGCGGCCAACACCGAACGTGATGAATATGTCAGAGAGGTCTCGGGGAGGTGGGAAATCTGCATATCCGGCGGACTACAACTCCGAACAAAACTTGTATCTTCTTGCATGTATGTAGCTTGTATTTAAATGCGTTCGTCCGGCCGCGACGGGCCGTAATTACAACTTTATAGTTTCTGATATATGTACGTACATGCACTTGTAATATGTCAGCGCCGAACAATGGGCCTCGGATAAAGACAAAAGAAAATGCTGGATGATGCATGGAAGCCTTTGTTGGGATTTGCGAACAGACGACACTGGCTTTCGGCTATGGAAACGCTTGTCTGCGGGATCGCGAACGTTCTAAACACCATGTAGTTTTTTCAGAACAATTATTATGATGATTAGAAACGAATTGTTGGAATGAGCACGAGTTTTGGTATTTAGAAATTGCGAAAGGGGCCTCTTTCAGCACGTTTCAGTGCAGAACAACAAGAGATTTATGCGCCGTGAAGCGAGATAAGTTTTCCTTTTTTCCCATCAGGTTTTCCACTAAACGAACACACACATATTTACCCACTCAAACCTGAAAAATCGCTTTTACAATTTACTAAATATAAAGTCTCACAGACAATTCTTTTACATTGATTTCAAATTTAAACAATAAATTTTCTAATTAAAAAAATTTTAATAATTGAAAATACAAACTGTTGAAATTTCAAAGTTTATTATAAAAAATACCAGAATTTACATATTTCTAAAAAAAAATACAAAATAAATTTTCTAACAAAAAAGTTACAGTTTTGTCTTTCATCTATATTTACAGAAAAAAAAATAGAACAGTTAAAAATAAACGAAGAGATTAAATTTTTGAAGTAATACTTTTTTTAAATAATCGAGACAAAAGTTATTAAAATTTGAAAGTTAATGAAAGAAAATTTAGAAATATTACACTCATTGGAAAGTCTATAATTTTATCTTTAATCTTTATTTAATATAATATAAATAATAATTTCCAAGTAATTATTTTATGAATTCTAACATTATGTGAAATGTAAGTGTTTCTGATTTTTTTTCAGAATTTCTGTAGTATATTAGATACATATTAGTATTTAGTGTTAGTATTTCATGGTGTGCTCAAATATTGTGAAAAATGCACTGAAAACTGTGGGCTGCAGTTCAGTAATGTGAAGCAAACAATGTACGTTTATCCGAAGTTTCAATTTTGGAATCGGCGACTGCCGCAATTCATGCATGCATTCATCCCGGAAATCGCATGTTCAGGAGGCGATTTATGAAAAGTGAGCACACACATTAAAGTGGATTCATACGTTGCTCGTATCTGAATATGCAATGGAAATAGAACATTTCCAAACGGATGGAGTTTGGAAGTTATACCATTTATGACTGATTGCCTTCTTCATAATCATCATCTGCTCTCTATAAAGAACAAATATTTAATAGTCAATTAACCAAATATCGAAAAAATCAATTGAAAAATAAACTGATTTCATTATTTATTGATTAAGTTTAAAAAACCATTACTTAATATTTTGCATCACTTTTTGTGTTTATATTATTTTTGTATCCTTAATGTTATCAAAATCTATATAATGGATATGTATGGTGATTATTATTGATCTGAAATTTTCACATATAAAAGTAGGTTACATAAATATAGAAATCGCAATAAAACCGCTGATAAAATCGTGAACTCAGTATACATAGTAAATGCACCACATGATGCCGTAAGGAGAAATCATAAAACCAATATCGTAAAAGTATAAATAAAATAAACAACTAGAGAAACCCATATTCACATAATCTTGAATCCATACCCATTCGAAGGATTTGTTTTCACATTTTTCTACTGTATGAGTTTATTTTTTTATTTTTCGCTTTAACTATATTTTAGTAAATGTTTTTCCAAAATATTACACAACATTTTGCCTATATACTATTGTAATTATTAAATTAATTAATTCTGGCTTTACATAAACAATAAACTAATTTTAGGCACTTTACTAAATTTTACATTTTTACTTGTACAAAATTTTCATTTTGAAATCTACTCTTCATATACAATCACTAATTAATCTAGTTCTTACAAATACAAAATATGAAGTTCCGGTTTATAAATAAATTTTACAATTTTTTCTTTGTTAAGTCTTCACTTCATCAAGTATTGTTATTTAATACAGATCTTAAAAATACAATCAACTAAGTTCAAAATTTTTATTTTGAAGTGTGCTCTTCATCTACAATCACTAATTATTCAAGTTCTTACAAATACAAAATTTGAAGTTCAGGTTTATAAATAAATCTCTTAAAAATACAATCAACTAAGTTCAAAATTTTCATTTTGAAGTGTGCTCTTCATCTACAATCACTAATTATTCAAGTTCTTATAAATACAAAATATGAAGTTCAAGTTTATAAATAAATTTTACAATTTTTTCTTTGTAAAGTCTTCACTTCATAAAATATTGTTATTTAATACAGTTCTTAAAAATACAATCATCTAAGTTCAAAATGTTTATTTTGAAGTGTATTCTTCATCTACAATCATTAATTATTCAAGTTCTTACAACTACAAAATATGAAGTTTAGGTTTATAAATAAATTTTACAAATTTTTCTTTGTTAAGTCTTCACTTCATCAAATATTGTTATTTAATATAGCTCTTAAAAATACAATTAAATAAGTTCAAAATTTTTATTTTGAAGTGTGCTGTTCATCTACAATCACTAATTATTCAAGTTTTACAAATACAAAATATGAAGTTCAGGTTTATAAATAAATTTTACAATTTTTTCTTTGTTAAGTCTTCACTTAATTAATCTACAACTTAGAAATACAAAATATAAAGCTTAGTTTTTTCTGCATTAAGTCTTCACTTCATCAAAAATTGCTAATTTATATAGGTCTTAAAAATACGTTTATTATTAATTTTTTATTTTTTTTAATACTAGCTATTCTAAAAACTACGTTAAAGCACTTCTCTAAATTTTGAAAATTGATATAAATTGATAATAAATCCTTATATTATAAATGTAACACATTACTTAAATTATATAAATTTGTCTTCTTCAAGTTTTCACTTCATCTGAAATTGTTAATGAATCCTAGTCTTAAAAAACACAACAAACAAGGGTTGGATTTTTCACCAAATTCTTCCCAATTTTTCTCCATTAAGTCTTCACTTTATCTATAATTAACCGAGGTCTCAGCTGCGTCAACCTTTTACAAAAAAAATAGCAGGGTTCAAAAATGAATGCGTGCGGTTTTAGCGTTTCGGTGTAATTGTTTTTTTGCAGAAGAAAGGGACAAAAGGGATAGCGGCGACTCTTTCTCCGGCAATTGGAAAACGGCCACAAAACTGGAGTCTGACCATTATTTTATACCTCATTACCATTTAGAGTCGAGGCCAAAATGCGAGGATTATGCGGCGCAAACCCCTAAACACCTCCCCGCACCATAAATCTAATATAATTACGAGGATTACACGAAATATACCTACAAAAAAAAAACTTGCGATATTTCTTTCTTCCATTTATTTCCTCTCTTAATTCATTCATTCGATGCTGCAACATTTGTTTTATTAACGTTACGCTATATTAAAAATCCCCGTCTGATGGATGGCAAACTGTTGCAGCAGCCGACGCTTTTAATATCGGAGATGTCTGGAGAATAAAAAAAAAATATTATTTCCACGGTCAAATAATTAAAAAAATATATAAAAAATTTGCATTAACCGTGGTAACAACTGGTGGAAAAATTTCGTTGCTTGTTCCATTAAAAAACCCTCTACGCGTGTTGCGAAGGAATCGATGCGAGTTTACGATAAAATTGGATCCGAACTAATCTACGTATACATCTATCTGTTTCTATATAGGATGGATATTCTAGTCTCAGTTATACATAGATATAATATATTTGCATATGCGAGGGTCGGAATGTGTTGCTAATTAGTCGATTCCCCGAGTCAAACACGGTATTTGCGCAAATCGGGAGATCAATGTTAGTCATTGCATCGCACACAGTTCGATGCACAAAAGCGATCATTATAATAGTAAAAAAAAAACTCAATTTGTCCGCTATTTAATTTCGCGCAGCGAAAATATTTCAGCAGCAGCAGCAGAAATAATAATGCGGGAGGAGCAATAATAACGTGCTTAAAATGATAATGTTATTATTTTAAACGAGCTGCAATAATCGTTAGGGATGATTGGGTGGAAAGAGCTTACAATCATCTCCTTCCAAGACTTTGCGCAAATTGTGTAACACAAATCTGCTCCTCCTGTTTCATTTTTATTATTTTTTACGTGTTACGTCTAGTCTTTTCGCATATATACGAATTTTCTTTTTGCAACGCCGTTTTCTTTTCGTGCAACGAAAATTGGGAATATGAACATTGTCGTTGAAAATCCATATTATCTTTTATGCTCCGCCGAAAAAGCCCAACAACCTCAATACGCTTTCACAGTTTTATTTTACCACCTTAATGCTAAAAATTACATAACTTAAGTCAGTTTTTATATATTTTTAAATCACATCTGTTTATATTTTTATTAAGAATAAAATACAATTTTCCATATAAAATTCTTAAAAAAAAAACTTTAATTAATTAAGTTTTATATTATTTTTGTGTTATAATATGTTAGTTACTTATTTCATTATCGTCTAATACGATTTCTTTCGTTATTTAAATACTAATAATTTTTCAACAAAAAATAATTATCATTATTTAATTAAATAAAAATTGTTGTTTATTTATTATTAACTGAGTAAATGTAAAATTCTTAAAATATTTATATAATGTTGTGTTTTTCCTTCGGAATCTTTAATTTTATATAGATGAAAAGACATTTTTATTAGTTAGAATTTGTAATCCTTTTAAAATTATTAAACGATTAAATAATCAAATACAATAATATTCATATTTAGATGAAATTTGCACTTTAATATGTAATTACATTAAATTCCAATATGATAAATTATAAAAATTAAAGCTCACATTTACGGGAGGTCCGAAACTGCCTAGGGAAACCGGTGAATCTAATACATTCACTACGATTTAAACAAGCTAAGCAAGATAAAGCTCACATTTTGTATTTTTCCCACATAGAAAAATTTTAATACAAATATTGGTATATGTCCGTAAAATTGGCTTATAAAAATATCTCTTATCGACGCAGGTGTTTATTACAATAATATTTATAAAGTTACAAAAAATTATAACAACCAAAATTGAGTAAAATAATTTGTATATATTGTGCGTACTTTTATTAATAGAAATTTATGAAATATTTATTTATTGATATAATTTTTTAAACAATTTATAGATGAATTAAACTATTGTGTAAAACTATAAATAAAAATACTTTTCTAAAATTTGTAATAAAATTATTAAACAATTTAATAATCTAATATAATAATATTTATATTTAAATAAAATATTATTACTTTAAATTTTAATACGATTAATAGAAATAATTAAAGCTAATACACATTTTGTCCGTTTTTATTTATAATTTTTACTCTTGGTTAAATTTTAATGCAAATATTGGAAAAAGTCCGCAAAATTGCGTTATAAAAATATTTCTTATCTACGCAGGTGTTCATTCTAATGAAGCTACGAAAACGCGCGATTCGGTTCGTGCAGCTACGAAGTTTAACGTTTGAGAATTGCAGCTGCAGACATGATTCATCGCTGCGCAGGCGATTCGTGCCCAAATAAGGCTTGGTTTAACGTTTGAGAATCGCAGCTGCAGCTAACACGAAGGCAGAAATTTTATAGTAAAATTGTGCAATTTTCTACAAACACATACAATATTATATTGTATTACATACAAGTGATACGACTATATCTGATTATAATTAAAACAAGACAACATTTTTTGTCATTTAAAAAAATAATACCAAAACTAATTAATGTGTATAGAAATTTATTGGTTTTATTAAAAAAAAATTGTAGAAATATTTATTTTCATATTCGCTATCAATATTCGAATGTTTGTTTGGTGTTAATTAGTTTTTTTTTTATAAATTATTTAAATTGTTATTTATAACAAGTTTTTCTTTATGATATGAAAAATATTTGAAAATAAAACATATGAAATAAATAATGTGTTTTTCATTATATTGTGGTAAATATATGGTTCTTCTCGTCGAGGAATTTCGCAATTATAAACCTCTGATGAGGGCACAGATAGCTTCGGATTATGGTTTGATTAACAACGTCAGACATAAGTTTCTGGCTCGGTAGGATTTCGCATAATTACGCTTGCAAAATTGTATGCGTTTAATTTAAATTGCTCTCGGTCGACTTCGGGAACAGCAATTAATGTTAATTCTTATTGTAATAGCGACCAGATGACTGCGACGAGACCCGGGGATAGAGAACGTTTTATGGTCTTCACAATCCTTGAATTTCCATCAGACCTACCGTACATTTGGGATTCCCGTACGATGAGAGGATGTATAGCATCTTTCGCACCAAATGCCGCATAAATTGTATTTTATAGCAAATGTAAGGAATACGAAAATGCGCGCATGCGCGCGCAAAATGAAAATAAGAAGTAGAAACATGGAGCAGATAGTGGAATATTTATTATTATGAAAAATAGTGCATCTTCCGGCGTCGGCCGCACGAGTTATCGAGAATCCTGGGGAAAAAGCGTTGCAGCTCCACCTCGACGCAAAAATGGGGTTATCGGATCCAAGAAGACCTCGAGATTGTCGATTCTCTCTCAGGCCCGGTAATAGCTTCATGATGTTTTGCATTCTATCAATGGCTTAGAACAGTATTCCAATATAGATTATCTAACTGCTAGAGCGGAAAGTAACGGAAGGGAAGAATCCGGGAATATAAATATATATATTTTTTTTTTTTGGGAAAGGTCATACATAATCGTGAGGCCCGGGCCCTGACTGATAACCAATTTCCAATTATAAACTGATAGATGGTACTGCTGCGATTCGGGGAACCGTTCGAACTCCGATCTATAATAAATACCGGTCTAAACTGGAAGGGAAATGGTCCGCGCCATAAATAAGGGCCCTCCGCCTCTTCTCGAGATGTTCCGTTTGATTTGCGGCTTAAAAGATTCCTGATTTTGCAGCCGACGCCCACGGATTTACCAAAGCCTCCACCACTGATCTTTTGCATACATATTTATAAAAAAAATAAAATAAAATTTTCCCTCATTAAGACAACGCAGTTTTTTTTTTCTATATTGAAAAAAAAAGAGAAATATTCAATAAATTATTTATATATACGAAAAAAGAAATCTTGAAAAATAAATTGCTTTATTAAATTAAATACAAATGTAAATTATCTGGAATATAAAATTTGTAAAATATTACAAATTTAAAATGTGAATGTAAAATTTTTATTATTTGTTTGTAAGATGATTTAGTTAAATAATTTCAATAATTTTAGAAAAAATGTAAGACTTTTGTCCTTTACTCATAAAAGGGCCAATTTTTTTTTGGAATAAATAAGATTTGTATCTTTTATTATCTTATTTTATTAAAAAATGCAATTTTTTAATACAAATTAAATTTCTACATTATTTGAAAATTTGTTTAAATTTCATTATTTTTAATGAAAAATGTAATAAATTTTTTACTGTTTATTGTTTAATTTCTTAATTATTTGTTAAAAATTATACTTTTATTATCATTTCTTCACTTCTAAATAAAATATGTTTACATTTCAATAAATATACATAATTTCTACATTTTCTGAAAATTTTAATATATTTTAATGTAAAACGCAATAAAATGTTTATTAATCCTAAATTGTACAATAAAATATTAATACATATTGATTATCTAATCTTCTATATACAATTATAAAATTATGAATAAAAACACAAAATCTGTCATTTCATTTTTTGAAAATTTTGCATTTTATATACTTAATTTCTACATTTTCTGAAAATTTGCTTAAATTTTAATATATTTTCATGTAAAACTTAATAAAATATTAATTAATAATTTTACATATTGATTATCTAATCTGTATATAAATATAAAAATATGATTTAAAACACAAAATTAGTATTTTTTTTTCTTTAATTTGTTTAATTTATGTAATTCGACAAATAATACTAATTATTTAATTAAAATAATATTAATTTATGCTAATTTCTTGAATTTTATATAAAAAATCTAACGAACTTTTATTTGCTTCTTCATATTGCAAGTCTTGTAAAATTAGTATGAGTATTTAATTAATTTATTAATTTATTTTTAGAAATAATGATAATAATAAATATTAATACAAATATTAATTAGTGAGAAAACATTTATAATTAATTGTCAAATAGAAATATTCATAAATATTAGAAACAGCAATTAAGAAAGTTTTTTTAAATTAGTTTTTCTTTTGCTATAATTATATCATTTTTTGTGACTGTTTCATTAAATATTTTTATTAATTTTATTAATAATTAAGTAATCTTTAATGTTATAAAAAATAGAAATATGAATCAAAATTTTGACGTAAATATTTTGATAAACAACGTGAACAGTAACTCGATTTATGCCGGTGATGATAAATCGAGTTACAATTAAGGCAGCGCTCGTAATTTAATTTACCTCCTCATATATATATATATAATTTTTTTCTCGCGAACGCACTTTGAGCCCTAAACTAAATAGAATGTTAATTTTGGCCTCGCTATTAATCATCATCATGACGACGTGAGATGTAAAGCGCGAATAAAAAAAATGATACAGCTCTAGCGTACTTACAGGTTGAGAAGGGTGGGCATTTGCAGGATCTAAACAGCTGACAATCCATAAATATATAAAATTGATGGTTCTTATACGGCAGAATGCACGAAGAGGAGGACGAAGGATCACGTCCTTTTTTCACTGTCAGTACGTCTCCCGCACCTTCGTACTAAAAATAACTAGCCGTACTCCGTACTTTACAACCGCAATCTCGGCTGAACGTTTCTCGACTTTTTACTCAAGAATAGTTACGTGAATCTTTAAGGACCTTCTTTATTTTTCTTATGACGACTCGCTGCTTTATTCGCGAGGAATAAGTGCGACGCGGCGCGAAACTTTTAATATCCGCCGACTGGCGGAAAATATTTCTAACGCTGGATCGAATAACGATATTGTCATTTCGAGGATCGGAAAACTTTTCCATTACCGTGCGTCATTCTAAGATTGTTTTTTTTGTAAGCTTCTGTTGTGTCGACGAAGATCACTTCGAAAACTCGCTGACTCGTTTTGTGCACTGAACGAGATTGAGAATAAACGAACTAATAAATGGTTGAACGACGAATTAATTTGATAAATTTGTCAACCGTGTTATGGAGATTGTTCTCTGTCCAGATTTTTCCATTATTTTGAAATCACTAAAATCACTGAAACTTTGTGAATCAAACGTCAGATTACCATGAAATTTTGACAGGCATCGTCTAAAAGTTGGTACTTCCTAAAAATTATATAGATTTGTCGATAGAGGCACCATCCATATATTATCCTACCAACTTATTGAGTGAATATTTCGGCATATTTATACTTTTTTATTATCGGAAAGGTAAGTTCAAGTAAGAATAAAATATGCGATGTGTATGGAGAAGATGTATTGATAAAACGCTAGCGGCAAAACTGGTTTGCAAAATTTCGATCCGGCAATTTTAATGTTGAAGATGCACCACATTCTCGAAGGTCAGTTGAAGCTGATGAAGACACTATAACTCTATAAGGGCCTTAAATTAATTATAATTAAAAAATATATATATATATATAATATTCTCCAGATCTGGCACATTCTGATTATTTTTTTTTGTTTCGGTCTTTACAAATTTTTTTGAACGGTAAAACCTTTATTTCAAATTAGGAGGTCGAAAATCAGTTTTTTTTACCAGTATAGAACAAAAAATTATGCTACTGCCGGAAAAGGTATTGGGCCATAGGGAATAATTTAATAAAATATTGATTAACTATAATTATTTTCATTAAAAAAAAAACGAAGTTACTTTTCGAACAACCCAATAATTTATCATTTATTTATTTTTAATTATTTTTTAGACATTTCTCAAAAATTATATTATATAATAAATGTTTATGTGTAAGATACAAGATTGAAACGTGTATATTGGATGTGTTTCTTTGTATTTATTTGAATGTGGATAAGGGAACGCCGAATGATATTTACGTGTTTATCAACCGCGTAATATTTTCACCCTTAGGATTGTCGAGGTGCGATATTAAATTTACACATATTTTGTAGAGACCGTCCATCTGGAAAGGTGGTTTCAGCGATGGAAACGCCGCAGAATCCAGCTGAAAAAAAAGGGGAGGAGAGAGGAGAGAAACCCACTTGCCTGCATCCATAAATTACGTAAGGTTTGCGGAGGGGTGCGGATGTTCGCGATTCGCGTAGCGCGAAAAGTTTCGCCCAGGGATGTCGCGAAATCGTATGCAAATTTAAATGCGTCTGTAAATTGAATGCGGGTCGTGGAGGGAGGATGGTTATGTGTCCCTCCGTCCGTGTGACCTGTATCAACGATGCCAGTAGATTACCAGAATCCAATTTCGGCATCATCCATTTTCTACGGCTTTTGTACGGAGAGGCTAATACAACATACACACGAGTAATTCGGAGGAAGGAAACGATGCGGAATTCCGGACACGTAACCGGTGTATTAAATACAATCTTAAAACCGCTCGCGTTTCTCGGGATTGCATTTAAGGATGGTAAATTTTGGTTGGGGCCTTCGAGGACACAGAAGGAGTTTAATTGCTTCCCAGAATCGTTTATAACAAAATCAATAGAGAACTACGTCCATTGTTAAATATAAAATTTCGTTTGCTCAGTTACACCGAGAAGCTTCCACAAAAGTCATGCTAGAGAGGAAAGAGATTTAAATTAAAATTAAATTAATATCAAATTTCATTCACTGAAAGTAACTAAAATCAAGGAAGATATCTTAGGATTCAATTTAATTAATATACAATATCATTCATTCAGTTACAAAGTTAATAAAGATATCTTTATTTAATATTTCATTTTATTTATTTTGAAACTCGTTCAAAAGCGAACATAAGGAAGATATAATATCTTTTATCATTTACTTAAGTAAAAAAAGTTCAAAAAAGGAAATCCTTGTTTAAAACTTTAATTATTTAAATATACAATTTAATTTAGTGAAATAAAAATTTATAACAGTTTAAAACTCAGCATAAACTTTACTTTAATATTATATTTTTTATTGATAAATTCCTTCAAATGTCAAGAAAATTCAATTTATTCATAATCTCTAATCTTATATAATTTAAGTGTTGCCAAGAAATTTCATTGTTAGAACTTTCTTCAATAGTGGTGAAAAGTAAGGACATTATATTTCAATTTACTTTAACAAATATTCAATGTTATCCAAAGAAACTTTTTTCAAAGTATTGTTAATAATTTATTTTTTAATATGAAATGTAATTTAGTAAAAAAAATCTTCGAAATTTATGTTTACATAATATTCAATTTTATTTACGTTGAAACTCGTTCAAAACTGATCATTTTTTGAGGGATATTTAAATATTTCCACAAAAATTTAATTTAGTGAATTTTTTTTTTTAATTTCAAATTTTATTTTACTGTAATATTTTCTATAATTCATTAGTTATTACCAAGAACCTTCACTAAAAATGATATTAGCGTAGTGTAGACAGAACTTTAAATTTCACTTTTCTTCAAATATAATTTAATTAATTTACATAGTAAAATTCCTTCAGAAGTGATGAAAACAGAGAAGTGAAAACTAACATAATGTAATATTTTATATAATTTTAGTGTCACCAAGAAACTTAATCAAAACTTATATTAAGTAAAATTTATTGAGAGGTACTTAGAAACTCCTTCAGCATCAATAAAAACTAAGAATTTACTTAAAGATTGACGAAAATTAAGTATATCTACATAATATTCAATTTTAAAAATAATTATTTGAGCATTAAAAATCAAAATTCTTTTTGTCTGAGATCTAATATTTATTGAGGAATATTTAAACACTTTCTCAAAAATGAAATAAAATTGCAAAAAAAATAATAATCCTTGCATAAAACTTTATATATTTTAATCTACAAATTTTTCAAATATAACAAAAATCACTACTTTAATATCTAATATTATTTAGTCTTTGAAATAAAAAAAAAATGCTGTAAAAGTTATGTTCTCTTACTGGAAAAAGCGTTAAACATCAAATTATTTTTATTTTCAAGAGTAATAAAAACAAATAAATAAAAATTCAGTTTACTCTAATATCTTATATAATTTGTGTGATACCAAGAGACTTCCTGAAATGTGATGTTAGCTTATTTAAAGAGAGCTTCAATTTTCAGTTTACATAAGATTTCATTAAATTTATTTGAAAGTACTGACAAACTCCTTTAGTTGTGATGAAAACTGAGAATAGGATTGTCACAGCATTACAATTCAATTCATTTTATTTAATTTCTTCAATTTATTGTTAGATATGAAAATTTATTGAAAACTACCAAAATGCTTCTTTTTGTAACTTGAAAATAGATTTTTTTTTTATAATTTTTATATGCAATTGATTTTTTTCACTAAATTTTATAAATTCAAACTTTAAATTTTATTTATTTTCACTCCTATTAAATTATGTTTATTATGAATTAACATTTTATGCGTACAACAATGTTTTCCATTTAAATGAATTAATATTGGAAATATTATAATGAAGTAATTAATTGAATTTTATAACACAAACTTACATAATCGTTAATCAGACTGATTTATTGAATATTTAATGCCATAAATCTGTAATATATTTATAGGTGTTAGGTTTAGGTAGTTGCAATTTGTAAAGGGTTTAGGGCCGCAAGTGTTTAAGTAGGTGTCTGCGGAAGGCCAATATATGTAAACAATCCCAAAATTAGTAATTTATCGTTCCCCAACCTAAATTAAACCGAAAACCGCACAGACGAAGCATATCTTCGGCCGCGCATTAAAAGTGAAATTGAAGTCGCGGATTGCACACGAGAATCGCGTTCCAGATTAGATTAGCATTCCGTTCTCCGTTTAAGGACGAAACTTTAGATTGAACCGTTCGTACGAATGCTAATTTGAGTTTGTCAACTCGCACGAAAAGGACGAAACAACATCAACTAGAATGTATATATATATATATAAAAAAATAGAAGAAATAAACGAAAAAGAAAAATAATGCAGAACAGACAGGAACACAGCGTTATTTGATTTAACATGCGATGCGGAAATAAAACGGTGTCGTCCGCAATTTTTGCAATTCTCTTTCAACGGAATTATGGAGGTAGAAATGAGCGGTAAAATAAATTACGTTAACCATTTGTAAAATGATGATATTTATGTTTAACAATGCGCGCAGTTATTGCATTCGGATTGGATGGGGGACAATAAAATAAATGGAAATATCCTAATCGTAAAATTATATAAGAAAAGGAAAAAGAAAGCCAATAAAAATGTAAAATACCTTGCGAATCCACCATAATTTAAGTATCCATAAAATCTAGTTAATTTCATCAATAAAATTTGTATAAAACATTTTATTTATAAATTACATATAAATATAATAAAAATATTATATATTTTAATAGAATTTTTTTTAATAAAATATATACTAATGCTTATGCATTTTACACGAATATTTTTCACTATTAAGTAAAATCCATTTCTCTGTATAAATTGTTATTATTTTCATTTGTCCCCATGGATACATTTAGAGTTGCTATTGCGAAAAGTCCATTTCTATATTGCAGTTTCAGTTTTTCATTAAAGTTCTCAGTTTAAGTACATTCTTTTATTACAATTTCTTTTATTACATCTGCGTTTATTTAAAATCTATCACTACAAAAAAGTTAAGCAAATTAAATTTCTTAATGAAATTTCTTAATCATTAGATTTTGTGCTTTTATTTTAATGTTTATGTACATTTAGTATAATTATGTGATTCTATAGTAATATATGATTTTTTTAAAATTAAAAAAAAATCGAATATTAATTTCTAGCAAATTTTAATCGATTTTTTCTAAAAGCTTATAAAATATTTCTCTTTAGAAATATAATATAATTATTTATAAATTAGAACTTTTCTATTATTTTCATAAAAAAAAATCATATTATTTTATTTAGATTTTCAAGAATTTTTTTTTATTTTAATAATTTTGTGTTATATTTTTGATTGCTTATTAAATCTCAATTATTGATATATAAAACAAAATTAAACATTAAATAATTATGGTAATATTAGGACTTTTTCGGATATTTTGCCATTAGATTTTATACTAGGACTTTTTTGATTATTTCGGTATTTTAATTCAATAATTTTCAATAAAAATTTGTTGTGTTTTAAGTGTTTTCGTTTATGACTAAATAATAAAATTATGCAATAAGTTCGATATAAAAAAAATAATAATATTAGTTTCTTTTTGATGCATGTTAAAAAATTAGGAGAATATTGAGACTTTTTTTGGTTATTTCGTCATTAGATTTTATTTTAATAATTTTCAATACATTATATTTATTTTTTATGTTTATTAATTTATGACTAAATAATAAAATTATGCAAAACTCGGTATAAAAAAATAATAATGTTAGTTTCTTTTTGATGCATGTTAAAAAATTATGAGAATATTGAGATTTTTTTTGTTATTTTGTCATTAGATTTTTTTTTAATACATTATATTTATTTTTTAAGTTTATTAATTTATGACTAAATAAGAAAATTATGCAATAATCGATATAAAAAAAATAATAATGTTAGTTTTTTTGTTGATGCATGTTACAAAATTATGAGAATATTGAGATTTTTTTTGTTATTTTGTCATTAGATTTTTTTAATACATTATATTTATTTTTTAAGTTTATTAATTTATGACTAAACAAGAAAATTATGCAATAATCAATATAAAAAAAATAAATAATGTAATTTTTTAACATGTATCAATGTTAAAAACTTATGAGAATATTTGGACTTTTTTGGTTATTTTTGAAATTAAATTATTATATTATTTTTATTTGAACATTTGATTTTTCAAATATTTGTATAGATTTCATCGATTACTAAATCTATTTTCGGCATACATATTAGTAGATAATTAGATGTTTTCCATAAAAATGAAAAATTGAAAGAAAATTCATTAGCGCATGAACAATGGGATTTTGAAGTGGATGCGCCGGGTCTACACGTCTCCGATTCGAGAGGCAGGATTAATTATCGTTTTCCAATTCCATTAAGAAACCCCAAATCTACAAGGAAAATAGGGGTGGCGCGATTTCATAAAAGGGTGAGCGACGAGGTGTGACGTGTTTGTTGAGCGCTCATTGCATTTTCGACCCGGATTCAATTCTTCCTTGGTTTTACACATCTTGAAGTAAACTTCACTTATTGTTACCAGTTTTGCGCTACCTAGGAAGTATACATGAATGCGATGACAAGAAGGGAACGAGACCGCATAGAAATCGGAACGATGATAAACGCGTTACATAAATTTACACTGCTCGTCCTATTCATTCATTCATTCAATCCGAAAACATTCCGTACATATGAACCAAACGTACGAAATGTTCAAAAGAAATGTTAGTTAGATATAGAGAAAATTGCACAATGCGCGCATTTCTTTTTTTGGTGGAAAATCCGGCAATTTCCCGGACCGCGATTTATACCGATGGTGGCCCAAATTAATTCCAGTTTGACTAACATAAATTCTCCCTGCGACTACGCTCACAAAACTATCTACCACCAGCAGATGGAATCCAAACAAACGGAACCTCATCTCCCTCTCTCCCCTACTTCCACCAAGAAAATTGTTTTTCAATTAAAGAAAGTTCATTATCTGCGCGGTACGGCTGGAGGATGGTGGAAGAAGAGGTAGGAGTGTGTAATTTTGTGCCGTCAAACATCGTTGAGCAAACGAACGGGACCATCTGCACACGCCCATTACGTAATTAAATTTTATGTACGAACTTGGGGCATTTTAAAGTTCCCCCTCGACCGTAAATAGAACTTTCGCAATTAAATATTTAATAAACGCGCTGCAAACCTGCGTCCGCATTATATGATTTTTTGTGTGTGTATGTTTTGCGGCGGTGCGTTTTGAAATAATGATATCGTTGTTGTTCCTGATCCCGGCGCTTATTAATTAATCATTATTAATGTTTCGTTCGTGAGCGAAAACTTATTTTCTCAGCGAGAAGATAGACGAGGGGAAAATGAGGATAACTTTACGGTTTTGCTTAATTATTATCGGTGGGCGTACCCCATTCGACTAATGCCATTTACGTAATTGTATCCAAATATACACAGAGTTAGACAAATTACATTGATAATCACATCATTTATCTAATTAAAAATTATTATGTAAATAATTTCATTAGTATATCTAATTATTATTATTTTTCAAATTCAAATAAAAATCAAATTCATTGGAAACATTTAGAAAATTAATTTATATAATTAGTCATTATTATAATATTTATAGAAATTATGATCATTTTCAAAAAAAATATTTATTTTGGCATTAGATTTTATTTCAATAATAAAAAAAGTATGTAACCTTATAAAAAAAAATAAAGTAACGTTTCTAGTAAATGTAAAAATAATAATTAGTTACAAATTATAATAACACATTTATAAATTTATATAATTTTAACAAATTCTTGCAAACTAGAATTTGAAATAGGTTTACAGTCGAGTTTTATTATCCATCCATGTGCTGTATTTCCAAAAACGCTGCTTAACTTTCTAAAGATGTCAAACGTTAATTATGATTTTGTATTTAATACTCCGAATTTTATAAAAATATTGTAAACTAGAATTAAAAATTTATAAGTTTACAGTCGTGTTTTAATTATTATCCATTCTTGTAGTGTATTTCCAAAACACTGCTTAACTTTTTAAAGCTGTCAAACGTTAATTATGATTTTGTATTTAATGCTCTGACCAGAATTTGGAATATATAAGTTTACAGTCGAGTTATAACTATTATCCATTCATATACTGTATTTCCAAAACGCTGCTTAACTTTCTAAAGATGTCAAAAATGAATTATGATTTTATATTTATTGCTCTCAATTTGTTAAAAATATTATAAACTAGAATTAGAAATATATAAGTTTACAGTTGTGTTTTAATTATTATACATCCATGTAATGTATTTACAAAACACTGCTTAACTTTCTAAAGGTGTCAAACGTCAATTATAATTTTCTATTTAATGCTCCGAATGTTATAAAAAATTTGTAAACTAGAATTTGGAATATATAAATTTTTAGTTGAGTTATAACTATTATCCATCCATATACTGTATTTTCAAAAAGCTGCTTAACTTTCTTAAGCTCTCAAACGTCAATTATGTTTTTTTTTTTCATATAATTTTCTGAATTTGATAAAAATATTATAAACTAGAATTAGAAATATATGTTCACAGTTGTGCTTAATTATTATCCATTCATGTACTGTATTTCCAAAACACTGCTTAACTTTCTAAAGATGTCAAACATGAATTATGATTTTATATTTAATACTCTCAATTTGTTACAAATATTGTAAACTAGAATTAGAAATATATGTTCACAGTTGTGCTTAATTATTATCCATTCATGTACTGTATTTCCAAAACATTGCTTAACTTTTTAAAGATGTCAAACATGAATTATGATTTTATATTTAATACTCTCAATTTGTTAAAAATATTGTAAACTAGAATTAGAAATATATAAGTTTACAGTCGTGTTTTAATTATTATCCATTCATGTACTGTATTTCCAAAACACTGCTTAACTTTCTAAAGCTATGAAACATCAATTATGATTTTCTATTTAATGCTCTCAATTTGTTAAAAAAATTATAAACTAGAATTAAAAATATATAAGTTTACAGTCGTGTTTTAATTGTTATCCATTCATGTACTATATTTACAAAACATTGCTTAACTTTTTAAAGATGTCAAACATGAATTGAGATTTTATATTTATTGCTCTCAATTTGTTAAAAATATTGTAAACTACAATTAGAAATATTTAAGTTTACAGTCGTGTTTTAATTAATATCCCTTCATGTAATGTATTTCCAAAACGCTGTTTAACTATCTTAAGCTGTGAAACTTAAATTATATTTTTCCAAATAATGCTCTGAATTTGATTAGAATATTGTGAATTAGAATTTGGAAGTCGTGTTTTAACTATTACCCATTTATGTACAATATTTCCATAAAGCTGCTTAACTTTCTTAAGCTGTTAAACGTCAATTATCGTTTTTATTAAAATATCAAACGTCAATAATAGAGTTAAAACTCGAGTTTTGAGAAGACCGATTTCTTTGGTAAATGGTGATCCAAGGATATAATATCAATCCAAAACTCTTCAAACTCAAGTTTTGCTACTATTATTTCCCAGCTCATCGGTTAGGGGATTCCCCTAAAATCCAAAAATGTATCTCTTGCAGATGCAAGTGGATAACACGTATTTATGTAATAATTGTATCGATTTTAACATCGTATTTGGAGCACGTCATTATTAATTGTTATGTGTATTATTGGAATCGGTTTTCACTGTTTGTTCAAGTCACCCAATCCACGAAAATCGATCGATTTGCACACGGCGGAGCTCCGACTCGATGTCTATTTAATAATTGAAATTAATTTCTGTTTTTGCATTATTTATGTAAATTTAATATTGCACAGTAAATGGATTTATCAGAATTAGGTGCGAATTAATTATCGATTCTCGTGCGAATTAATTTCGCTCCGCGAATTAAGCTCGGATTTTGTTATGCATGTAGGATCTGCGTAATGCGATCATTATCCTTAGCATTCGCTAACTGATTCAGGACATGTAATATATAGAGCACAACGTATTTCGCAGTTCGAATCGATAGATATTCCTCGATCGATTTTAAACGTTACGTTAATTATAAATCCTCTTATTGTTACATGAAAATAGGAAATAATTTGCGCAAATTCATAAATTTTACAATGAATATCGAAGATTTAAGTAAAGTAAAAAAGATATTTTTATAAAAGATTTATGTAAGGAATGAAAGTCAACATTAAGAGAAGACTTTTGATGGAAATGAGAATTTTATTAAAATTAATTTAGTAAAGCTGAGTCTCTCGGCAAATATTTCTTGAAATAAATTAGTTGCAGATCTTGAGTACAAACAATTCTTAGGAAAATATTAAAATAATTATATTTAATAATCCTTTTCTAGTTTTCTATTATAACTTATTTGAAATAGGTCTAATAATCAACTTCATAAAATTAATTCAAAATATTAGTTTTTTTATTTTTCAAAATAAAAACAATTTTCGTTGAAAAGCCTTAAATCAAAAGAAATAATTGAAATTATTTATTTTTTTCTACATTAATTTAGATTTTTCTTTAATTAAAGACAAAATTAAGTGAAAAATATATTGATTCTATTAAGATTTTTTGTATTGAATTCCGTTCTTTAAATAATTATAATTTTTATGTTAAGTTTTATTATGTTATATCATTGACAAATTTTCAGCTACATTCAAATAATGCCATAATTTATAGTGGACCAATCTTTACAATTCAGGTACTTTGGCAAATTCCCAAGCGGTTGAATACGACACTTTTTATTATTGTCGTTGCTTCCTTCCAACATTTTATTGTCGCTCCTGTTGCACCATTCAGAAACTGTAAATAAACAGGTAAGTAACAGTAAAATTTTACCGCTTGTTAAATCTGCGTTTTTCTAACAACATTATTTATTGAAATCAAAACAAATTTAACTATTTTTTTTAGTAATACAAGCATATTTTAGTACAAATATTTAAGTTGCTTCAATTTTGAACTAATATTCATTGACTGCGGCCCTAAAAGATATGGCGGATATATCCGCCAAATATCTGGAAATTATAGTTATATGTAAATTATGAAATTATGAGTAACAAATAATTATTTGAAAATATAATAATTTAAAAAAGTTAACTGAGACTAGTTCATATCTAATTATTATCTTCTTTAATTAGTCACGAGCAATATAGTAGGAAGATGTTTACTTTTTGTATTAAATTAATTTAGTTTTTTTAGTAGCTGTTACATCAACATCTAATTTATTACGTCTATGAATTTTATTGAACTTGGAATTGAGACAGATGAAAAAAAAAATTTTTTCAATTAATTTAAAAGTAAAATTTTAAAAAGTTATAAAATATTACAAAACTATGAAATTCATTTAGTAATCTAAGCATGTTTTGGTGCAAATTTTAATGTTGCTTCAATATTGAACTAATATTCAATGATTACGCCTCCACAATCGCCTTGAAAAGATACGGCGGATATATTCGCCGAACGTCCCGAAATTACAGTAATAGCTAATTTATAAAATTATGAATAACTATACTTTTAAAACTAATTATTTTAAAATAAAATAATGTAAAAAAGTTAACTGAGACTAGTTCACATCCAATTATTATCTTCTTTAATTAGTCTACTTGCAATGTAGTATGAAGATATTTACTTTTTATATAAAATTAATTTAGTTTTTTTAGTAGCTCTTACATTAAAATCTAATTTATTAAGTCTATGAATTTTATTGAACTTGGAATTGAGACAGATGAAAAAAAAAAAAAATTCCATTAATTTAAAAGTAAAATTTTAAAAAGTTATAAAATATTACAAAACTATGAAATTTTGTTGCAAATTTTAATGTTGCTTCAATATTGAACTAATATTCAATGATTACGCCTCCACAATCGCCTTGAAAAGATACGGCGGATATATCCGCCGAACGTCCCGAATTTGCAGTAATAATTCTATTATAAAATTGTGAATAACTATACTTTTAAAATAAAATAATTTAAAAAAGATAACTGAGACTAGTTCACATCCAATTATTATCTTCTTTAATTAGTCACTTGCAATGTAGTATGAAAATGTTTTCTTTTTGTATTAAATTAATTTAATTAAGACGCTAATTAATATTGACGTATTTATAGAACGGTGCTTGTTAAAAAAAGGAGACCTTCGTTACAGGGATAATCCTGATGAAGTTCAGAGATCGACAGGATCAGCGAAAAGTGGAGTGGAAGGTGTTCCTTTTCCAATCCACTTTCGGACAAAATTAATGTGTAATTAAGATTAGTATCTTCGACCTCTCGTATCTTTAATTGCCCATTAATTGAACCCAAAACCTTTCAACAACGAAAATACTTATTTCCACACGACAGATACAAATTTTGTAATAATTTATTTCTAAAATTACTATAGATTTTGTCTAAAAAAATTACAAGAAAAAAACTTTCATTATCTTTAAATTAAGAGTTAATTTTTACTTAAGTGTAAAAAAATTTCTCAATAAAATTTATGTCTTCATTAAAATGTTTCAGTAATTTAAAGATTTTAAATAATGAATAATATTACGTAGACATCATAAAATAAATTCTGTTGAAAATATTTTTGTATTGAATATATAAATAATAAATTTTCATTGTATACATTGAAATTACATGAGATTATTATCGAATGTTGTATAATAATTTAAATGTACATTGTAATGTTATTAGTTAACAATATTTTGTGTAATTTGAATTTCGTTGTATCAATGTAAATTAATTCAACAGTATTATTATGTAATCATTTAAATATAGTGGTGTGCATTGCAATGCTATTGGATAACAATAGATTATAGATGTGTACGCTCGCGTACATATAGTGCGGATATATAGGGGGGATGTACGTAACGTAGTTGGGTATCGTGTAATACTTGGCATTGCATAATACGGTGATTTGCTTTGATCTGTCGTAATACGCGAATCTGCAGGCAAGATTTGCACGGTCCGTTGATGAAGAATCGATTGGCGCATTATCGCATTCGGGAAAATAAACACTTGCAATTTCTGATCTCAGTGACGCGAACAAATATCATCCATTACGTAAGGGAATGAGAGTGGAGGCAATTCGCGTTATCACGATTTAATTATGCTCGTCGAGCATTCGGCTCAAAGCACATATTTACTTTAAGTTCGTCAGGGCGGTGAGGGGGGGGCGCATCTATAATGCAAACTAAAAGATAACAAGGGCTCGCCCGTCCTCGACGCAATTTATATACTTAGATGCTTTATATTGATAGAGAAAAGTGGGTACGAACTTTGCTTCTGTATGCTTATGATACTTGTATATATTTTATAATATATATTTTATACTATATTATATTATATAAAATATAATTTTAGAAGCGGTGGCAAAAGTTTTTCGCGCTGCAACATCGTCAATTTTTGTCGAAGCTTTTGTCCCCTCAACAAATAACTGGGGCAGAAGTGCAATTTTCGAGCAGCTAATTTATAATTCTAAATGGTACTCGGATTATCCAATTACTACAACATCACAATATACCTCACGTATTATTTAGTTTTTTTTTCAAATTTGATTACATTCCAATAATTTAATCATTGCTAAAGTTACGTAAAACAAATATAAATATTTTTTTAGTATGTATTTTAGTAGCTATTACACTAAAATCTAATTAAATAAGTCTATGAAATTTGTTAAACTTGAGTAAATTATAATTATTTTTCAAAAATATTGTTTTATCAAAATAGTTATATTTAAACGAAATGGCGGATATATCCGCCGAAAGTCCGTAAATTACTTTAATAGGTAAATTATAAAATTATGATTAAGTATACATCTAAAAATAATTAATTGAAAATATAATCATATAATATAATCTTTACAACACGTAAAATGAATAAAATAAATAAAAAACAAAAAAAAAACATTTTTTTAAATATGTTAAAGCTAAAATATGTTAAAATTAAAAATGAAATTCATTGTAAAGTTATATACCCCTATATTTTTCCTATAAAAATATTTATTGAAATTAAAATAAATTTAGGTATTTCTTTAAACTAAATTGAAATAAATATAATAAAGTTAATTATATTTATTTGTCAAATATTTAAAAAGTAAAACTTTAAAAATATCACAAAAATAGTGTGTCATCAAAATAGTCATATTCAAACGATATGGCGGATATATCCGCCCAAAAATCGCAGTAATAGATACATTATAAAATTATTATTAGGTATACATTTAAAAATAATTATTTGAGAATATATATTTTTAAATATATGAAAACTTAATAGAATTAAATATTTAAAAGTATTTTTTTATTATTGGTATTTTATTAAAATTAGAAATAAAATAAAATGTGAACTACCAAATCGATGTGAAATATATGTGATAGGTCGCATGCATTCAATATTAAGTAGATAAGGGTATTTTCAGGACATCCGAATTGGACCATCCATCAGCTATCGATTGTTCTATTTAAAGCTTTAAACTGCGGAGACGACATACCAAACTTTTTAAATTTACATTTCGAATTATTTATCTTCTTTACACTCTTCTAAATCTAAATTTTTCATATTATTATTATTAACATTTATAAACATAATTTAAAGTGATAACTAATAATTTATGATTATTATCTATGTATATTTTTTTAAATTAATTAAATTATATTGATTTGTATAAAAATTATGTTGTATTTATAATATTTTTAATGTAATTATTAATATTTATAAATATTGTTTTTGTATAATATTACAAAATATTATAAAAATGATTATTATATAACATTATTTTATAGAAAAAAAAGTCAAATTTTCAAAAAAATTTAATCAAATTTTTAAAGCTAATATTTTCTATAAACTATATTTAAATTATTTCGAAAATATTTTATCATTATTTAATGTACTTTAAATTAAAATTAATAAACTCCTAAAATGAGAGGCAATTCAAAAAATAATTTAAGCAAAGAGTATATAAAATTCTAAAATTAAACTATTTGCACTTTTTCTTTCTTCTTCATTTATCAATAAAATTAAACAATGTTTGAATTATTACACAATTTTATATCTCTATATGTTGTTTTTATAATCAATTTTTTTTTTTTTTTGATAAAGTAATTACAGCTTAAATTTTAGCATACAATTTTTTTAAGAGTTATATTATGTTTTATCGTCTACTTTTAATTAATATTTGGACTATTTATTTTTTATATAAAAGCAAATAACTATAATCCTAGGCTTGGCATAAATTTTAAACGCGTAATAGAAATTATAGATTATTCTATTTAAAGCTTGGATATGTTTCGAAGTCATTCAAGGACCGCTATATCTGTATCGCCAGATCTAATAATACTGATTTGCAACGAGTTATGACCTATTTAATAGTAAGTACATTAAAAATTTACTCTCAATTTTATAATTATATAAAAATAAATTTTCTTTCTGTAAACTTCTTTGAATTTCAAATATACATAATCCTCTTTTTTTTTTAATTTCTTGGAGAAATAAAGATATTATTTCTTGGAATTTGGTTTACAAACATTCTATATTTTTCTAGCTTTATATAGATATGTCATACTAATTATTATGTTTTTAAATTTTATAAAAAAAAATAGGGTATTTCTTAGAAATTGATTTTTGTAACAATAATAATAATTTTTTTGAAATATTTTAGAGAAACGAGAATATTTCTGTAAATTTGATCAAAAACCATACTTTATATTTTAAAGAAATTGTAAATTTACAGTAAAAAGTATAATTTGTAGAAAAAAGGTATTTCTTTTATTTAAAAATTAGAATATTTTTAAATTTTATATAATTAATTTACTTTATTTAAATTTGTCATGAGTATATTTCTTTGAATTCAATAACAAATTATCAAAATTTGTCTGAAAAATATTTACGTTTTGAATTTCATAAAGGATTAGAGAAACATAATATTTCTGTCAACTTTTTTCATCTGATCATTACGTTTTTATAATTTCTTCGTGAAAAATAATTAACATAATTATTACATAATTAAAAACATATTTTTTGTTATACAAACCAAAATTTGTTTTTCTCTTTGAGTTTGATAAACATATATGCTTTAAATTTATGCCTCGTTCAAAATTTGTTTTCAAAATTATTTTTTTTTAAATAATTTCTTAGAGGATCAATGATATTCTTTGTATAAAATAAATAAATATCTCATATTTCAACTGCGGAAATTCCCATTCATAATTTTATTATAGATGATAGAGAAATATTAATATAATATTATTAGATTTATTTTAATGATGTTTTATTTGGATTTTATGGAAAAACACATTTGAAATCAATGTTTTCAAGAAACACACAATAAATACGTGTATTTGGATCGCTTAGAATTAGAATGTGAATAGGAATAAGGAGATATTCCATTAAATCTGTGTTGCATTGTGGTGCATTCGAAGGCAATATATATATATATATATCCAAGCATCGATTTCTCGATTATTCATTCGATTGGATGGGTTCTCTGTGGAGGATCGAGCGCAAGAGGATTTGAAAGGATTTTCGCATCAACGACACGAAGTACGATATAGTTGCGTAATTTCCGTATAGAGAAATGTATTTTGTTGTATTTGTACTTTTTTTGGTATGTGTTAAATGGTACCGGTTATTTCCGTGCGGACGGCGCGATCCACAAGCTTTGCAGGATGCAGCTAATCCTGATTCTTTCGCGGGTCACGTATCGAACAGGATTCGCGGACCCATAAATATTTATGTGCGGCAGGATAGAAGAGCTTTCCGTTCGTGCCCCGACACTGTATACAAATTGATAGTATTTGGGTGGATGCCTAAACTAAGGTATTCATACCCCAAATGATGCAATACTCAGTTCTAATGCTAACTCAAAATCTAAGAGTTGACATTCATTGAGGAAAATTACTTTGAAAGAGTTATAAGAATTTAAAATTTTACATATAGTTATTTAATACTAATCAATATCACAATTACATTAATTTCTTGGTTTACGATAATAGAAATTCAATAAAAATGTATCAATTCATTACAATTTTCATCAAATATTGTTGGTAAAATCTTTTTCGTCTTAAAAATATAAATACTAATACATTTAATATCTAATAATTCATTAGAAAATGTATTTGTTTGGGTTAAAGTTCATTTTTGTATTAATTTAAATTGCAGTGTGTACTCACCTTTATTATTAAAAACGCACAAAAGTTAGGAAGAATTTCAACTTACGATCATTTCGACTTATGTTCGTATTTGAGAAATGAAACACTATTGTAGTAGTGAAATTTTTGTATTTAAAATTTAAATACTAATGCATTTCTTATCTAATAATTAATTAGAAATTATATTTCTTTGAGTCAAAGTTCATTTTTGTATTACTTCGTATATATTTAATTTAAATTGGTATTTCCATGCATCAGTTCTACCAGAAATGTTGTTTATTACGTGCAGTGTGTAGTCACCTTTATTATTAAAAAAAGCACAAAAATTTAAATTTTTATTATCTTGTTAAAAAATATGAATTATTTTTGCAAGAATTTCAACTTACGATCATTTCGACTTATGTTCGTATTTGAGAAATGAAAAAATGAATTATACGTAGTGAAATTTTTGTATTTAAATACTAATGAATTTCTTATCTAATAATTAATTAGAAATTGTATTTCTTTGAGTCAAAGTTCCTTTTTGTATTACATTGTATATACTTAATTTAAATTGGTATTTCCATGCATTAATTCTATCAGAAATGTTGTTTATTATTTGCAGTGTGTACTCACCTTTATTATTAAAAAAGCATCAAAATTTAAATTTTTATTATCTTGTTTATAATAATGAATTATTTTTGCAAGAATTTCAACTTACGATCATTTCGACTTATGTTCGTATTTGAGAAATGAAACACTATTATACGTAGTGAAATTTTTGTATTTTAAATTTAATTACTAATGCATTTCTTATCTAATAATTAATTAGAAATTGTATTTCTTTGAGTCAAAGTTCATTTTTGTATTACTTCGTATATATTTAATTTAAATTAGTATTTCCATGCATCAGTTCTATCAGAAATGTTGTTTATTACGTGAAGTGTGTACTCACCTTTATTATTAAAAAAGCACCAAAGTTTAAGTTTTTATTATTGCAAATTGTATTTCTTAGAGTCAAAATTGAAATTTTTATAATCTCGGTTAAAATTTTTTTAATAGAATAAAGAAATGTATGGAAATCTTGGGTAATTAAAAATATAAATTATTTAATAAATAACAACAAATATTTTTGTAAGTATACATAATATATTATAACATTAATTGAAAAAGAAATACATATTTTGGTGACAAAATTAAAAATAATTTGAAGTAAAAAAAATTATTATTACTTTCATGAAATTATTTATTGAATAAAACTAGAATTATTATTACACTTTTGCTCAAATGATTATTAAAAAAAAATACAAATTAAATATAAATAATAATCAGTTTTTCTTTATGATTATAAAAAAACGGTTTTCTTAAATTTATTTATGTTTCAATAAATATTATTATTAATATGAATTTTTTCATTTGATTAAAATATATGCGTGAATAAAAAAAATCTTATTTCAACGCCAATGGAGCTTTTGTTATTTAATTTGTTTTCAATTCTGACGCAAATGCGACGGATATTTCTTGTTCCTTTAACATTTTTTTTCTTTCTCATTTTCCAATTTGTAAATTGGAACGAAAAATGCTATTCATCTTGGCTCCTTGCGCAACAGGAGCAAACAAAAACTAACAATCCAATTACAACCGAAGTCTGCTTCGAGAATTACAAAAAAATCTGCTGAAATTACTGTTATTTATTGCGTTGAATAATTTTTACAACTGTTTTTAATTATTAATTAGTGAGATGTTTATTAATCAAATAATGGTGATGAATTTAATCTAATTAATAATTTGAGTTATATATTTAATTTAAAATTTGGATTCGATTTTAGTTAAAAAAAAAATTGGAAATTTCAAACTTTATTCCAATGACAAATACTCAAATTAAATGATATTTTCAATTATTCCTTATAAAATAAATTTATTTTTTTTAATGAAAAATTAAGTAACTTTAAAAAGAAATCAAACTATTTTGAAATATTTAATTAAATAAAAAAACTTATATATAACCATTATTAATTAATTAGATTATAAGAAAATGCAGCAGATTTTAGATTTTTTAAATTTATATTATTTTTAGTAATTTTTTTAAAATTATTCGTAATAAAATGAATTTAAGATTTCTGCTTTAAAAAAAATCCAAAAAAATTATTGAATTTAGAACAAATCTAACTTTATTCCAATTAAAAATTAATGATATTTTTAATTAAGAAAAACAACTTATATTTTAAATTTTATATTTTCAAATAATTTTTTTTTTGTAATTTTATTTAATTTTTAATTATTTTTTTCATTAAGATTATAGTAATTAATAATAGGAAATAGATTGCATATTGATTTAAATTTTTAAAACTAAAATTCTCTTGTTTGTTTATTTTTATACTATGAAATTCATTGATTGCAATTAGAAAATTACTTATAAATTAAATAAATATATTAAAATTTGGATTTTTTTTTAAAGAAAGCTTAACAGAATTTGAATTAGAAGTTTAAAGTGAATACACTTCTAAATATTCTATTTTCAGGTGGTATTTTTTGCAGATGATAAAGGTATTCCAAGCTCGGCTCAAAACCGTGATATTCACGTTATCTCAGAGGACCACAGCTAAGCTTCGTTAAGTGGATTCGTAATCTAAATAATTAACTGGAGCAGATCCTTTTCATCCCGCTATATGCACTACACGTCCTTGCTCAGATGCTCAGCTCGAAGCTTTTAATACATACCTTGTCCCATAAATTTTTCCTTACTTGCAAAAAGGAACGAGCGTTTTTCTTCAGATCACGTCTCAATTAGAATTTAAACGGCGATACCACAGAAATCCTCAATGGAAACGATAATCTTACCAATTCTCTCTATAGTAGAGCTAAGATAAGACTTTCCGAGCCGTTACGTACTTTATGAAATTAATTAAGGTAAAAGAAGGGCTCCGGGGGTCTCCTCCACTCAGTTAATTTAACTTTGTTATTATAGTGCATTAAAAATTTTCGTTTGGAGGATCGTTAAAAAATTAATTTCGTCCTCGCAGCTTTCGAGCTGAAGTGAGGTTGAGCCTTGATGGAGAATGTACTCGAAAAGAGAGAGGGAGAGATGAGAAAAACGAGTATTAAGAAAGGTTTGGGAAATCCATACGAAAATTACTATAGATGAAGGGAAATAATTAATTTAGTACACTCTATGGTGCTGATTGTGTATGTGCGCTGAGGGTGTAAGCGGACGAGGGTCGAGTCACCAAACAATTACACTATTGACACGGCGAGATTTGATCGTTAGGGAGTAGAAGCGGACGTCGGAGAAATTGTTTTCGTCCCCTCGAATTAGTATTGGAGATTCCATGATTTATTCAATTTTCAATTATTGTTTTCCGCCTTTTGCGTTATATATTCTGATTATGTTCCTCCGAATTTTCGCCAAACAAAGGGAAAGCTCTTTGCAATTAAACCATACTTAGAATGCGACTACATTTCAGAACTCCGAGCCAATAATTTTACTTCTAACCATTCAGTGTACTTATGATGAAGTTACTAAATTACGTTCAATTTCATTAGTTTACGATAGTAGAAAGTAAAACTTTTTCCAATTTTCTATTAGAATATAATAGAAAATCAATAATTTAAATAATAGAAAAATGTACTATTTACACAGTATTAAGTTTTTCTTTCAATGATATGAAATGTTTATATTAAATGTTACAATAATTTTTGTAAGTAATACATTTTTTTATTTTTTTGGAAATTTAAGTTAATTTCTAGAAGAAAAATTAAATGTAAGAAATATTTTTTGAAAGTCAATTCAGATTTAAAAAATAAAATAAAAATGATGAAAATAAGTGACAAACATTTCTTAAAAGTTATTTAAGATTTAAAAAAAAAAAATGAAAATATGAAGTAATTTTTAAAATAAATATGATATATTCTATTTCTTAGAAATTAATTAAGTTTGATGAATTTTATAAAAATCTATTTCTTAAAAATTATTCAAGATCTGAAAAATGTGTAGAAAACTTTTAGGAAATGTGAAGTAATTTAGAAAATAAATAAAATATGATTTATTTTTTATAAATCAATTTTAAGAATTTTATAGGAATTTTGTAAAAATGTATCTGTAAACTCTAAAATAAACAGAAAATGCCAAAGAAATTTTATTAAAAGTCGGTTATGAATGATGAATTGTATTGAAAATTTACAATAATCTAAAGAAGAAATAAAATGTTAGATATTTATAGTAATTATTGTAAGTAATACAATTTTTTTTTTAAATATAATAACTTAATTTCTAGAAAAAAAATAGAATACTAAAGAAATTTGTGGAAAAATTACAAAAGGTGACAAACATTCCTTAAAAGTTATTTCAGATTCCAACAAAAATTGAAAATTTACTAACAGTTGGTTATGAATGAAGAATTGTATTAAAAATGTACAATAATCTAAAGAAGAACTAAAATGTTACATATTTATAGTAATTATTGTAAGTAAAACAATTTTCATTTTTGAGAAAATATAACTTCATTTCTGGACGAAAAATAAATTGCGATAAAAATTTATTTAGTCAATTCAGATTTAAATAAAATTGTCATCAGATATTTGGAAAATATGAAGAAATTTGTAGAAGAAATACAACTTTCATGAAAAGTTATTTAAAATATTAAAAAAAAAGTGTTGAAAACTAGAGAAATCTGAAGTAATTCATAAAATAAATATGATTTCTTTCTTAGAAATAAACAGAAAATGCGAAAGGCTATTTTTAGTAAAATTATGAATGACACAAAATTATCCAAAAATTCGTATGTCATATTGATAGATTTTTAAGATTTTTTGTAATTAGAAGAATGATAAAATCGGATAGTTAATTGAGAGAAAAAACTATTGTATAATACTTAAACAAAACATAAATTAATTTTAAAATAAACTAAAGTGATTTGTTGAAGCATACATAAATAAAGTGAGATTAATATTTGAAAGAAAATTTATAGAAAATTAATTATAGAAGATTTAAGATATTTTGAAAACTTTAGTAATTTTTTGAAAGTATTTGTTTGTTGATTGAAACTTGCGTTGCTTATATAATTGGTTCTTAAGTGATTTAATTCGTAGCTTAAATTTGTTTAAATTTCCATCCACAAACGTCGATTTGAATAATATCCGGAATCATGTTTTATTGAATGGAGGATGAAAAAAGGGGTCTGGAATAGGAATAGAAGTAAAATAAACCAGAGGATTAGGTATTCAATTTATATGACACAGCGGTGGGCTGTTCGTGAAATATCTGAATAATTTGAATAAATCTGAATGTTGTGTGGATCTGCCGCGCAGGGCTGGATGGGTGATGGCAATCCTCTTCCGAAGAAGCCAAACTCGTTGTATAAATGTGAAACAGCGCGGCAAGAAAGGGGTAGCAGCAGAAGGAATAAACTGGAACTTATGCGGCTGCTTAACTCGTCACCTATTTTTGGAGGGGTGGGCGAGGGTGGATTTCAAACTGGCGACACGTTCTCGGAGACTCACGCATTGCCATATATTTGTGCTCCTGCCAAGTGCCGTTATATTTGCATACCGTGGATGTCGCGCAATTATAAAGCATCTGCTCGAGACGGGACGGCTTTTTTCCATTAAACGTCGTAAATTGACCTCCCCCGGCGTCTTATTTTCACCCCTTTCTGCATCTTCACAACAAGGCGGAGAGTGTCCATAATTAACGGGATTCAATTAAGCCCATTACTAACGCTTCCCGATTTCTGTCCACCAGACGTTAAAAAAGTCAAAGCCAAAGCTAAAAATAGAAAAATAATAATCAAAGTTGTAAAGCAAAAGGTTTTTAGCACTCGGACCTATCGGATTAACAATAGCTCATTAAATTATTATTAACATAATTCGCACAATCGAAAATTCAAATCACCCGCCGCCGCCGGCGCCAAACAAAAGCCGGCTTTCGCATATTATGTTTAATTAGATCGCTGCTACTACCGCCACCGCCGTCCCCAAAACCCATCAAATTGTTCAATCGATTCGCGATATTTATTGGCCGCCGCCTCATATAATATATTATGTCCTATTATGTAACCGGGCGAATCCATCGCGGATTTATGACACGGAAAGACTAAAGCGGCGTTACCAAAAAAAATATGAAATGTTTGCGCAATAGAGCGAGGAAGTGTTAGTGTGTCTGTGTGTGTATGAAAGAGAAAATATCTGTGTAGATGGTTTTTTTTCCTTCTTTTCTTTCTGCACGCATCACACTTCTTTTGGGCCCTTTCCTTCCACATCCTCATTCTTTCGGGCCTCGAGGCCATGAAACGATATTCGGAAAAAGTAATATTTGTGCCTGATCCTTGACACGCTTTATTGCCTACGTGATGTCAATACCGAACTGTGCAGCAAGGAACACAGGCTATTTCCAAATTTCGACCGGAATGGAGAAGACAGAAGGTTAGCAGGATCGGCAGGAATTTCCCTACATTACCACGCCGGACCACGCTTCTCGTATTCCTGAGATGCAGCGGGAATCAATAGTGTAAAACCAGCATTTATTTATGTGGACAACTGTTAACATTCATTAAAAATAGTTCATTTTTAAATAAATATAAGTAGATAAGAATTATATATTTTTTTGATATTGTGAAGAAATAGAAATTTATAGAAGATTTTTGGAAACTTTAAATTAATTTGTAATAAAGTTGGACAAAAATTTATGAAATTTAATTGAGAGAAATGACTTTTGTGATTACCTAATAAAAATTGTATTAAAATTTGTTATTTATCAAATTTCTAGTTGAAACAGGAATTTATTTAAAGAATTGTGATTTTTTCTTAAATCTAATGCAATTTGTAGAAAAAATGTAAAATGCGACAGACATTTCCGAAAAGTCAAATTTTATAGAGAATATTTGGAAAATGCGAAGTCTTTTTAGAATTTTATAGAATGGTAAAGTGATTTTTAGAAGTAAACAGAAATTTCTCATAATTCAAAGAATTTTATAGATTTTTTTTTAAGAAAATATGTAGTAAATTATTTAAGAAATATAAGTTAATAAAATTCAGTCAAGAAAAATATACATAAGTTAAGACTAAAACCAATGAGAAGAACCAGAAAATATTTTATTTTTTTATTAATGTTACATAATTATTGTATATGAAAATGTGTTGTAAAGTTGCTTAAAGTACATGCAGCATACAAGTGTTTCAAAGTTTATCAACTTGTTTGATGATCCCTCTGGTTCCCTCTAATTTTAGGGTCAGAAAGGAAGATTAATTGCTCGATGTTTCAGGAATTGCGTGTTTTAATCATTTTATCCAATTTCTGTTCTATTATATTATCAGATTTAGGATAATAAAATTATCAAGGGCGGAAAGTCCTTTGCATCTAAATATCTAAATTACTATAAATAATTTCATTATTACATAAAATTATTATTAATCATCGCAATTTTATTATAAAAATTATCAATTTCCAATTTTTTTTATTCAAAATTTTACTAATAATTTAGATAATCAGTTAAGAAATAAAATTCGTTCTAAAACCGATTTGTTCATAAAAAGAAAAAAAAGTTTTAGACAATTATTACTAAAATTGTAAATCTATATAAAAAATATTTCATATTAAAATTTGTTATTTTAATATCTCTGAAATTTTTAGTTGAAGCAAGAACAATGCTCTAAATAAAATAATTAATTAAATGGGATTTTGTATTTTTTTTTGCAACAAAAAAAGTTTAGTTTTAAATGAAACAAAAAAAATGTATAGGAATTTTCGAAATTAAATGGGTTTGGCAAATATGCTTTTCGTTACTATTCGCAATATAATGCAAACAGATAATTGAACAAATATAATATAAAAACGTCAATAAATTCAGCGAAACGATTTATTAATTAAAAGAGTCGCGTTTATTATTTTGTATTTTTTTGTTGCTTTTGACCATTTATTAATTAATTTAATAATTAAAAAAAACCTTTTTAATAAATTGATAATAATTAAAAAATTAATTATGTAATAAATAAATGGAACAATATATTTTATAAAAAAAATACAAAAATTATAAAAAAAAATTGAAATAATTTTTTTTTTTTAATAAAAATTAACTGGTACTTATTTTTAATGTAAGATTAAAAACAAGTTAATGTATTTATTTAAAAAAAAGCTAATTATTTAATAAGTTTAAAGTAATTTGTAAATATTAATTTTAATTTTTCGTCAGTTAAGGTTATCGCACATCAAAGGTAATGTCTAAAAAGCCTGACAAAATAAGCAACACGTTCGACTTGTGCGAGAGCATAATGAAACCTGAAAGCTAAACATCAGTTAAAACATAAACATCAAACGACCAATATTCCTATTAGAGTTTCGTTGGAGGTGAGACGAAAATAATAAAATTAAACTACACATTTTACAAATTTATACAAAATTTTAAAAATTGTAGTTTTTTAATTTTCATATGAAAATGATCAATTTTAAATTAATATAGATATATTCATTACTACAATTCTAAAAAAAAATAGAGTTTTCTAAAAAGGCTGTAAATTTTAGTCCGTTTAAATGAAAACCAAATTTGATATTTAATGTTTATTATTTTAAGTATTACAGGTTTACAATCTTTAAGAAACTTACATAATTATTAATTCCTGGAGAATAATTACATATAATAAGAATATTACAAAGAATGATTTTAATAGCTTAGAAACTTAAATAATTATATTAAATTAATACCAAATCCATAATTAATATTTGTTTATAATTTATTTAATATAATTAATAATTGTTTCACTGGAAATTATAATATTCAATTTAATTATTATGAATTATTTGGTAATAATTAATTCTAAATTAGTTACAAAATTAATTTGTAATTTGATAATATTAGTGCAACCTCTACAGAATTAACGTTTCATCTTTATCAAAATTAAAAAATAATTTTGCTCCCAGAAAAGCATGAGTAAAGGATAAGGCGGATTAATATATGTAATTTCTGATTTTCATAATTATATTATTTTTTTTTAAATAATTTTTACTGTATAAATTGTAAACAAAAATATGCGTAATACAGTCCATTTTTTACTGATTGAAATTTTTAAAATGTGTCTTCCTGAAAAAGACAATTTTATATAAGCGTAGATTTCTGTGTAAAAGATGGGGCGGATATATTCGCCACTTGTCCACAAATCTTGAAATTAATATACGTAATTTACAATTTTCTTAATTGTATTGAAATGTAGTTAAATTAGGATTTTTTTAAATAATTATTAATGCATAATTAGTAAATAAAATATGCGTAATACACTTTATTTTTTACTCATAAATATTGTTTAAGTTTGTCATACTAAAGAAGACAATTTTGTATAAGAGCAGTTTTTTGTGTAAAAGACAAGGCGGATATATTTGCCACGTGTACACAAATCTTTGAATTAATATATGTAATTACCGATTTCCATAATCATATTTAAATTAGGATTATTTAAATAATTATTAATGTATAATTAGTAAACAAAAATATGCTTAGTTTTTTTTAAAATAATTATTAATGTATAATTAGTCAACAAAACTATATTTAATACAATTTCATTTTTTACTGATAGATATTATTAAAGTTTGTTATCCAGAAAAAGACTATTTTGCATAAGCGAAATTTTTTGTGTTAAGGATGGGCGGATATATTCGCCACTAGAACACAATTATTTTAATTAATATATATAATTTTCGATTTTCATAATTATATTTAAAATTACTTAAATTAGGATTTTTTAAAGAATTATTAATGTAAACAAAAATATGTTTAATACAATTTCATTTTTACTGATAGATATTATTAAAGTTTGTTATTCTGAAAAAGACTATTTTGCATGAACGTATATTTTTGTTAAGGATGGGCGGATATATTCGCCGCTGGTTCACAATTGTTTTAATTAATATATATAATTCACGATTTTTATAATTATATTTAAAAGTAGTTGAATTAGTTTTTTTTAAAGAATTAATAGTGTATAATTAGTAAACAAAAATATGCATAATACAGTTAGATTTTTACTGATAGATTTTGTTAAAATTTGTTATTCTGAAAAAAACTATTTTGCATAAGCGTAATTTTCTGTTTAAAAGATGGGCGGATATATTCGCCGCTAGTACACATTTATTTTAATTAATATATATAATTTCCAACTTTCATAATTATATGTAAAATTACTTAAATTAGGATTTTTTAAAGAATTATTAATGTATAATTAGTAAACAAAAATATGTTTAATACCATTTCATTTTTACTGATAGATATTATTAAAGTTTGTTATTTTGAAAAAGACTATTTTACATAAGAGTAATTTTCTGTGTAAACGATGGGCGGATATATTCGCCGCTCGTTAGAATTCATATTTAAAGTAGTTAAATTATGTTTTTTTTACGTACTTTTTACTGATGGTTATTGTTAAAGTTTGTCATCCATCCCTGTAATATTTCACGTAACGTGTTTAGAATCATTTCCATTTGTATTTCATTTCCACATTCGTGTGCTAGCGGTGGATATACTCTATGATATTATGGGTTTTCGCTGAGCGAAGGAAATGTGCGTTATGTTATGGTTTGTGTGCGAATGAGGGTGGATCTTGGGTCTGTATAAATACGTGCTTTCTGATATTACATTGTCTTGGATGACGATTGCATCAAAGCTACAATAACAACCTTTGTGGTGGAAGTAGATAAAGGAACTAAACTGGATAAACTGGAGGCACGGTCTCAAAAGCGCTCGCCTCCCCGTGGATACGTACGTTCGTAACGAGAATGGAGGATAATATTAATTAGCCACGGAGGACAATACTAGGACACTATTATATCACTGTCAGACCGTCCGCGTGCATACATCTACACACACATATATATATACGTATATGTGCTTTGGTGTAAAGCACATCTAAAGCAAATATTAACTTTGCAAATTATTATCCAGTATTCTGCAATTTAAAACCGAAATGATGAAAGACCAATGGGAATTCCAATATTCATTAACTTCCATAATTAATATTACAGAAATTTCAATCAGTTTTCGCTAGACGTATTTTTTTTTATTAATAGTACTTTAAACTTATAGTTAGCGTATTTGTTAGAAACATAAACCATGCAGTGCTTCAATTAAATCCATTGTTTGGATCTATACATTGTTAAAAGCAAATTTTCTCTATTGTTCAATAATATACAAACATTAGTTTACATAATTAATGTAGGAAACATTTCGGTTTCACTTGATGCATTTATTGAATTATGCTGAAAGCCTAAATTTAATTAATTATACAAATATTGAAATTAAAAATCTTTTAATATTCAACTATATAATGCTTTACATGATAATAAATGAAAAATCTATTAGAAAGTTTCATATTTTTCATAATTTTTTTTTCAAAAAAAAATCTCGCTATTTATTGATGTATTTATTATTATTATTCCGACACTTTCCATAATAATCAGTAAATTTTTCTAAACTTTCTATGCGCTTGTTTTAAGCCCAAATGTTGACTTTCCATCTAAACCTTTTATCTAGATTCACACCTAAATATTTAACTTTAATTGATTTTGGGAAAATCTTCTATTATTGTTAGTCTTTATTTATTATAAATGTGATATGCATATAATTAATTTATTTAACTGATAATCTCCATTTTTGAGCAATTTTCATGCAGATATTCAAATACTACTTTTGGATTGTCATCTCATTGGCATTATCATGCTGTATCATCAGCAAATGTTGCTTTTGTAGTATTGCTAGTTTTAGGAATCATTGATTACATATGCAGATTAAAATAATGTGTGCAACTTTCAATTGCGCTGGATATTAAATATTTAGATAATTATTACTATTTGCTAGAAACTCTTTCAATAGTTTTTCTTCTATTAAATCATAGCTTAACTTATTCAGATTTATCTGAAATTTATAATATTTATATAATTTCCTTTGGGAAGATTTAAAATAAATAAAGATTCATGATATCCAAAAGAAAAATATTTGTATTTCTAGATATTCTTTCAATTTATTTTTTTCATTATAAAATTTGATACTAATATGTTATTAGTAATAATTGCTTTTTCTGACTGTGGTAATATAGTCTGTATAAAAAATACTTTTCTAATTATATGGAAATTAGTAGAATTTATAAAGTTATTTAAATTTTATTTTCAATAATACGTTAAACTTTTTGAATATAATTTTTTTAATTAATTATTGAAAAATATCAATATCAAACATACAAATTTATCGAATATCATAAAATATATATGAATTCTGCATTATTTGCGAAACGAAATATTCGCTATTTCGTTTGATATATAAAACATAAACGAGCTTGAAAGCAAAAAATTCTTTACATTCCAACGTGTTTTATTTAATTGCAGTTACAAAATAATAATTTAAAAAAAAACATTTCTCTTATCTGAGTGACGAAATTTTAATGAAACCTAAAATAAAATTGTCGTCCGATTTAATTATTTGCAAGTTTCGTAAATTCTTTGTATGTCCGATTGGTTAATTCGATTGAATTCGTGGAATTGTTATGCACAAAGCACAGTAATTACATATTGGATGTCTAACATTCTCAGTTTCAAACGCGGAGCGTTCCCTTGTCTGCGGAGTTTCTGTATTGATTTGCGCGACAAACGGCACATAATTAATGCATCTTTGTGCGCTTTTTGTTCTTCGGATTGTTAATGTCTTGCTATTCCATTTGTTGTGCAGACATTAAGTATCGTTTAATTGGAATGGCATAAAGTTTTTCCGTGTTTTAAAACTTAATCTTTTGTCTAAATTATATATTATATAATTATATTTTTATGCATATTATTACGAATATTTGAAATATTTTTCAAAATTAAATATGATTATCTAAGTAAATTTATCATTGAAGTTTCTGATCATAAAATTATCTTCTGTTAGTTCAGGTCTGTTTCTGTTTCGTTATTTTAGGACAAGTCAGGTTAGGATCAAATAGGTTATGTCTGCTATGTTGTATTAGGTCAGTTTTTGTTAATATATATTAAGTTACATTTATTAGTTTTGGTGTTGCTTTAGTTATATGACGTTACATAAGTTTAGCTTGGAATACTTGGGTGTTTTCACATATAATTTGACAAGTGACAGGTTATGTCATCTTATAATTAAATCAGTAATGAAGACATATCATGTTAGGACAGAACGCCTAATTTTGAAATAGGTTATGTATGCAAGTAAGTAATAAGTTATATTAGGTCTACTTACATTTTAGTTTTGTGTTGTCTTTTGGTCATGTTATGTTACGTAGGTTTAGCTTGGAATACTTTGAAAAATAAAGTAATAGGTGTATTTTCATATTATAATAAAAAGTCATGCTAAGATAGCAAGTCTAATTTTGGAACAGGTTATGTCTACAAGCATGTACTAAATTATGTTAAGTTTGCATACATTTTAGTTTTCTTTTGATCGTGTTATGTTTCGTAAATTTAGCTTGAAATACTTTGAATAATATTATAATAAATGGATTTTCACTTGTCATTTCGTTGCATGACAGGTGACAGGTTTTGTCATCTTTTAATGAAATCAGCAATAACAACACGTCATTCTAAGATATAAAGTCAAATTTGAAATAAATAATGTCTGTAAGTATGTACTAAGTTATGTTAGGTCGGGATACATTTTAGTTTTGAGTGTACTTTTGGTCATGTCATGTTACATAAATTTAGCTTGGAATACCTTGAATAATGTTATAATAGGTGTATTTTCACTTATCATTTAGTTGTATGACAAGTGACAGGTAATGTCAAATTATAATAAAATCAATAATAATGACAAGTGTTGCTAAGATAGAAAGTCTAATCTTGAAGTATGTAATGTCTGCATGCACGTACTAAGTTATATTTGATCTACATCACGTTTTAGTTTTGAATTTTCTTTTGGTCATGTATTATAACATAAGTTTAGCTTGGAAATCTTTTAATTATATGTTAATATGATGCTTTCATGAAATATGACCGGTTACGTCAAATCTGACTTTTATCAAGGTTAAATCGGTTTACGTTATGATATAAATTACGTTTATGTTATGATATGAATTTTGATAAAATGAATGACATAAATACAAAATTGACAGCTAGAACTACACTTTGAATAACAATGTTGTACTAATGAATAAATAGTGACGTACTAAGTTATAAATGTTAAAATCAGTTAAGGTATGAAACGTGGGGGTTATATTCAATAAGGGCATTATGGGAAGGAAAGGGCAGTTCGAAAATTATAAATCGTCCCGACCTCAGAAACTAATCTAATATAATCGAAGCACGTTCCCGGCAATCACGGTTTGCATAGGAGATTGGATCAATTTTCGGATCTCCACGTTAATTAATGACCGCGTTTATAAAAAATATTCTCATATAAAAAATTTGAATTTGGAGTAGACAAATATGAATTAGTTGAAGTTTATATTTTTATGCTAGCTCGGCGAAGGAAGAAGAAATATGGGTTTTAATATGTGCCGAGCGATGGTGAAGATAAATCATGCTAATTAGTTTTGATGTTGGTTTTCAATATGTACGAAACATATTTAGGTTGTTGATCGGAGAGGGGTTTGAAGATGGAGCAGGCGAAAGGAGAGTTGGAAGGGATGTTTTTGGGCTCTCACCCCAACCATCCCCTAATAAAATACAAGTTAGCGGGCAAAGGGCGTCGGCTCCGTGCAAGGGCTGCAGCTGCTTCTTATGGTCGCTGGTTCCGAAGAGAAGACTTTACACGCTCCGAACCAAACCACCCTCACTCACCGAAAACCGCCCGCCCAGAAAACCACCCATTCCAGAAACTTGACGCTCAGAGGAGAGAACGCCACGCCACACATACACAGCACCTCCTCTTCCTCTTTCTTCAACCTCGTCGTGTCCTGTGTGAATTAAAGAAATGCTTAACTTTTGCAAGACGAAACTACTTAACCGTGTTCGAATTCGTGCGCGAATAAAAAGCAGCGAACTTCAGCATCCCTTATGAACTTGATAATTCCGGGTGCCGGGGTGAGAAAAGTTCGAGAGCGAGAGCGCGAAATTGATTTATTTTAAAAACTTTATTTCCCTGGCACGCCCGACTGACCCGAGCACATCTCTTCCTCCGCCGGAATCTGGAAACTGTTTATTTACTTCACGACAGAAGAAAAACGTAAAGAAAAGATATATATATAAGAAATCAACTCATACATCGAAATCCCTCGTCTTCGATTCCCCATCAACACGAGCCGTCGTTTAAACTGGTTCTCCTAAGGACCCAACTCCTTGCGGAATTTTTATTCTCAAACTGATTTTTAAACGCATCGATTCTTTCTTTCTTCGAAGGATAAGTCTGGATATAATAAAAGTGAGGGACGTTCAAACTGCCATCGCTTTCGGGAAACTCGGGCGAAAAGCGGTGAGGGTCGTGCGAACGTGTATACTTCCTCGGGGACTCACAAATTTTAGTCAATCCTTGAGGAGTTTTATATATATTTTTATTTACGTTTATTTTTTTTCGCTTAATTACCGGAGGGCAATTAATTGGTGTTGTGCAAGAAAACTGGACGAGAGGCGTCTTCGTGCAGAGTAAATAGTTTATTGTGAGTAATGTTCCGCCCTGTTTGTGAGCGCAAGGGCGGGAGGTGCTCAATAAATCATGGCAACACTTTTTCAAGCCCATGCCCAATTTGGCGGCTTATCCTTCGTCCTCCAAATGTTTTTCATCCCCATCCAACTGCTGGGGAATTGCAGGCCCATTCATAAATTAGATAAGTAAAAATGAAGCCAATAAAAGTTTCCTTATTACATCCGACCATTCCCAACACACACACAAACACAAACACCTTCGATGCAAGCTTTCTTTCCTTTTACCTTTTCCACGTTTATCCTCTTCCTACTTCCAACGGCATCCTGTTTTTATTGCTGAAGTTGAAATAAGCCGGGGGCGGTGCGAGAAGAGCACGTGATAAGGCCAAGGATTTGGGATTGTTTGGCGCGCCACCAATTCGGATTAATTGATGCTGGAGCAGGGCGGACGCAGTAATGTAGTAATCGTGTTGCTTTGAGATGGCTTATTGATTATGTAATCTGAATTAGACGCGCGAGGGGCTTATATTAGATTGCAATTTGCATTCCCATAATCGTTCCTCAAATCCTTGGGATTTATCGGCGAACGGCAAATGCATTATCTGTCTAGGTGGGCATTGATAACCTTGCACACACCCAAAACCAATTGCAGCCCAGATTTCGTCGTGAAGTTATCATCGTTCAATTTAATTACCATTCTGCAATTATCCTTAGATCTTTAACTTCTTATTCTAATAATTTGAGATTTGTACACTTTTAAAATTATATAATTGCAAATAATACAACTTGACTTTTGTGTAGAACTAAACTTTGACGTTTCTATCAATTGAAAATTTGATATTAGTATAAAATATAAAATTGACATTTTTATACAATTTTACATTTATACAGAATTAAAATTTGTCATTATATTATATTTCTTTCAAATAAAAATTTGACAGTAGAATAAACTTAAAATTTGACATTTATCTACAATTAACATTTGATCTTTGTTAATTAAAATTTGATATTAATTATTATTTTACTTTTCTCTAAAATTTGACGTTTCAATAAACTGAAAATTGGCATTAGTATAAAATTAAAATTTAATATTTCCATGAAATTGTTTTTTTTTTTCAATGAAATACAATTAAACTTTAATTAAAAATATAGAACAATAATTTGAAATTTTTATAAAATTAAAAGTTGAAAAAATTGACATTTGTATATAATTAAAATATGACATTTCTATAAAATTTAAAATTGAAATTGCAATAGACTTTACGTGGCATTTCTATAATATGAAAATTGGCATTAGTATAAACTGACATATAAAATAAAAATTTGACGTTTTTATAAATTAAATATTGGCATTAGTATAAACTAAAAAAAATTGACATTTTTTGTAAAAAATTTCAAATTTGTCATTACAATAGAATGAATATAATATTTATATATAATATATGAATTTAATATTTTATTGATTTGTAATTTTGTTCGAAGTCGTTGCATGTATATAATTCAGCATTGAAGGCATCTGCAATTATATTACAAAAGTTCGTTTACGATTGAGCTTCCTTTCAGCTACTTTCATCCCTGAAGTACATATTCCCTATTATATTCCGGTATATTGTAGAAATAAATTAGCGATCGAATCGATTCCTTTTAATAGAGTTTCCAGCTCGCAAATGCAGCCGAAGTTTTGATAGATGCACTTTGCGAACCCATTCGAAACGCTTTCCCCTCGAATGGATAACAGTGGAGAAACTGGAGGCTGAGTTATTCTTGTAGATCTCTCCTCGATCCGCCCACACTCCAAAAAAAAAAACTGAACCCAACCCATCTCATCCCTTTTTGCAAGGGATGATGATGATGATGACTCATTGTATGGATGGACTTTTCACCTCGCCCTTAACGAATATTGATGTTTAAATGGATTTAATGCGTCGCCCTCGCGAAAATTCACAAACGCCACCGTTGATCGAGAGACGGTATTTTACGCATCAGCAATTCAACGTCAACGTCAATTACGTTTTTCGCAGTCACGATCGAACCTGCTCAGTCTCTTCGTCTTCCTCCATTCTTTTCAATATTTATCGCGGAACGTTACTGCATCTTTCATTTCGGGACGATCCATCATCCTAGGATGAAATGTAAGTGGACGGAGCTCTTCATTATGTTTGGGGAGATTAAGGGAATGCATGTAAAGATATGCAAGGATTCCGAAAATAAAACAGAGGATGGAATTGATCGCGGATTCCGGAGCCAGGTGCACGCATCGTGGTACGTGCCAAAAGCACATTCTGCACTCGTCGACCTGGAATGATTCATGATACAAGGATGGCTATGAAGTCGCGGTTTTCTTTTGTTTTCTTCGACGATCAACGATCCTTATTTTCTTTCCTCGCTTCCCCTTTTCTACCCCGGTTCGCTACGACGAGGTGTATTGGGTTTATTTTAAATGAGAAACGATTGTCTGGTGCAGCGCATGGGCGTCTGTGCGAGGCGTCGCGACGCTCCGACTGAGCAGTGCAGTTTCGGCATCCTCGCGCGACGTTCTCCGGATCGTCCCTCGGCGCGTGCGAATCGCGCGCGTTTTCCTAAACTTCGAGTGAGTGAAGTTTTTTCAGTTTTTCCTCTATGTTTCACAACAACCGGATTTTCCAACTATAACAATTATACACGAACTGTACGTAACACAACTATTATATATCTATATACTCAGACTAGATTGCATTATACATTATACTTAACAAAACTAAACAATAATTCATTTAATAAATTTCTATAATATTTAAACTAAATATTTAATAAATATAAAAATATTACATTAAATCAACATATATTAAATATTTTATTAGAAGGTGAAAACCTATTTTATTATTTTTTTTACTAATTATTTAAACTGAAATATTATTAAATAATATAATTTGCAAATATATTTAACTAAATTTAAAGTTAATACAAAAATTAGTTTTATTAAAAAAATACAAATTTTATAATTTCACCAAAAAATATTTCTATTTATTTTCAAACAACTCTTTAGTAATTTATAAATATACTTATAAATATTCTTGTTCTATTCAATAAATAGAAAAATATTTGTATTTATTAACTACACGTTTTAATAACTTATAGAAAGTAGAACAATCAGAATATTTGATAATAATTTTGAGTGGACGTTTCATTAAATGTAAATTTGAGTTGTGGATGTAACAATTTCGAAGCGCTTGTATTAAATTTTCAAGGGAATTGTAATTTAACATGAGCACTTGAGAATGAATTTTAAACTACATTCAAATGAACAGACTTTGAAATGAATTTGTCAAATTAAACATTAATACTAGTTTTGTGTGTTTTCGTTATGTACACATACTTATTAATTATGTTTAAAATTTTAGTATTATTTCATTTTTCTATCTTAAAAATAAGATTATTGAAAAAAAAACTCAAAATCAATATATTTTTCAATAATTTTAGTTTAGTGTAATGATTTAAGTAATATGTCGTAAGGGTACAGTTTTACCTTCGTATAAGTCGAATAAATCGTTGGGGTTTTTGTAATAACGATGCAATCTCCGCTCCAATTCTCTCATTCGAAAGAACACAATCTTTCTGTAGTTGCTTCTCTTTATAATATTTGCACCATTTTCATTGATGTACGTGTAAGCTGATTCTTCAAAAGCGTCACTTGAGCATAAGTCTTCATCTGTAGATGCAGTCTTAATAACGAAAGCTGTATGACTTTGGGGATGCGGAAGGTAATGATCATTTTGATTACGAGCAGTTTCATGTACCATAGCGTGAATAGTAGTTGGATAGTTTTTGGATGCTGCATCTGCTGGTGATCTAAAACTTGCAGATGATTCCCAAGTTTCAGATGATCTTGAATTGCTACTTGATATTACTCCAGAGACTACTACATTTAAGTTTGTTGATCGACGTGCCTCGTAGTTGCTCGAGGATAGGGTGGATCGAATTTTCTTTAAGAGAGGACGACTTCTGCAAGTTGCTATACTATCCCGCGCCCACGCCTTGTGCTGCGAGCAAATGATATTTTTATACTCATCTTCCGTTTTTCCTGCTCCGCAAGCGAATACGGATTTCTCCCATTTGTACAAAGTTTCCTCCAGCAGTTCCAATATCAGCAGCACGTTCTTCAGGCACGGTTCGTTGCATAGGTTGCAGCAGTTGTAGCGTTTTCCTCTCAGGTATTTCCTAAGTAACAACCATTTCAGCAGAGGCATCGAAGTTTCGCGTTCCGGTGAAGAGCAAACTTCGATGTCCGCAGGAAACATGTTTTCTTTGATGTGCTTCAACTTCATTCGGAGCTCAAACAAGATGTCGGATATGTCGTATGTTTGGAATTTTATGCATAGTCCAAAATCGTGTAAATTTTCCATATACCAATCTTCCTCATCGCTGCCCGAACTACTCCAACCTGGACTAATGTTTTGCACCTGCATCCTCTTTAGTCTATAATTAATTCCACAAATCTTCTATGATTTTATACCACCAACACTGATGTAACTTTCACTGTTGCTACTATTTTGTTTAATTATTTTGACATCTCCAACAACCAAAATACAACCAAAGCTCTCTTTTTTTAAAATCTTAAACCAATGAAAACTCACTATTTCTGACAGTAGTGTTATTCACATTTTTTACTTCAAAATGACAGAATTTACTGTCACTTTACAATAGATTCAAAGCGCTTTTGATTTTTGTTATTTTATCACTAAACCAATGAATATTCACTATTTCTAAGTTTTTTTTTTTGTTAATATTTTTAAGGAAACCAAAACTTTCATAATTAGTACAAAATGATTTTTTTTATTAAAAATAAGTATTTCTAATAGCTTTTTTTTACTTAGTTTGATGAATTTTTGTTACGAAATTATTAAAAAACTAAGTTTAGGTTAAAACAATTTTATTTTTAATTGGAAATTATAAAAAAATAAAATTGAAATTTATAAACTAACTGTATTTGTGTTATCGATTTCGCTGAATCTAACTGAAACGAAATATTTGCGGTTGTTTAATGGGAAAATGGAATTAGAACTAGATTGGATATGCCTATGTACATTTCAAAGCAACAATAGTCAATATAAACAGCAACATTGCGCAACAAATTGCACCTTTATTACTCAACTGCACGAATCTACCGAAATACGAATGATATGCAGTTGATATCTAAAATTGTTCATTTTTTATTATTTTTAATATTTCTCAATTGTATTTTTACTAGCGTTTCTCAATATTTCTAAATAAGAAGTTTTATTTGAGTTTTCGCATAGGATCGTTTATAGCCGAAATATTAAAAAAAAAGGAAGAGAAGTGAGTTTTAAAGTTTCACGTACTTCACGTACAAATATTGAATGAAAAAAGTTGGAACGGAATCCAATAACTCAGCCAAGTTTATGGAAACGACAAGTTACTTCATTTCATTTTTTTTTTGTCGAAAGTTTATTATTAAAATTTATTTATTACTGTTAAATATAGATATTTAAATTAATTTAGTGAATTTTTTTTTATACAATACTTTCTTCAATTGCTTTGTTTTCCTTTTATTTAGTTTACTTGTTATTGATATAAGAGCTCGGAGCAAACCCAAAGGAAATTAAAGGGAATTGCAGGAAAGTAATATACTTTATATTGAAATAACATTCCAAGTAAAAATATTGAACAAAATATGAAAATTTAAAAAAAAAAGTCAATAGTTTAATACTTCATTATATTTAATGGACATTTGACTTTTTACTAAGAGCAATTTCCAATAAATATCTATTTTTTTCTTCTAAGATTAGATCGAAACAATGTAGTATAGGATATACTTGAGTAACTTTATTGGTAGGACAATAAGTTGAAATAGACTTTTTTATAGAGTTTTTATCGATTTTGCTAAATTGCATCGATAAACTTTGGACACGGTATTCATAACTTGACTTTCTTAGCGTTTTATGCGATCACTATTCATTTTATGGAAATTTTATGAACAAAGTTTTTTTTTTCAAAATTAAATTATTTTTTAAATAATATCATTTCCAAACAAATACTTAACTTTACAAAATTATTAATAGAAATAACTGTAATTCCTTCTGCTAATATCCTTAACTATTAGAAATTGGTATAAAGAAAATATTGATGATAATTATTGTATAATTTTTTTTTTTAAATAATTTATGTTTATTTTTCTCAATTATTTTAATTTTAAATTGGACTTTAATGAATCCGGACTAATTAAATCCGGACTATACGTTTTCCATATATTAATTAAAATTCATTTTTGTTTTGTAACTTCTACTCATAATTTTGTAAAAATTAAAATCTTTTTGAAAACGTTTCCAAACTGAGATTTAGTTAATAATAATTAGTAATTTAATTTAAAAAAACTATATTAATGCTACTAAATAAAAATAAAAGACTTATATTTCTTCTAGTGAATGAGTATTTACTATTAAGTGCTTTAGCCATGTGTTCTATCTGAGATATTAACACATGTTACTCTAGCAAATTGTTTTCCTCCTAATAAATTGCGTACATTTAGAATGACTGATGACACCGGACAGTCCTCTGAATATTCTGTATGTATCATTCTCTGAAATATTACAAAACTTTAATACAAAATACATTTTCACAACACATATTAATCATTTTAAAAACATATTAGTTTCAATATTTTCAAACTAGTTTATGTATATTCTAAAAATGTAAAATTGCTCAAATTATGTTTAAAAATTATTGAAATTATTTGTTGATTTTTTTTTGTCTGGTAAAATATTGTTTTTTTTTGTTTACAAAAATTTAATTAATTACTCTTATAAATTGTAAATATTTCCAGTCTATAATTATTTATTTTTTGTAAAAGTATATTAATTTAGAAAATTGAATAAATTTAAATTAAAATATTGTAACTGAAAAAAGCTTTTGAATAATGTTGCATTTTTGTATTAGTTTATTTAATAAATGTTATTATTTTGCCATGTAAAGTAAAATAATCATTTTAATCTACTGTATTTTTTGGTTAAAAAAAATAAAATTAATTGTGGGAAATTAATAAACACTGAAGAAAAATGTTGCATTTTTTATAAATTTTATTATTTTAGCTTGTAAAGTTGCTTTATAAAAATAATAATCATTTTCAAATTAATAATAACTGTTGGAATTTTTTTATATAATTAATTTATTGATAAATATATTTTTTAAATATATTTTGGGAAATTTCTGAAAATTATTGAAAAATTATTTTATTGAAAGTTACTTTATATAAGCATTTCCAAACTATTGTAATTTCTATTTAAAAAAACAATAATTTTTGAAAATTAAAGAAATCTTACGTCTTTTATTGAATAATATCTAAATTTTATTAATTTACCTTGTAAAGTTGCTTCGTAAAAATAATGAGCATTTTCAAACTAGTTTTTTGTCTAAAAAAATTAAATTAATTGTAAAAAATTGATGAAAACTAAAGGAAAATGTTACATTTTTTTATTAGTTTCTTAAATAATATATACATTTTATTACTTTATTTTCAAGTGCATTTTCTATTTGAAAAAATGAAATTAATTTTGGGAAATTTCTGAAAATTATTGAAAAATTAATTTATTAAAAGTTACTTTATAATAAAAAGAAGCATTTTCAAACTATTGTAGTTTCTATTTAAAAAAATAATAATTTTTGAAAATTAATGAAATTTTGCATCTTTTATTGATTAATATCTAAATTTTATTAATTTACCTTATAAAGTTGCTTCATAAAAATAATAAGCATTTTCAAACTAGTTTTCTGTCTAAAAAAGAAATTAATTGTACAAAATTGATGAAAACTTAAGGAGGATGTTACATTTCTTTATTAGTTTATTAAATAATATATACATTTTATTACTTTATTTTCAAGTGCCTTTTCTATCTGAAAAAATGAAATTAATTTTGGGAAATTTCTGAAAATTATTGAAAAATTAATTTATTGAAAGTTACTTTATATAAAAAAGATGCATTTCCAAACTATTGTAATTTCTATTTAAAAATAAATAATATTTGAAAATTAAGGAAATCTTGCGTCTTTTATTGATTAATATCTAAATTTTATTAATTTACTTTGTAAAAATAATAAGCATTTTCAAATTTGTGTATTTTCTATTTCAAAAAATGAAATTAATTTTGGGAAATTGATGAAAGCTGGGAGAAAATCGTGGTAAATCCATGTAAATGACAATCAACCAAGAGTGGTAGATGCGGAGTAACAGGAGATATCGATTGGCTTCGCTTCGGTTCGGATACAAAAAAGTGTACACAAAAATGGTTTTCCTTTAATTGACTCCGGGAAAAAAATAATTAATAATTTCCCGTGTGTGTGCATTTGAGGGGTCTCTCGCATTCGAAACAAACATAAAAAAAATGGAATCGCACATGTTCCAGATCGGTTTCCAATTAGTACAGAACACGCGGAAATATCTGATAATGTCCTACAAAAAACGAACAAAAAATATAGTAAATAATTGTTTGGAAAACTAATTGAAGATGTGTCTCTGATATGAAATCAGTTGCGGGATTTAATTTCGCGAGCTGCGGGTATAAATAAAGGATTTCCAACCTCGCTAATTACAAAACTCGAGGAAAGCAGAGTTTCAACAAAGCTACCAGGTTGTTAATGAACTTTTATTAGTCTGCATCGATTTTGATGATGGAAACTCGAACGTAATTGGTTATTTATTTTTATGAGTGTGTGCAGTTTGTTTCCATCGATTGATCTTCGGATACAATTGCGGATGATGGAAGACCAATGTTTATAAACAAATCAATCCGCAATCTGAAAGTTTCTTCCTTCGCTCATCCGGGAGTTTGGTGACCCTCCAAAAATAGCATTCTGGCGCATAAAGAATGTATTTTAAAATACGCTCCGCTTTCTTCGGCGCCTCCGATAATTGCCGGCAATTAACTCGGAATTTCGTGTAATTGAACTGGAACCTTCTTTTTACTTTATTTTTATTCTTTGTTTCCACATCATTTCCTTTGCCAACAACTGAACATTCATCAAATCACTTCGTTGTTAACAATGAAAGCAATTTAGTGTTTTCATTTTAAAATTTAAATTAATTTATTGAATATTTACAACAAAAAAAACTATTGACTTACGTTTTTCTTAATTAATGAATAATGATTTAAAAATATATTTAATTTTTATTTTAACACTAGAAATATTTTCTTCATTAAATTATTTCTTTAACTATTTAATATTTATATACAATTAATGGTTAATATTTTTGCAATTTCTTGCCCAAAACCTTTGGTTATTATTGCTTTAAGCATAACGTAATTACATCCAATTTTTTTTGTAGTATTTCTTAATTTTTCTGCGTTGTTTAAATTACAGTTCTTCAGAAAATTTATTTGATAGTTTAACGCCCGTTACCTCTCATCTTTAATCTTTCAATAAAAGACTGAAACTTCTATGAAAGACTGAAATTCAACTGAAAAAATTATAATCATCTGGTGCATCAACATTATTAAATGTTGGACATTCGAGATAATATGAAAACTTTGTGCTTCTTTCTTGAATATCTAAAATTAATTCTTGGAGTATTATTGGATGCAAATGAATAAAATGAAGAATATAACTTCACCATGAAGTATTTTTTATACAAGTTTATAAACTTTTTACATCTAATTTGAGATGCAGAAATGCTGACATTATTATGTAGTAATAATCATTTTATGATCTGAAAACGTAATTTGTAATAATATTATTAATAAAATTATTTGCATTTGGGTAAATTAAATGCGTATTTGTCAAGCATTCATATCGATAAGTTACAAATATTTCAATAAGTAAATATACTTGACATTTTACTTGAAAAGTTACAAATTCTGATTTGTGACGTTTTCATCGCGATGCAAATTGATTACTTTTTTTTACAATAATAATCCAATTTTTATTTATAGAATATGTAAATGTTTCATCATTTTTATTTGGAATAAAACTATTATCGAAACATATTAAATATTATATAACAGTAAAAAATGTAGAAAATTTTACGGAATTGCGAAGATTTGAATTCTTTAGTACAACATTTTTTAGATATTAGTTTTAATATTAATATTTATTTTTCTTACGTTTTAGTTACGACTATAGTTTATATTTTAATTAAATTGCTTGTACATTTTTTAGTTATTGCAGTAAATATTACTTATATTTGATTTTATGTATATTCATTATTATTGTATAGAATTTAATGAAAAAAAAATACTTTAAAAATAGCTAAATAATCAACAAAGTAGATTTGGTGTATTGTAATTAATTTTTTGAAAATCTCCATATTCGAACAGCTTTTAGGCTCAAATTATTTTTGAAAAGCAAGGATTATTATTGATTTTTATTTCATTCATGTAAGAAATATAAAAAATGTAAGCAGCGTGTAAATAAATTAGAATGTAGTGAATTCATTCATTGATGTAAAAGAAATTTGGCAAAAAATACTATATTTTACGAGCATTAAGGAATGCAGCAATAAAATCGCAATCGTCTGACATTTCTCGGAGATACGCACTATCTATGAATGAAATTGAATGAAACGTAGTAAAAAGAGGTAAAAAAATATGTGTAGAAAATTTCAGTCTCATGTCTAGACTTATTCCAAATAAAATCGATAAGAAACAACAATAAAAACTGCACACATTAATTCGATGTCTCGCCTGTTTGAATTTTTTTCTTTTTAATTTTTTTTTATTACACAAATTACATAAAATGATTGCATAATGTGTAAGTGCTGATCGTTAAATTATCGGTATTTGCGTAAATTAAAAGCGAATTTGGCATGTGTTTATATCGATACGGTGAGTGTAATTCAACAAGTACATTTACTTGGCACTTTACTTGTGTAATAAGTACTTTAGAATTTATATTAATAATAATTTTTATTGGCAAGAAATAAAAATTATAGTTCAGAAATAAATAGTAATAGTTTAAAAATAATTTAAAAAAAAAACATAAATAGGACGTCTGGCCTTAGTCTTTCTGTCCGACAATATCAATAATAATAATAACCTTTAGTACAATGAAACATAATAAAAATCTTCAGAGGAAAATAAAACAGAAAAAAAAGAGACATGAAAGGAATTTGTAGGACAAAAGAAATTCCAAAAGTGTACTTGTAAGATGATTAAATTTGGGGAAGATATTTAAATTTTTTAAGAATGCAATTATTAAAAGGAAAATAAATTAGATTCATAGGTTTTATAATTTATTTGCAATTTAATATTTAAAAATTTCCATTTCTAAGCCAATATTCCAAACTAATTTTTCTCAATACTTTCTTATCAAAAATTGTACATTAAAATTTATTAGTTTCCACACTGGATTTGTTCGAGTTTAATTCTTAAATGTTTAAATTTCTTGTTAGATTATTTTTAATAGATTTTCTTTATATAACAATTTTTTTCTTGCACTTTTGTCCACATATTTTCGTTTTAGTAATTTATTGCACAAATAAATAATTTTTTTATTTTTATTGAGTATTTTGTTACATTTTATTAAAAATTATTACTATTTTTTTAATGATTGACTAATTTTGTGTTTAATTTTAACAACTAAACATTAGGTAATAAAGTTTCCTTTTTTTTTGCTAAATTATTGCCAATAAATTTTAAATAAATAATTATTATATTTATTTGAACAATTATGTATTCAGATAATAATTAAGAACACATTATAGCCCGTTGTAACAGTAGTCAATAGATTTTAAATGAATGCAATTGTAAAAATTTTGCAATAAAAATTATATTTAACAAAAATAAATCGACAATTTGCATTTTCAGCTGTAAATAATACATTCGGCTCATTAGCAGGAAACGCGTTTCAATTCCATATTTGATTGGAAATTGTTCATATTTTGCGATAAAATAAAGCACACAGAAATAAAAAAGCGATACATTCACCTATGTTTAATCACCCTATTTTTCATCCCTGTTTCTCTCAGAATAATTTCCAATTTAACTAAATACACAATGGAATCGATGATGCTGACCGGGTGCGTGTTTTAGACTGATTGAATTAAATTGCATTTTATTATTTTCACTCCTTTTTATTCTCATCCCTTTATTATTATTTCAATTACACAATTATTTATTAAAGTTTATGTCACCTTAACGATAGATATAGTCCATAGATAACTTTAATCAAAAATTATTACCAAATTTATTGAAAAAAAAAATTAGAACTAAAATTCAGAAAACTGTTTGTAAAGAAAAGTGTTAATTTTATTATCAAAAATCATATAAAATTGATTAATACTTAATACACATACTTAATATTCTTTTTGTGTTGGATTGTAAATAAAATCGTAATTTATTTTCTTGCTTTAAAATAAAATCGTTACGTTGAGCAGACTTGAAATTAAGTTTAGGACTTTCTAGAAGAAGTTTCATTAAATAAAGATCCTGTTGGACGGACGGATTATTGGGGTCAATATTGGATAAATTACGTACGATACGATACAAGTCTAAATAATAAAGATCATCCAAATTATCTTATCCCGAAATTTGGAGGAAAGTTAAAATTGTATCCAATCTGATAAAACGGGTAGTTTGCTTTATGTACGAGTGATAATTTAGTATCTATTTTCCGTACTTTATCAGTTACATAACTTTAGTAAAGTAGATAACATTATATGGTATAATATACCGACATTTTTTACATATTTATGATAAATTGCATTGGAAATACTTAATAAATCGACAATTTGCATTTTTAGCTTTAAGATACTTGAATCTATTTTAATTATTTATATAATAATTAGTGAAAATTTATAATAAATAAAATGGTTGAAAATATTTTATTTCCAACGTGCACAGATTTTTTTTTGTATTTTTTCGTTCAGGTTGTTTAGGTTTTAAAAATACTTTACATTTTTCAAGAGAATCTATTTTAATAATTTTTACAATAATTAGTGAAAATTTATAAGAAAATAAAATTTATGAAATGAAAATAATTTAAATTATTGTTCAAGTTACAAGAAATATGTATTAATATATTTAAAGGTGTATTCGTTTTTTTCAGCATAAAATTATTGAAAATATTTTATTTCCACATTTTCCAAAGTGCGTGTTTTACTATTTTTTATAAATCTATTTTAATGATTTTTACAGTAATTATTGAAAATTTATATTAAAATAAAATTAAAGAAATTAAAATAATTTAAATATTTTTTCAAGTTACAAGAACTATGTATTAATATAATAAAAAGTGCATTCGTTCTTTCATAATAAAATGGTTGAAAATATTATATTTCCACAACTTCCAAAGTGCACAGCTCGCGTTTTCCTCTTTAATTATTTTTTTGTGTTCTTTTATTCTTTTTGTTAAGGTTTTAAAAATACTTCTCATCATATTTCAAGAGGCGGCAGCTAACACGCCGCTATGGTGCTGGGTGCCGAGGTAAAAGTGTGGAACATGATGTATGCCGTTGCGTAAATCTCGGCTAATTCCGACCGTTAGAAGAAATAAAAGAAGAGTTACTTGCAAACGAAAAAAAGAGGAGTATTGTAACGAAAATAAATCTGCGACAGCTGGAATTTTCTTCGGGAACATGAATGGAGAGTCGCAGCAGTAAAGATGATTCATTGTAAAACGTTACACTGGAATGCTTAAAAACTGTGCATTTACCAACTAACTAAACTTAATTGGATCAAGATTTCAGTGTAAATTATTTCCTTTCATTTACTTTCTGCATATTTATTTTTGTCGCCAAGACGACACTAAGAAAATAAATATATTAAGTTTTTAGTTAACACTTTTAATTAAATTTTCTTAGAACAGAAAGATTTGGGCTCATTATTTTTTTAACAAATTCTATTAGCAAATGATATATACTGCTTATAATATTGGTAAAAGCTTTATACAATTTTTGGTAAATGTACACATTTTCTAATAAATTATAAAGTTAAAATTGATGCTTATACATATTATAATATAAATTATATAATTCTACTTTTAATTTAATAATATTTTGTTAAATATATGTAAATAGTAATTGACTGAAATATATTTATTTCTAGAAGTATAAAAATAAATTTTGTATCTTTTTATTTAGAAAATTTTTATATTTATTGGTAAATGTATACATAAACCGCACTAGTAAAATATTTAAAAAAAATTGTTGATGTTTTCATTATAATTTTTTTACTTAATTTTATTATTTTGTATAACTTCCATAAATAAAATATTTATTTCAATATTATTTAAACTAAATTTATATAAAATATTTATAGAAATGAAAATATTTAATACGCATATGTTAATCAAGTATTTTAATTAAAGTTTATTATTAATAATGAAAATAGACAAAAAAAAAATAATTGTTTGGAGTTATGAATATTAATATCTACACTAAAAAAATAAAAGAGATAATAGTAATAACTTTATTCACAAAAGTAATTAAAACGTTAATGACTTTAAAGGTAGTAAAAGTTGAGTTTTATAGTAAAAAAAATGATAGTGGTTATTACACGAATTTAATACATTTTTAACTGAATATTAAAAACTGGGATAATTAATTTTAAAAAAAAAATTGTAATATTTTCAGGTAAGTCAGTTTATTAAGATAAGTGGATTATATGCTATTTTATCTAAAAATTCTCCATGCAAAATGAATTACCTGTTAATGGAATTACTACAGCGGCTCAAAAAAAAGAGAAAAAAAATGCGTATATATTTCCGTTAATAGAGAGTGCAGTTGTAGAAAACTTCTGGCATAATTATAACTGGCGTTCGCGTTTAAAATGCATTAAGTCTGATTCTATGTTTGTGCAGACTTTTGCGCAGACTTGTGTGTCCTAATATTGGATTCGGAGTGTTCCGAATATTTTATTCTAATATTTATAAGATTTTCGAGATGGTCTTTTTCATGTGCAAATTCAAGGCGAAAGTGGCTGATGGGATGTATGCATTAGGTATTAGAGTGGATTGAAGGAGGACTTTGGCTTGAGATATTTTTTTTATTATTAATGACTGGGTTTTCATTTTTTCTTTAAGTCTAACATGTGGTGGGCATATTTTTCGGTTTCTAAAGATTCTCCAATTAAAATATTTAAAGTTCGTGTTATTCATTTTAAATGAGATGTTTAATTGAGAGCACGTTGTAATTAAAAAAAAATAGAATACAGCTGTATCAGACAATTTAAAAATAATTCTCATCATCTATAATTAACAAGAAAATCCAAAATTTAATTTATTATTTTTCCTGGTTATTTTTTTTCTTGTTATATAAAATATAATATGTTTTATGTTACAGAATAAAATAAATAATATAAAATAATCAGTGATAACTTATAAAATGTTATAAAAATATTATGTGTGATTATTTTGTATTGATTTATTTTTTAAATAAAAAATTCTGTATACTTTTATTTATTTTATGTATAAAAACAAATATTTTTTTTGAAAAATTGAAATAAATATTTCTTGTTAATTGAGAAATTGAATGTTTTGTTATTTGATAAAGTCTTTATAATTTTGATGTAATTCCATATATTTTGCATATAAAATCTAAATTTGTATCGAAAAACTTTATGTAATGTAAAAACGGAAATAGATATTGCTTATTTTTTATTAATTATGAAATTTTAATTAATTTTTATTATTTGAGAAATTCAGTGAAATTTGTATGTAATTTGAGTATATAAATTTTGTAACGATAATTTTCATATAAAAACTAAAATATTTAAAAAGTCGAAATACTTTGTTTATTTTTTTATCAAAATAAAATTCTAATTTATTTTAGTAATTTTATATATTTTCTATGTAAATATATCTGTTTAGTACAAAAAATCTAAATTTGTAAAGACCACTTTAAAAAAAAAATCTATACAAAACATTTAAAAAATTCTAAAAAAAAATATTTTTCAATACTAATTATTTTGTTATTTAAGCAATTCATTATAGATTTTATATAATTTTATTTATTTTGTATATAAAATATCAATTTATAATAACCAATTTCAAGTAAATCTATAAAAATTTAAAAAAATGCTTTTGTTTAAATACCAATTATTTAATAAATTCTATATAGTTTTTAAATAATTTCATGTAATTTGTATATAAAATCTACAAATTATAACAACCAATGTAAATAAATATATAGAAATTATTGAAAAATTAACTACATTTTTACTATTATTTAATAAATTATGAAATTTTAATTAATATTTGTTTATATAAAAAAATATTTATTTTGAAAATTTTATTAATGTTTGCCATTAGAGAATTAGTATTAAAAATATATTATTTTACTTCAAAAATATAAACGTGTTCTAAAAAAAAATATTTTAGTTATATTTTTAATTGATACAAAAAAATAATACCCTTTTAGTGAAGAATAAATTGCATAAAATTTGTTAAGATTATTAAAATTATGTAACAAAAGTCTAGTAGAAAAATCACTGGAAAAAAAAAATTGTATGTGCATATTCTGTAAGAAAACTTGTGAAAAGTTCAGTCGATGTTGGAAAAAGCAAGGAAAAACCTTTTCAACAAGGAAATATGCGGAATAGGCGAATTTCATGTAACAAGCACAACCATCCGACGAAGCCCATTAAAACACTCACAGTTGAGCAATTGTTTCAATTTCTGCAAGGAAACATAACGTACTCTCTTTTCTTTTGATTCCTAAAAGAAAATGGGTTAGAAAATCTTGAAACATCATTAAATTACAAATTTCCTTCTTCGATTTACCACTTTCTGTTCCTTCTCTAATTTGAATTCCGGCCACGAACACCCACCTCCGACACTTACTCACTCTTCTCCTCCAACAGCAGAAATTGGTTGGCCTGTCAAAAAAGGACCTCCGGAGGATTCCATTTTATTAATAACGAAACCCTATGTTTGTTCGCATCAAATACGCGAGTCTGTTTCCCTTTCCCATTTAAATAATTGGAAAGGACGAGAGCACCATTGAACGAGCGAGGACGAATAATGGACGTCCACTCCGTATTATTAGCTTTTTAATTTGAACGATCAATCAGCCGAAGGAAGGACGAGAAGTAATAATAGTTGAGATGCATTTTATTTTTACTTTTTTTTTAATTAGCGCAAAACATCGTAATTGCATTTAAGGGAAAACCCTTCGCGCAGGAAACTTTAGCAACAGGAAATTTCCTCGGCCGCAGACGAAATTGATTAGTTTTTAATCGAGTTATCAAATGCCGGCTGCAATTTAAAACAGACCCTCGCACTTCATTAATTTCCCATTTGTGGTCACTCTACAAAAATCACTATTTTACAACGCAAAACATTTTTAATCTCAATTCATTCATAAATATTTTACAATAATTTTAATACAAAAACCATTTAACAATTTTGAAATTATATCAGTATAAAAAGAAGTTCACACAATTACAATTTAATTGATAAAACTAATAAATTTAAATAAATTATAACAATTCGGAAATCAAATATCAGTTTAAAAAAATGTTTTAGGAAGCAACTGAAAAATATTCTAATTACGTAAAAAATAATTTATTTTGAAGAGTAGATTTATTAATCTTCCATAGGAATATTGGTTTCCTTTTTTTATATTTGTATTTTTTATATTAGGTTTTTTTTTTTATTTACAAAAAAATGAAAACTCACTGTATATGAATGAGTATATTCCACAACCCATTGTGTATATTGAACTGAAAGAGTATTGGAATAATAAAAAATACGAGCAAAGCAAAATAAAAAAATTGAGAGAGAAAATAATTGGGTCGGAAAATGCGGATAATGGATGCAGTAAATAAGGGGGAGCTTCGAAATTGGACTGAAATTCCAATATTAGCGCATATTAAATACTAGTTTAAGTCCTGTAAATATTTAGTTCATACGTATTGTTTAGATTATTTCGGCGAAATGAAATCAAATCAATGTTCACACGTAATTGAATGAATACTGTTTATGTAATAACGTGATTCAAATATTGATGCTTTCTCAATTTTAGTTAACTAATTACTTGCATTGTTTAATTGTTTATGTTAATCGGAAATCTTTGAGTAATTAACAACAAAAATGTTGAATAAAATTTTATGTTAAAATCATTAAAAAAATAAATTTTGTAAAAATATAACTTATTAATTTTCTTCATCCTATTCATATTTTTTATTATTATAAAAAAAAACTGTGTTATATAACTTTTTTTTATTACGAAAGATCTAGTGCAGACGCTTAAGTGTTTATTTCAGTGTTAAATGTGGTATAAGAAAATTAAACGTTCGATTAATTTTTATGATGATGGAAACTCTTCGCATATTGTGTTAAAAAAAAGTTTTTTTATGGGATAACGTAGCAAGTAGTGTCGTTCGTTTCTCTATGATATTAAAGTCGTGAAAGTTATTTAAATAATAAAATATGCAAAAGGGGGGAATTTTCTCCTCTTTCCTTTCTTTTTTTTTTTGCATGCGCAGGAAAATTCTCATCGGCGTGGGACTTTTATAGGCACTATAAAGTTATGATATTATTAGCTCATTTTCATCTGGGGCTGGTCTAATGCATATAAACATTCCAACAAGTTTCAATGACGGAGTTTTTCTTGAAAGATAGAAAAAAAAAAACTGAAAAGGTCGCTGAAAAATAAAGGACTTAGAAAAAAATAAGGATCTAGACTAAATATATAAACATGGAACGGATAATGAGGGTCAAAGGTTGAATGATAAAATATTTGGAAATAATTTGATGCTATAAGTGGATTTAAACCGTATTTTATAAAAGTTTTATTGTTTATTGAAATCGATGATTTCGATAATTAAAACCGTGTAAATTTAAAATAAATTAAAATGTGCATAAAAAAACTTAAATAGAGCAAATTTATAAAATGATCATTATATATTGAAGATAGTTTCATCATAAAATCCTGGATTTTGATACAAAAAAAACCTTATAAAAGTGAAATATAATAATTATTAGTTGTAACATAAATGTTGATTATATAATATTCAAAATATACTAAAAGAATTGCGGCTAAATAAAAGGATTTAAAAATAACAGAAGTTTTAAGGATGAATGAAAGTATACTAATTGTATAAATGTGGAAATGACAGATGGAAGATGCAGTATATAAAAATAGGAATTTGGAAATTGTGTTTCAATATTATTAAATGATATTTTTTATATATTTTTTATGATTTGTACATTACATCAGCTTTTCTCAACTTTTTTACTTGGTGACCCAACATACTTGTTTGTAGTTGTACTATGACCTAATTGTTAAAAATAGTTCACTAGTTCCTCGCACAAGGTGACATCTGTCATTTTGCATCTGTCATTATATCACCGTCGTTAGGGCCAATTATGGATTATATAAATTTTATAGTAAAAAAAAAGTTACAGTAATGAATGAAAATATTAAAACATGTAAGGGATAAAAATGCAATGGATTCAAAATCAGGAATAAAAGTTAATTTGTTGTTGTGCTATGACTTAATTGTACAGAATAGTTCATTCGCTTTGCATAAGGTGACAGCTGTCATTTCGCAACCGCTGTTATTATAACATGACAAGTATGGACATTTTTTGGTTTATGAAGCGCAATTTTTAAAATAAATAAAAACTGTTTGGTGAAACAAAATACTAAAACATCAAGAAAAAAGCCTCATAATCAAACATATTCTATCCAATTGTGTATTTGATTCAATGTGACAGCTGTCATTTCGCATCCGCTGTCATTATAACATATTAGTTTGTAGTTCTACCCATTTACCAAGTATATTTGATGCATGTGACAGCTGTCATTTTGCATCGAATGGCATTATAACATGACAAGTAGGTCAAATATATTAGTCTGTAGTTCTATACAATTTTCTGACGCATTTTACTAATGCATCGCTTTGACGCAAAGTGACAGTTTCTGTGATCTACGCAAGATGATAGCTTTTTTGTCCCAATAATAATACAGATTGAAAAGCGTTACATTATATCATCATCATTATATCACTAATAGATGTGTCAGTTTTGTATAAAGTGTATTTTTTTTAATATAAATGAATGTTGAAAGGGTTTCAGTAATGGAATAACTAACAAACAAAAAATATATAATTATGGGAGGGATGAAAGTGTAATGGATTTAAAGATTAAAATACAAAATTTATACAGCAAAAATTATGTGATGCGATCATTAATTTATTAACGACCCTTGTTATATCATCGGTATTAATTAATTATTTGCCCGCTGGGCAGCAAACCGCTATTAAGGGTCGAGCATAAATTAATAACTCGCAACGATACTACTACTACTACTACTCATCATACTACACAACGGGACAACAACCACAATCGGTGGCATTATTATTGCAGACGAGCTGTCTGATAATGCGTTAATAATTTAAGTTGTCACCGCGTTTGTACTCCAATTTCCTAGCTGCGATTCAATCCCGACAATAATTAATTTAACCCAAATATCCCCCGCAAATTGAACGCTAATTCCGATAAAGCCATATCAACTCAATTAAAAACTGAAGAAAAAACAGAAAATAATGCGCTTCATAGCGAAGAAAATAATGGAATGTTTAAATTTCATCATTGTAATTTACTTTCTTCGGAGTGGAATGGCAATTAAGTCAATAGACTTAGTTACTATGGGGGAGAGGATGCATGGGGCGGAGAACGGAGGAGTGGAGTTAAAAGAGGAGACTCCTTCCTTTGTAAATGTAAACATAATATTGAAACTTTCATGTCGGAGTCAATTTTAACCTCCTCGCTCTCTTTGTTTGTTAACTTTTAATGAACATCCAACGTCAAACAACTTGGGATTTGTAATAAAACTTATTAAAAAAAAGGTGCGTGGGCGTTGAGGGGACGGAAAAAATAAGGTAGAGAAAGAAAGAAAGACAGAGAGAGTGGAAGGAAATGGGGGTAGCTATGATTGTTTGAAGTTGACACCGAGAGCAGATAATAATTTTCGTTATTTGTTCCAGGACGTTTTTTTTTCCTCTTCTACCTGCATCCACCGGAAAATGAGAAAACTGCCAGGATGAAAAGGAACATGCCTCCGATTCTGCTCGTCTTCGTTCTTCAGCTCACCATTATTCCCTACAGCCTTCAAGGTAATTTAATTTAAACCAATGAATATTTCATTCTCAAAACATACGTTATTTCTTCTTAATTTAATCATTTTTCATAATCACTATTATTAAATAAAATAGTTCATTAAACAAACATAATAGAATAAAAGAAATATTTGCATTTTTTATATAATAAAAAAATTGATAAAAAATTAATTTAATTTATTTCATTGAATTTTCTATAAATTTAATTTGCATTTTTTCTGTTACTAAAAAAAATAATTAAAGATATTTCTATATAGTACTTAAATTAAATATTAATATTCTTTTGCGATATTTGTATTCAACACAAAATTAGAAGAATTATTCGTAAAAATAACATTTTACCCGGCGCATCCACCAATATTATAAACTTATAAAAATATTTTAAATAATTTCTTAAGTCATACACTTTTATTTTATCTATTTTTAGTAACAATATTAGTTGTGTTTATATCATTATAATTAAGAGTTTGTTGAAATGATTTAAAATTAAATTTCCACCAAAAATAAACTTTTATTTTATAGATAGTTTTAAAAATAGTCAATTTCATTAAACAAATAAATATTATAAATGAATTATTTCTATGTTTTTATATAATAAAGAAAATATAAAACCAAATTATATTAATCTAAATATTGTTAGAAAATAAATTATAAATTATCAAATGAAACAGCTCCATTTTATTAAAAAAAAATACAGGATTAACCTTGTTGTAAAATTAATTATTTAATTAAATTTATATAGCAATGTATTTTTTCTTTGTATGTTGAATTTAATTATTTATTTTTTTACAATCTACTCGAATTGAACAGTAAGTAAATTTGATGGCGGTTGGACATTCTGAAATTTTACTAAAAATATATTTCTATGTTTTACTTAACTTTTATATTATAAAAGTATTATAATTTAAATATTAAGGTTCTTTTGTGATATTTTTATGAATAATTTTGATAATTTTGTACGAATATGTTAACTTTAACAAATTTTACCCGGCGCATCCACTATTACCTTTATACTTATTAAAATATTAATAAATAATTTTTTTAATCATACATTTTTATGTTATCTATTTTAGTAACAAGGTTAGTTATGTTTATATCATATTTTTTTTTAATAATTACGATTTGTATAAAGTTAAACTAAATTTCTACCAAAAAATATGTGCTTGCAAGAAACTTTATAAAATTTATGTTAATATTCATAAATTTTTATTTTATGTATTTTTAGTTTAAAAATAGTGAATTTCAATAAACAAACAAATATTATATAATTATATATTGCTATGTTTTTATATAATAAAAAAAAAGTACAACTAATTAACTAATCTAATTATCGCTATTTTCTAGAATTACAAAAATATCTAAAAAATATCTGCATTTTATGAAACTTATGTATGAATTTAACAATTAACCTAAATGTAAAATTATAATTGTAAAAATGCATTTTTTTTATTTAAATGTGGAATTTACTAATTTTCTAAAAAAATCTATTCGCTTTGAACATTAGTAGATATGATATTTCTATGTTGTATTAAATTTTCATATTTAATAAATATTATAATTTAAATATTTTTGACATTTTTATGAATAATTTTAATAATTTAACTTTAGCTAATTTTTCCCGGCGTATCCACTAAAATTATAAAGTAAACATATTCAGAACGAATTTACCAGAATTATTCCTAAAAGTTTTTAAAAAAAATACCCGACGCATCCACCAGCATTATAAACTTATAAAAATATTTTAAATAATTTTTAAGTCATAAACTTTTATTTTATCTATTTTTTAATAACAAGATTTGTTTTGTTTATATCATAATTCTTTTCTTCTAAACTTAAACTTAAATTTACACACAAAAAAATGACTTCCATAAAAATAACTTAAACCAATTTAAAAACAATAAACTAATGTTTGATTTATTTTTAATTTTGTTATTAAACAATAATTATAATTTAAAATATATTTAAAAGCAAATGTATAATTTTCACTAAATAATAATAATTTATGTAATGTATTGTTTCTAGTGCTAACCGTAATTCGTACATAATTGTTATTTCTTATTATGTAATGTACACTATATATTTCATACAACTGTCTTCTATGTAATAAATGGTTTGCTTTGCGGTTTTCACAAGAACGCGGTTAGTAAGTAATGATAATTTGCCCGGCGCCTCCACCATAAATCGAATACTTCACTTATACTTAAACTTGCATTTTCTGTTGCAAATTATAGAATCAATTAAATATATATTATTATAAAATTAAATTATCTTCTAGTTAAACCAATCTTCATATTATAACTTTACGTGAATAAAATACACATTTCTTTATGAAGGAAACGTATGACTATTATTGTAAAAAAATACTCATATTTCTGAACAATCAATTTGTAGAAAGGAAGGATCAATCAAAATTATTTGAATAATCAGATGGATTATGTAACTATGATTATCTAGATATTATTTGTATGCACCTAGTTAATAATTATGTAGTGTGCTCCGGCTATAATATAGATTGTGGAGATAGTGTAGCTCACATCGGGATGATATTTAATTAAAGCGGCTTGATTAAATCTAGACATTTAGCAGTATGTAGAGACGAAGTTGCGAACGCTCACTAAAACCCACTAAATGTCAGTTAAAGTTGAAACCCAGATCGAGTACGTAGTGTGTGTATGTAGAATATACATTAAAAAATCATTAACCGATAACATGCTTGGGCACATGGGACGACCGCCCTCCAATTTTCCGAGCCACGTTGTACAAGTTTATAAACATTAACAGAATTACTAAAATCCATTAGCTTGGCGAAACTAATTTTAACGCGATTTATTATAGCTTCCTACCAAAACCAACTAATCCTCTTCCACCCATCCCCCACCGAATATCAAATATTAATTAACATTTTACTCTGCCGTCCGGAAAATGGAAGAGACTCGACATATTATTTGTTATCGATTTTGTGCAGTGTAACCGAATGTTTGCGTTAACCGGACATAAAAGATAAGGGAAAGTTTTATTTATTTTTTTGCACTGAATTCGCGCATATTCAAACACCCCCAGCAAATAAATTTAACTAAAAAAAGTAAAATAAAATAGGATTTTGTTATTTTCCGCAGAATTATATTTACATGTAAGGATTTTATGGTAATTTTTAATGAAACAATTGTTTAATGAATGACCATTTAATTCAAATCCGCTATTTTACATGTAAATTTCGCGCAGCCTGCGAACAGTTTGCTTTTGTATTATTCTTCTATTTCGGTTGGTTTTTATTATATTTTTTTTCACCAGTTAGATTTGTCTCTGTTTGCTTTTCCACCCGCACTGCGGAATTGTAAGCCCTTTTTTTAAATGTTCAATTTATATTTATTTTTCGATTGCTAAAATTAACAATAATTTTATAATAAAATCTATTTCTATTCTTAGAAATATATTTAAATTACTTTTTTTTATTATAATCTTAAGTAGTTTTTTTATATTTTTTTGGTGATGCGCTAAAATTTCTAAATAGATTATTTCATAACAAAAAATAAATATTCATCAAATTTTATTTATTTCAATTTTTGTTATCGTTTTTTTTTCCAATGTATATTTTATTAAACAATTTTCCATTTATCAAAATTAGCAAAATTACATATATTTTTGATATTTTTATTTGCTAGAATTTGTCATTTTAAAAAAAAATCAATAATCAAATATATTTATATAATATTTGTGCGTAATTTTATTAATAGCAATTAATAATATATTTCTTAATTTTATTTTTTAAACAATTTATTCATAAATTAAACTATTGTGTAAAATTACAAGTAATGATGCAATTTTCCGATTGTTAAAATTAATAAAATTAGATTTCTTTTAGTGATGCGCCAATAAGATTGGCGTTTTATCTCTTGATTTATTCTGAATTTTCTCCGCGAAAATTGGGGGAGAAGATCGGGCGACACGTGATTTAATGAATTCCGACAAAGTTTAGGACCATTAAAAATTCAATTATCATAAAATCATTATTTTCGCGAAGCTTTATGGATTTAAATATGCCACCAACACATAAATTTTCTACAAGCTTTTCACGACGGATTTGAATTTTCATTATTATCGATATTTAATTCGCAGACAATTGTCTATTTGCCAGACGATTGAATAAAAAATTGATGAAATTTTATAATTTCAATCTCTTTCTCATCATTTCACAATCAATTAAATTTCTTTTTATTATAACCAATACAGATCATTTTCAATTTGACAAAATTACTCAATAAAATTAAATAATTCAATTATTCAATATCATTATTTCACAACCATTTATTATAATTGTGAAAGATTATTTCATCACAATTATAAATGAAAATTGACTAAATTTTACTTTTTTATTTATTGGATTATTTCCAATTCATTATTTAATGAATGAAAATTGATAAAATATTACCGTTTCATTGCATTCCATCCATTTTTCATTTAAATCGACAAACATAATATCCAATTTGTTAATTTTTTTGCATCATTACACAACTTATTATATTAAAACATAGATAATTTTCATTTTTCCAAAATTATGAACAAAAATAATCAATTTTTACTTTATTTCAATTATATTACATAATGTAAATTGCAATATCGAATAAAATAAAGCTGAAACCAATTCAATAATTTCAATGAAATTTCAAATATTTTTTTTTTTTGCAAAATTATAATTTTATTATTTATTATTGTATTTTTATAATTAATTTGTTTATTGATAACAAAAATATATTTTTGTAAATAGTTATGTAATTATTAGCTTTTAAGCTATTAATATTTAATATCTTGAAACTTGGTTGTAAATTGTGTTGCGCAGCAAATAAGACTTTGAGAACAATTGGTCCGAAAACTTAGTAAATCGAATATTCAAATTTCAATTTCATTACTTATTTACGAGTCTATGAATAATCGATTGGGCATGATTCCTACACTGGAAAGCTATTTGCATCTGCAGTAAATATTCATGTTGCACAAGACCATTTTCCATCTTAATATTCGATTATATAACGCGTTGCAATATCATTACAAATTCAAAAGTAATAAATAATAGATTTTATAATTTAAGAATCTTGCATTTAAATTATCTATTATATTTATTTCTTAAACTTTAATCAAAATTATTATAAATTAATTAAAAATAAATCGCATATAAAATAATTTTTTTTTCAAAATTATACATTTTTTTCTTAACTTCTTGCAACAAATATTTTCAATATATTTGAAAATTGTAATTATAACTTTTCACATCTTATTTGTATATGAATATTTCGTTACTGGAAACTTTGTCCCTATTTACGTTGAACTGCAAATAAGACGAAACTTTTGGAATCGAATATTCAAATTTCCAATTTATCGATTTGTGGAATTCCGATTTATATTTTCAGCAAATATTTACAAGCATATTGCATTTAATACTAAAAAATAACAGTTTATTAAATATGAAAATATTATTTTTATTATATTTTTAACAACAATAATTATAATTATATTAAATTTAATAAATTTAAATTTTAAAAATATATCTTTTTTTTTGATTTGAGAAATTTCGATTTTCATTTAAAGCATATATTTACAAGCATATTGTATTTGATACTAAAAAATTACAGCTTATAAAATATATGAAGATGTTTTTTGTAACATTTTTAAGAAAAATAGTTATAAATATATTAAATTGAATAAATTTTAATTACATTAAAAAACTACAGCTTATTAAATATGTGAATATATTTTTTTAAATTTAATTACTTATTTATTATTATTAATTTCCATTTATTCACATTAAGAATATTGCTTTTGTTAGTAAAAAAGCTTATTAATTATGTGAAAATGATTTATATTTTTCGTCTAATTAAGACGAATTTTTTGTAATTGAATATTGAACATTTTCGATTAAATTACTTAATGAAATTGATCGATTTGCGAAATTCTAATTTACATTTACTATTTGTAAGAATATTGCATTCAATACTAAAAAATTACAGCTTATTCAATATTTAATTATGATTTTTATTATATTTCTAAGAAAAATAGTTATGAATAATAATAATAATAATTTTTATTGGCCAGATATACAAAACAAAATTGCTACAATAATAATAATAATTAGGAAAAATAATAAACCTACCGTAGTGTTTCAGCCAAACTGTAATATTATATTAATTTTAATAAGATTTATTAATTTATTATTTATGTTATTTCTTTCTCATCATAGAATATTTGGTGATTAGCGTTCGGCAATCGCTGCAGCTGCAGATGATTCACCCGCAAAATCGCCTAATTTTTATTGTTTTCTGCGAAACGCACTATTTTCGTGCCCAAATAAGGATTGTTTAAACGCAGCTGCAAGTGCAGGTGTTCAATTTTTATAAATAATCTCATTTTTATTACTTTTTTATCGCATAAATTTTATGTTGGAATTGCTTCAAATAAAAATTAACTAAATTAATATATAAATTGATTTTTCGGTAATCTCTCAATTTTTATTACTTTTCTATCGTTTTATTATTTTCATTTTAATTAAAATTTAGCGAAACAGTACAATATAAATTAAATAATCCGTAAATACACGAAATGATTTATAATTTCTATTAAGTAATTATTAATTACAATATTTACTATTTTTTTAATTGATTGTTTATTACTTGGCAAGTCTCGATATGCGTTTAAATAATTTATGTTTATTTCAACGAACGAGTACTTCTATAATTTACTTGGCAAATAACGCTTATAGAAGTTACTCAATTTGTAATTCTACTAAGTTAAATAATTTTAATATGTAAAATGCAATTTATAAAAAAAATGTAATAATATTTTTATAAAAAGAAATAAAATTTAGTTTTTCTGAGAAATTGAAAAATAATAAGTTTTAATAAAATAATTTTGGTGATTAGCGTTCGACAATCGCAGCTGCAGATGATTCACCCGCACAATCGCCTAATTTTTATTGTTTTCTGCGAAACGCACTATTTTCGTGCCCAAATAAGGATTGTTTAAACGCAGCTGCAAGTGCAGGTGTTCAATTTTTATAAATAATCTCATGTTTATTACTTTTTTATCGCATACATTTTATGTTGGAATTGTTTCAAATAAAAATTAACTAAATTAATATATAAATTGATTTTTCGGTAATCTCTCAATTTTTATTACTTTCATTTGTAATTAAAATTCAGCGAAACAGTACAATATAAATTAAATAATCCGTAAATACACGAAATGATTTATAATTTCTATTAAGTAATTATTAATTACAATATTTACTATTTTTTTAATTGATTGTTTATTACTTGGCAAGTCTCGATATGCGTTTAAATAATTTATGTTTATTTCAACGAACGAGTACTTCTATAAGTTACTTGGCAAATAACGCTTATAGAAGTTACTCAATTTGTAATTGTACTAAGTTAAATAATTTTAATATGTAAAATGCAATTTATAAAAAAAAATGTAATAATATTTTTATAATAAGAAATAAAATTTAGTTTTTCTGAGAAATACGAAAAATAATTAGCATTCGAAAATCGCAGCTGCAGATGATTCACCCGCACAATCGCCTAATTTTTATTGTTTTCTGCGAAACGCACTATTTTCGTGCCCAAATAAGGATTGTTTAAACGCAGCTCCAGGTGCAGGTGTTCAATTTTTATAAATAATTTCATTTTTATTACTTTTTTATCGCATAAATTTTATGTTGGAATTGCTTTAAATAAAAATTAACTAAATTAATATATAAATTGATTTTTCGGTAATCTCTCAATTTTTATTACTTTTCTATCGTTTTATTATTTTCATTTTAATTAAAATTTAGCGAAACAGTACAATATAAATTAAATAATCCGTAAATATACGAAATCATTTATAAGTTTTATTAATGAATTATTAATTACAATATTTACTATTTTATTTAATTTAATTACTTACTTACTTCGATAAGCGTTTAAATAGCTTATTTTTATTTCAACGAACGAGTACTTCTATAAGTCACTTGACAATTTTGTAATTCTACCAAGTTAAATAATTTTAATGTATAAAATGCGATTTTTTATTTAAAGAAATATTGAATTACATTAAGTTTTTAAAAATACACATTTACATTAATCAATGCAAGTAACCATAATGAAAAGTTAATAATTTATTTTAAAAAAATGTAATAATATTTACATAAAAAGAAATACAAATTATTATTTTTTCAAAATTGAAATATTTAATTTTAATTAGAAAAGCAAAGATAACTTTCATTTAACAGCAAAGAAAAACAATAGTTTAAATGAAGTTTTATAAATACTACTTTACCACAACACCTCCCATCTTTTAGTTAATATTTTATCAAGATACAAATATTTATAATCAAATCATAATTATTATTTTAAATTTGGGGAGGATAGTCGAGTGTCTAGGGATGCAGAATTTTGAGAGAGAAGACAGATTTGATTCTTTAGAAACTAATCTAAGGGATAGGGATTGATATCTGTCGAGGAGGAGAACAATTTGGGTTTTTATGTAGAGAAGATCATTTGGAGGGTTGAGTGGGTTGTTTGGATGTCGGATTTTGGTGAGGATACGAAGTGAAGTTATGATTATATTAAATTTAATAATTTTTGAATTTTTAAAATATGAAAATATAATTTTTAATTAATTAAGAATAAAGAATATATTTGACTGAATCGAAAATTCAAATTTACAAATTTCATTACTTAACAAATATTTGCGATTTTTATTACATTTCTCAAAAAAATAATTATAATTATATTAAATTTAATAAATTTGAATTATGAAAATTTGAAAATTTCATTCCTAAATTTTGTTCTTTATGTTTGCAGAAGAGTTCTTTATGTGTGATTAATTAAGAGTAAAGACTTACATTGAACTGAAGAAAATAGGACAACATTTTTGAAATCGAATAATCAAATTTTTAATTTCATTACTTTTTTACAATCGATTTGAAGAATTTTGATTTCCATTTACAGCAAATATTTACAAGCATATTATATTTGATAGTAAAATTATTTTATATGTGAATATGAGTTTAATTACTTTAAAAAAAAATGTAATTATCATAAATTTAATTACAACACATTGAACTGGAAAAAAATAAGATGAAATTATTGGAATCGAATATTAAAAATTTCAATTTACAATCGATTTGTGGAATTCCGATTTACATAAATAGTAATAATTTTATTAAATTTACTAAATTTCCTTATGTATGAGAATAGTTTTTATGTATGATTACTTAAGAATGAAGAATAACATTGAGCTTAAAAAAAATGGAACTTCTGTATTCAAATATTCAAATTTTCATTTTTTTTCATATTTACTTGTAGAATTCCGATTTGAAAATAGGAAAGTGTACTCTTTAAATTGAGTTATTTTATGAATGAAATATTATGACTAATTATTTGATGAAAAAAAAAAAACTTTAAGTACTGGACTTTATTGGATTTGGCTGCAACAACGTACATTTCATTCGAAAATATCGCTGTTAGTCGATGAATATCCAATTTGTACGTTCGTTCGTCGGGTACTTTCCGGCTTTAGCAATAATAGACCAGTCGCAATTGCGATCCAGAAATCTGTTGTATATCCTTCAGGATTCGACGTCGAACTGGGTCAGAGGAATTGAAATTTTTCAAATCAATTACCACTTATCCCACTTGATTCCGAAAAGCCTCGGAAAACCGAACGGGAAATAATCGATTCGTCGCTTTCTATAACGATCCACAAGCTTTTCCACCCTTATTCCATCCATAATTACATAATATTTTCACATGCACGTGCACAAATATATATTTGCACGTTACATCAAAAAATAAAAAATAAACTTATGCAATATTTATTTCGTCTGCGCGCTTTTACAGCTCGTACATTCCGGTTGTTTCCTCCCGATGTTTCTTTCTCGCCACCCCCGCTCGTCGTTTCTTCCACTTGGATTTGTTTGCTTCGGAAACTTCTATCAAGAATAGACTCGAGCTTTGCCAACGAACTCTATCTTTCTCTTTCGCTCTAGCTTTTTGCTTCCAACTTCTTCACTTTTATTTTATTTTTCCATCTCCTTTTCTCTTCTAGCGTTTTACCGCCGCAGTGAATTATTATATTCACTGAGCACTTTCTCGGGAATCGCAGAACTAACAAAGAAAATAAACCTCGAAGAAAATTGAAAAAGGAAAAATGCGCTGATTTAATGAATCTTTAAATACCTCAACGGTTTCCGACGAACAAAAAAAATATTAAAAGAAATCGAATAATATTTTTTTTTAATTATTACAAAAGAAAAATAATAATAAAAATAATTAAGAGTAAAATTATTATTGAATTTTCATTGATTTATTCTTTATAATTAAAAAATAAAACTAAAAAAAAAAATTTACATTTTTCGCTTTTGCGAAGTAATTATTATGATGAGTCATTTTTATATAATTTTATACGAAATAATTTATAGATAAACATGTAATAATTTCCAAACCGACCGGGAACCAATAGAATTGTTATAAAACGAAAAAAGCATTACATTTTTCTAAAATCCAATTCCATTTTTTTTATTTATTAAAGCAGTTATATCAAATTTTAATAAAATAATGAAAATATTTACAATTTTTACGTTATTGTTTAAGTTTACATATTTTTTGACACTATATAAATATTTTCTGTAATCCCAGACTATACAATCTATTTTTTCCAAAAAAGATAAAAATATGGAATATTTCACTGATCTAATTATTTTAATTATTCTTTTTCTAAAATAATTTAATTTTAATAATAAACAGTAGAAAAAACGCAAAAACTATAAAATTTGTTTCGAATTAATGAAAATTGAATCTCACGAAAAAAAGCAATGAATTTTCTAAACAATATAACTATAATTTTTATAAATATAACTTTAGGTTTATTTGTGTTCTATTTTATTTGTAAAAGCCAAATTTAAAAAATATGTTGTTATATTAATTTTTTTAAATATTATATTTTTTTTACATTTTTGAATGAATGCATTTCATAATTTATTAAAATTAAAATTATCTAAATAAATATACAATTTAAATAGTCCATAAGTATAAGAAATAAATTATAATTTCTATTATTTTATTTCATTCCATTCTATTTTTCTTACAAAGTATTTATATTATAATATAATGTAAATAATTTTTATTTCGATTAAGAAATACTTAAAATTATAGCTTGGCAAAGTTATATAATTTAATAACATCAGATTTTGAAGCTTGTCCTGTTTTGTAATTAAAAAAATAAAGTATTATTAATCTCGGTTTGGTTTGTGTACAATTTTATTATTAAACTGTTAAATGTTAAACTTACATCAAAAAATATTTTGTATTAGTTGAAAAATAAAGATTTTTGATTACATACATTTGTTAATTTTTTTATTAAATAATTTTACTAATAATTACGTTGTTTAGTAATGATTGATTTGCAATTAATGTTTTTTTTTGTAGAGAAATATTAATTAAAATGAATGAAAAATAAATGTTAATATTATTTAATGTATATTATTTTATAAAATTACGAAATAGATATTGTTGTATGAAAATGCGTATAGTTTATTAAAGTTTCATCATTAATATAAAATGAAAAACCTTTTGGAGTTGGGATGAAACCGCAATTTTATGATGATGGAAATCCGCTTCAGCCGCCGAATCCACCTGCCGCTAATCCCCCTCCTGATTATAAAACATGTAGAGGGATGAAAACGGATGGTGAATAAGGGGTGGAATGAAAACAGTCGTTGTCTATCGGGGGTGGAAAAGGATGGGAGCATCTGCTTTAAATTGCTCGTCTAAATAGTGAGTGCGTGTGTATATCTTTTTCGGTTGGGTTTTCGGAGGCCCGATCTCCACGACCTTCCGACCCATTAAAAAGGGTAACTTTCCCCTAATGACTCCTTATGTTAAAGAAACTGCCGGGTCCGGAATATATATTTAAAAGATAAAACTTTAAATGGACGAAGTTCCACTATTATTTCCTGTTTCCTTCCACCGCTGCACCAAACCCCAACAAAAAAGAAACCATCCACCCTCTACCAAACCGAACAGTTTGATAGTACTTCGAACCCAAAATAAATAAAGAAAAGAAAAAAGAGAGCCGTCGAATTGGTAATGCAGATTCAAATTTAATTAAAGAGTTTCTGCTCGGATCGTTCTAAATTAATTTGCAAACTTCAGGTGCGGTGAACACTTCAAGATTACAATCGTTTCGATTGCGCATATAATCAGAACTTTACAAATACAATCAATTACAGTTTTTCTTCACTAATTTCATACAATAAATTACCAAAATTTAAATTAAAATTTTAATAAAAAATACTGATAAAGTAAATAAATTACCATTTATAATTCTATATCTAAATACATAAGTAGATTATTCAACAATTTTTAACTAGAAGTTCTTATGCAAAATTTTTAAAATTTAAATTATTTATTATATTAGTATTTTTTTTTAAACTACTAAATATTTTTTTTGTACAAAATTAATAATAAGAAACTAATTACAAGCTGTTATATTTACTTACAACAACAAATAAATAAAAATATGAAAAGATTTCATTTCATAAATTAGCAAAATTTATATTAAAATATAGTTATATTTAATTATTATTAGTTACAATATTTAAATTACTTTGAATTAAAAAGTAACTGTTATCACTCCTTATAGATGTTGGGAAGTTCATGAAAAATACTTACAAAATAAATATTTTTTTTCAGCCTGAATAATTATGATTCTAAATCACTTTTTGCAAGTAGATTTTTCAGAAATTCTTATTTAATTTAGCTTTTAACGAGCAGCAAATACTTTCTAACAGGAAATTCATATGCAAAGTTTTAAAATCTAAAATTTACATTATTTATTATAATTATTCAGTCTTCCTTTCAGTCCATTATAATTTATTTATCTGAATAATTATAATTCTAAATCTAAATGTATATTTTCAGGTGGATTTTTCAGAAACATTTATTTAATTTGTTGTTCAAAATATTTTTTTAATAGGAATTCGTATGCAAAATTTTTAAAATTTAAAATTTATTATGGTAATTTTTATTAAACTAGTAAAGTAGTTTTCTCAGTAAAATTGGAAATAAGACAATAAAAATAAAAATATGAAAAGTTTCATGCAATAAATTAGCAAAATTTATATTAAAATGTATTTATATGTAATTATAATTATAAATAATATTTAAATTACTTTGAATTAAGAATAAATAAAGATAAATGATCTTTTCAGTCCATTATAAGTCATTCATCTGAATATTTAAGATTCTAAATCTAAATACATATTTTTTTCAAGGTGATTTTTCAGAAATACTTATTACACCAAGTATTTGCTTATGCAATCAATAATTTCTAACTGGGATTTCGCAAAGTTTTTAAAATTTACATTTATTATTGTAATTATTCAGTAATTTTTATTAAACTAGTAAAGTGGTTTTCTGTATAAAATTGGAAATAAGAATATAAAAATTTTTATTGAATAAATTAGCAATTTTTTTATTAAAATGTACTTATATTTTAATTAAAAATTAATTAATATTACTTGTTATATATTGTGGGAAGTTCATGAAAAAGCAATTTCTTAATATCTCGATAAAATATGATCTTTATATGCAGTTGCTGCGGCTGCTTCTGCTAGGAAATGAATGCACTTTCTGTATATTATTTCCGTCGGAAGTGGGGAAGTTCGCTCCGCTTATTATTAAATAATGCCATTCCAGATACGAAATGGAGCAGATAAAAGTTAGTTAAACATGTTTTTACAGTATTTCATCCGCAGAAAAAAAAGGAGATAAGAGAAGCGGACGTTAAATTTTATTATGTAGATGTTTGCATTGGGAACAAAAGCTGAAACCCATGAAGACGCCATTAATATCAATCTTTCTGAGTGTATGTGTGCGTGTATAGAGAAATGTGTGTATTTTCTTTCTGTTTTCATTCGGATGGTTTCCGACTCTCCTAGGAGTTAGCACATCATCAGTTTAGATTAGATTCGTAGGAGTGTTATATATTTATATTAAAGGGCTGACGGTGTTTATGTAGGTCGGGGAATTCAATAAAGGCTTCCTCCTTCTCCTCCTCCTCCTTGACTTGAAGTGAGTAATTATGGATGGACACGGGGCGGCAGCTGATGAGACGCCGGTCTTCCCTTTCACCAATAAAACTCAGAGGATGAGGACTTAAATTACTTTTGCTCCAAGCACTAAGCACATTATTCAAACTCGAATAAGAGGAAACCGAGCGATGATTAATTGCCGTTCATCAACACCGAAACTTTCACAAACGATTTTATTCGATAATGAGATCATAAATAAAAATAAGTCTATTTGTAATATATTCATTTCAATACTCCTTGAACTTTTGGTCTTTGCACTAAAAATAGGTCTCAGATTTAGCAATCATTTGAGCCAAATTTCGTTTCCTGGAGCATCTTTTTGATCCATGTTTCATGCATTACCACAGACCAATGCAAGAAATCATTTTTATCTCGCTTGAACAGATGCAAACAAACCCACTTTGAAAGCAACTTTCTAATGCTCAAATTTTCGTGTAAAATTATATTCTGATACCTCTGATACTTAGACACCTTACGCAACTTAGACTTTATGGTCATTCAAAACTATTTTGTAGACTTTTTTATGTTTTTTGGAACAACTGCCGATTTTGTCAATAATAGTAGATTTCCCTGGTCAAGAGTCTCATAAGGCTTATTTAGCCACTGTTTGGTTTCAACAGTATTTTTCCCTATCAAAAAATAATATCAAAATTAATTTTTATCCACAGAAAAACCACTGTAACCTGTAAACTAATTGTCAGAATGTCATAAAATTTTGACACGCATCGTTCGATGGTTGGTACTATCCAGAAATCATACGGGTCTGTCAACAGTGTTGCCATAAATGTGTCAGACCATCCCAACTCATCCAAATAGAATTATTTTGGTAACAATAGCTTTGAGTTAACGATAACTGAATCTAGGGGTTGAGGAATGGCTAAGGAAGTCGTTTAAACGGTTGTTTTACGAGTCGATATATAAATTCCTGCGCGCATTGGGTTCAGAACTGAATGCGGTTTCGGGACAATAACAACAACAATGCACGGGGTTAAAGGGGACAATGGTTTAAATTAATTGTAGGTTGCGAAGTGCGCGATTCGGAGTCGTAAATCGGGTTGCTCGAACAATGAGCCGGTTTCTCTTGGTTTATCGGGTTGGAATGGGGAAAAAAGTAAATAAATATTTTAAAAAAAAGAGGTAAGCAGTGTATTAACCGCAAACAGAGGTAATGAATCAGGGGTGGACCGACCACCCCATCGCCAGCAAATAACCGGGGGTGGCAATGCGCGGCGAATAAATACGGCGAGAGTCGGTGGGGTTTTGGTAAAAATATCGGCGCTCTAAATTCCGCAGATTTAGTTTCGAAAACAGTTCCCGTTCCAGACTCTTTTGTTGCAACTACAGTTCGCTTTATATTTCCGCGACAAAATACACTTTAAAATAAAAATGTATTGAATGTGGAGAAAATAATATTTTCATCATTTTAGCCCAATTTACCTGAATAATTATAATTCTAAATCCAAATATATAATTTTTGCAAGTAGATTTTTCAAAAATACTTATTTTATTTCAGAAATACTAATTATTTAAAATATTTTCTAAATGGGAATTAATATGCAAAGTTTTAGTAAACTAGTAAAGTAGTTTTCTTTGTAAAATTGGAAAAAAAACAAAGAAACATTGTAAATATTATCGCAATTTTATCATTAATTTTATGATAAAATTAAAATTTTCTAAATAATCTACAAAAAAAATCTCGATCATCGGAATAATTTAAATAATTCAATTAGTTAGTTTGAAGTTAGTTAAACTAAAATATGTTCTTGATTTATAAAATTGACTGTACTTGTATATAAAATGTATTTCATTACAATTTACAGCGGAATTAATTATATAATAAAATTACTTTTCTAGAAAACATTATTATTTAACACTTTTCTTTTGTACATTATACCTTGTCTCCTTTTTATTGATTTGAGTTTGGTATTGAAGCTATAAACAGTAAGACAAAATGAAACGTTATTATTATGTAATTTCAAATAAAGATTCAAATAAATTAATATAAATGAAATACAATAGAATAAAAAAAAAGCAAAAAATCAGAAGAATTTTTTGAATCATTTACAAGAAAAACGAACATCATTACAGATTTATAATTAAAAAGAAAAATTAATTTTCTTCTGCAAACAAAATATCTAAAACGCTTCAATTAACGAATTATTATAAATAGATTTTCTTCAAACTAAGAACTATAATAATTTAGCTATTGTAATTATTTTGTTTGAATTTAATTATAAACAGTTTTATTCTTCTTTATTTTTATTTGAAATTTGTAAAATATCTTGTTTAATTATAGAGTTTATTAAAACTAAGAATTAAAATAATTTTTATATAAGATTTCAATTATTGTAACATTTATATAAAATGTATTGAATTAAAACTACTGTAAATTATGTAATTATAGATTTATTGCACACTTTCTCGTTGTTAATTATTTCTCGCCACTTTTTTTGACGAAGTGAAATTATTTGTTGGATTTAATTGTATATTGAAGCTATAAAAAATAACACAAAATGAAGCGTGGTGTCACAATTATTATGTAAGTTTGTCATTAATTTAACGTTTAAATAAGTTAATTTAATTGAACGGAAAAATTTAAAAAAAAAATCAGAAATATTATCTGAATATTTTACAAAAAAAAAACATTACAGATTAGAAACACAAGTGAATTTTCTTTAGTAAAAAATATCCAAAACGCTTCAGTTATTGAAATTTTATTAGAAAAATCATTTTTGTAGTTATTTTAATTATAATTTTTATTGACATTTGTAAAATATTCTTTGAACTAAAGTAGACTTTATTAAAATAATTATTATATAAGTTTTTAATTATTGTAACATTTATAAAAATGTAAATTATGTAATTGTGAATGAATACTTTTCTATTAAACATATCAGATTTTTTTTTTGTTGTTAATTATTTTTCGCCTTTTTTTTTTGAAGAAGTTAATTTATTTGATGGATTTCAATTGCGTATTGAAGCTATAAAAAATAACACGAAATGAAGCTAGGCACTACGGGTATGCGGAGTCCACTCGAGTGTAGCGGCAGTAAATCCGTGAGCATCCCTGTATAATACATAGAGATGTTTGTTAGACGTTAAAGGTCTGAGACTAAGATTAAACGTAATGGCATCTCCGTATGCCCCGGACTATAAACCTTTCGGATTACAGCCCAACCGGGCGCAATTCCCGAATCCGTGATAGCCGTGGAGGAGCGCAAGAATCTCGCGACGACGAAACAAATAAGAAAAAAAAAACGATATATATATATTTTTTTTAAAGAATTTAATCCTTCGACTTCGCTCTGTATCTCTCAACTTATTACGTCTGTTTCAGGAGATCCGACCTCGATGCCCTACGACCTGAATCCAGACTTCAGCGGTCCCATCGTCAACGTGACAGTGGCCGTCGGTAGGGAGGCGATCCTCAGCTGCGCCGTGACAGATCTGGGACATTACAAGGTACTATCGAATTTCCAACATCCGCGCGGATTATCGAAATAAACGGAACGTTGCATAATTCCAATACGACGAGGGAAGTTTTCCAGTTGTCAGTGGTATACATTTTTGGGGGGAGGGATGTCTTGATGAAATTGGTAAAACCCTCGTCAGCAGATTGGGATTGGAGGGATGCAAAGAAACGCGCTCGCTCGCATATAAATAAATACCGGGGCTACGGTATAATTAAAGGACCTTCAAGGATGTCTGCGAGGAAGTGAATGTATAATTTATCAACATTATAATTATATTATTTAGGTGGGATTTCGATGTAAATATAATATAGTTCGACGCGCGGCCCGGTGGGACCCATTGTCTCAACTCTGCTCCTCGTACCTCTCTCTTTCTCTCTCCAACCCGCATAAATTCACTATATGCATCTCTCTCCCTCTTATTTACGGGAAGCCTGCCAATAATTAATTAATGTATAGTCGTTTCAGGCTGCCAACTTCGAATTAGTTTGCTTATATTAAGAAGGTGGCGGGTAATTCGAGGTCGCATCCTTCGATCCTAGTGCAGCATCAGAATTTACTTTCACATAGAACACAAATACGTATAAACACACAAAGTTTTCCTCGAAACTTAGCTACAAACATTAATTATTTATATACTAATTATATAATCGAATTAAAATATAAGTTTTTTTTAATAAATTATAATATTTCTTTATACATTTACTACACATAATATATACTTTGTTAAACTATGTTTAATGCAGCACTGGGTTTAGCGTAAGATGGGAATTGTTGTGGCTTGGAATATCACCAGGTTTTTGGATGGAGATCGGTGATCTGAGGCTCCCATTATCCGCATACTATTCCGGATATCGCGGTCGCATTTCAACAACTCACTTCTCAGGTGTTATTATAACAATCCTGTTTAGCGCCACTATCCGGTACACCTTAACTCCAAGCTATAACATTTCTGCGCTGCTATTTACATTAATTACACCTCCTGAACATTTAAATTATTTCGCTTGTTCCTACGTGCAACATCAATTAAGATCATACTCTAAACTTGAAAATGCACAACATTCCGTCTCATAAAATTATAATTTAGAAAAGTAAAAATCATTTTTTTTTTTATATTATTTTGTTTGTAGTTACTTCATATTTCATAGTTTTTTTCAAGTAATATTAAGAGCATAATCATTGTTACATAATTTAATTAAAATTTGATAAAATTTTCTTTTTCTTAGTATCTTTACATATTTTTACATTGTTCAAAATTTATAATAGTTATAGATTTAAATTAATGCTTATTATCGTTTTTTTTTTAAATTTACTGTATATAATTTAAATAAGCAAATATTCTGATTTTCTAAAATTATATAATTATAAACTTTTTAGTTGCAAATTACCTAAATTATATTATAGCAGTATAATTGAATATTTCCTGTAATTTTTAATTCTTTATATTTTCGTTAATTATTAAAATTTTACGATAACTACAGACACATTATTATAATAATTACAGAGTTGAATAATTAAAGAATATAACGTGTTTACTTGTATAACTGTGGAACTAAATAATTCCTGTAATTAATTTAAAAACTGTTTTTTTTATTGATTATAATTTTGAAGCTAAGTTTATTCTTTTTTCATAATTCTTCTTAATAAATATTAAGTGCACAATATTTGTTATATAATTTAATCAAAGTTATTTTTTTTTTCTGCAGTTTACTTAAAATTTTATGCAATATATTTCTTTACACTTTTTCGTGCAGTATTCAAAATGTCACAGACAGATTTTCTATTAAATTTTAAGTAATAACATTTTTAGTTCTATAAAAGTAATGTCTTTACATTTTCGTAAATTACTAAAATTATATAATAAGTTGAAGTAATACAATTTTTAACTCTAAAAAGTATTTTTTGTAAATTGAACAAATTATATTGTAGATATATATATAAAACAGCTGATTTATATTAAAGCTGAAAATCCACTGAATTTCCTGTAATTTTTTGTTAAAGTCTAAGTAACTAAATAAAAAAGTATCTTTACATTTTCGTTAGTTATTTAAATTCTACGATAACTACCAATATACTTTTATACTAATTTAAAAGTTGAATAATTGAGGAATGTAATGTGTTTAATTATATAATTGTGGAACTAAAGAATTTCCTGTAATTAATTTAAAAAAAAAAAGTATTTTTTAGTGACTATAATTTTGACGCTCAGCAATAATGAAACGTTGATTGAGTCTGTACACAAAATTGAGTTATATAGCTTTAGGTATACCAAACCAGGTCTTTTATATTCCGCGTTTAATTTCGTTTCCCATCTCCGTTTCGTTCAATCAATTTCGCTAATAATAACAGCGCGAATTCCGATGACAGGCTGATACGTTCATGCCTCATGCACCGTACAAATTTGATTTTACTACTTCATATTTCGCTTCGAATTCATCAGAATTTCGATGACTTTATATCCCATAAGTTTTGAAGTTACATTTGCATCAACATCATATTTCATTCTTGTGTAGTACATTCAACAAGTTACGTAAATAATAAAATATATATGTAAATATTTGTGTATATTAATTTAAATATAATTTGTTACATGAGATTTATAAGTTATTTTCTAGTTTTTTATTGCTTACTTCTGTAGAGGAGATATTTTCAAGTGATAAATTTTATTGAATTAATTTCAATTTCGTAATTTACTGTCAAAGTTGAAATAATTAATTTTTTTTTAAAAAGGTCTTCGGTAAAGTTTTCTTAAAATCTTAGTTTGAGGATTAAATTTATTGATCAACTATGAAAAGATTATCTTGAAGTTATTTTTTAATAAACTTTTATGTGAAAGTAATAATTCTTTCAGCAGCGACGAGAAGGGTATAAAAAATTGAAGGAAAGTCGTTCCACATATAATTGTAAATATGAAAGGGTTGATGGAATTTCCCAGAGGACGCACCGACAACAAAAGAAAATGTTATTTTTCTTAATTAAATATTGATATTCGCGGCGCGGCTCATGGTTTTGCTAATGTTTATTTTACGAATTTTCCCTTCGCATTCGCAAAACGCCGTTCGCACGAAATTACTTATTCAGGGAGCTCAATTTTCAGACGGTTTTCCATCTTATCATCCAACAATTTGCATCTCCTGTTCCTCTCCGCTTCATCTTTTTTCTTTCAGCAAGCGCGAACCTCACTAACGGCCTTTATTGATCTTGTATACACGTTCCCCCATTTGTTATGCAAATTGCTAATCTTTTTTAACGACTTCATTTTCAGATTAACACATCACATCCTAGTTCCTCCTCATCCGATCAATATCTACATATATCCGCACTTTATTTCTATTAATTACGTAAATTTTAAATGAAATCAGCAAATGTTTAGATTTTGGAAACTTTAATTAAACGTTTTTATTAGCTCAATCTGAAATAATATTGTTCACAAATAACTTAGTAAATTAATTAATGAAGAACGCTTCGTTGGAAATGTACGTTTAATTAAATCCGATTTAGTCAAGATTTCAAAGTTGTTCGCATATTTGCAGGTGACACGTGCCGTTCAATGCGTGCATTAAGTTATTTCAATGTCGCCTTGTCAATTTGCAAATTGCCTAGGCTCGCACTTAATTAACACGATGACAGGTCGTGTGTCAGCTTAGATATACGAACCGGGTGTCATTTTTCAATTAATTATTATGCAAACGCACCCAATCAGCTCAAAATACCCTGATTAATTGACGTGTAAATGGACACTGCTCTTTAATTACATAACGAAAAATTTATATATATTTTCAATACTAATTGCTAATTTAATTATTAAATGATTATTACTTTCAATTCAAAAGAATACTCATTTTATGTAAATTATTTTCTTTAACTTAAATAATACTTGTTTTATAGAAATAATTTTAAAAAAAATAATAAGTGGTCCAATCTAGGCAACTTTCTTCTATTTTTTTATAACAAATGAAATATCATATAATATTTAAAATTTTATGTTGCTAATAATTTTTTTAACTTCATTTACTTTACCAATTTTTTTTTAATTAATAATTTATATAATTTTTAAATGAAAATTCTAACTTTACTTACTTTAAATATTACTAATTTACAATAATCTTTATTGTTGTTCGAGAGGTCTAAATTAGGCATTATTTAATAAAATAATAAATGATAACTTCTATTAATTGATAATTATTTATTTTTGTTTTATTTATTGCACTGTCAATAATTCTTGTAACCCATTTCATTTTTTTTTTATTTCAACACCAGTTTTTTTTTATTAAATGCAAAAATACTAAATTTACGTCCGATATAAAGATTTTTCTTTAAAAATTAAATTGTCCAGGTGGTCCAAATTTGGCAACTATTAATTATTTTTCCCAAATTTTTTTTTTATTCAAAATAAATTATTGTCCTCTTATCATGATTTTTAATGTATTTTTTAGTTTTTAATATTACTGACTGAAATACAAACTGATGGATCAATCTACGCAAAATGCGTGATTCTGCTGTATATTTTCTAAGTGCTGACGGTATTTTTTTTCTTCATTCTTTCTTTTTATCTTTTCTTCCCTCTTGTATCTCGGATGCTTTAAAACGGTTTGGTAACCGTGGGGGATGAGCGTGTATCATAAATACGCGTTTTATAAATAGAAACCCATTTTCGCCCAAGTTTGAAACCTTTTTTCCACGTCGGTGGTTGTTTGAATGCATCTAAATTGAATATCGCAAAGACGGCCTCAGGGGCCCTCAGATACTCCTTCTTGTTCCGCAATATCGTTATTTCCTTAAATAGGGGTGGTGGTTCGCACATACCGAAAAAAAAGACCGCCCCCGCATAAATCCCATCAATTGCCTTCGGCAATTCTCCACTCCTTCTCACGGATGGATATGGAAAACGACTGGCAAGGAAATAACTAAATAAATAAACAGCGAAAAACGGGAGGTGAATTGAATTAATTAAATTTAATAATTTACGTGTCCTCAATATTTATATTTCAATTTGCGAACAACGGAAAACGCTTAATTTGTGTGTTGGTGGCGGCACCAATGTTTTTTTTTTGGGGGATTGTTGAAGAAGAAAAGAAGCGGGCGGAAAATTAAAGCTCTCGAAAAGCAATTTCATATTAAATCGGATTAGCGCGCGCCGCGCACCCGGCGCATCCACCACGGTTAGGAATTTATTAATTTCGTGCCAGCCTCGCAATTATTTTCGCGGCACAATGGATAACATCAACAAAAGCGATACGCAGGTACGAATTATGTTAATAAGAGTCTTGAAACAATACCCATAGCATAATTATAATTTTTTTAACAGGATTTACTAGGACTTTCCTAATTTATTACTAAATTTACGCAAAATATAATGCAGCTACATCAATATAATAAATAACTTTAGAAACTATTAAATGTATAAACTACATATCAAACTATGAAAAAAAAATAGTGACAGTCATTATATTAAATTTTATTAAGTGCAATTATTGTAACTTTGAAAAAGTAATTATTTTCAGGAATTTTTCATTAATTTTAAAATTGATAGAATAAAAATTAATCTTAAAATAAATGGAAAAACAAAAAAAAATCTAAATTTTGCAATTATTATAAAACAATCAAATTTTAAATTTAGTAATTATTTTTTTTTAATAATAATAAATGTTTTTAATAACAAAAAATATAGATCATATAAAATTGTCTAATATTCATTTTATTTAGAAGTTGATTTAATTACTGAAACTTCTTTAATTTATGAAATTATTAGACCTAAAAACAGAATTAGGTTTAGAAAATTTTAATGGAAAATATGATGTAATATTAATGGATTTAATGAAAATGGCTACAAAAATGAATTATTTACAGAATTCTAACATACATTGAATTATTTCTTTAAAGATATTTATGAAATTCTATTTGTCTCTAAATAGAAATGTTTAGATTTTGAAAATGATTAGAATTAATGAAGATTATATAATTTATGAAATTATTACAACAAAAATATGAATTAGACATTGCTTAGAAAAAAAATAAATGATTTGCTTTTGAAATTAATGGAATTTAAAATCTCGTGAAGTATAAAATAATTATTTGCAGAACTCGAAGAATGTTACATAACTTTGGAAGACATTTACGAAATTCCATTTGCCTATAAATAGAAAGATTTAAATTGGAAATAATTGGATTTACTTAAAATTATATAATTTATGAATTTATTATAAAGATAAGAATTAGATGTAGCTTTAAAAAAAGTTACTAATTTTTCATGACAAAATATGATTTAATTTTGTAATTAATGGAATTACTAATTATTATTACAAAAAAAAATATTTCTATAATTTGAAGAATTTTATATAATTATTTTAATTACAGCATTTTTTTTCGAATTCTATTTGTTTAGAAGAGGTTCAATAAAATTTAAATGACAAATTATGATTCAACTTTGAAATTGGTAGAATTATTGAAAAATCTCGTAAATTATTATTAAAAATGAAGTATTTGTAAAATTCGATTAATATTAGATAATCAATTTATTTGGAAGAAATTTACTAAATTCTATTTGTTTCTCAGTAGAAATTATCAGATTTTAATTATGAAATTACAATAAAACTATGAATTATATGTAGTTTAGAAAAAAAAAAACAATATAATTAAAGAGTGAATATGTTTTAATTTTGAAATTAATGGAATTACTAAAAATTTTGTTATTATAAAAAATTAGAAAATATAAATTTTAATAAATTCTATTTGTTTCTAAATGGAATTATTAAAAATTACATAATTTATTAAAGTTTTAAATGACAAAATAAGATTTAATTTTGTGAATTCTAAAATTATGATAAAAATAAATTATTTGCTGAATTCTTTGATAACTTTAGATAATTATTAAGAAACTACTGTTGATTAACTTTGATCTTAAATGAATCAATACAAATTAAACAATTATTTTAGTTGAAAGAAATTTTCGAAAATATAATTATTTCTGAATAGAAAATATTAGATTTTACTTAATGCTTTAGTTTTGGAAATAGAATCTACGTTAATATTGTTATAAGTTTTATTATATTGTGAAACTATTGTAGTTTTTACATATTTTTTGTTGAATTTGTTGAAAATTTGAACTATTCAAATGTAAATGAATAGTTAAAATCTTAAATGGATACTAAAGCTATTATTTTTACTTGCACAATTATAAATGTAATAATTAATTAGGAAAAAGTAATTATAATTAATTAAGTAGGATTTGTAATAATGCTATTAAAACTTAGTTCAAGGAAAACGATTATTGTTTAAACGTGTCCGCAATGAGTACGTCTACTTTTGCTGCACTTAACATTTATTTGCAAAGTTGCATCTCTTTCAGGTCCGAAGGGATCTTCAGTGCGCTATTCCTCTCCTAGGCCAATGTAAATTATAAGGAGATTTGAGTTACTTTGGATGCGATTAATTAAATGGCAGGATTAAATAGGAACGGACAAAAACTGTTACGAGACTCGCATAAATATTTCATCGCATTTGCATTTCAAATTTCCACCGCGTCCGTATTTTCCACCCCGTTTCCTATCTCCGGTGCATCCAGAACCGCTTCCATCCCTCGCAACTCTCCCGTTTCTTTCTATTTATTCTTCAGTTATACAAATAATCCTCTTTCAGCAACAAACACGTACAACAAGAAAGAAATACACTCTTTTCAGGAGAGTCTAATGATAATGATGTCAAACTCGTTTTTTGGATGTAAAGTAGCACGCATGGAATGGTAAGATGTCCTCGGGCTTTCACGCAAATATGCAAAGTTCCATGCGGAATTTAATAAATATTCATACGTAGTTTTCATGAATACAGGAAATTCATATAAGAAACGCCCGTCTGACATTGTAATCCAATGAGCGGAGCCGGGAAAATAACGGAAATTGCATCCGGACTAGAAAATAAATTTATATAGAGCAAAAAAAAAATGGTAAAAGCTAAATCTAATCAATGCAGATGCAGTCACGAATTATTATTTTTTTGTTTTCTGGAATATTTGATTCGCCTATTATTATTCTGGTTTCGTGCGCCAATCCACGTAATTTCCCAACCATTTTTACTATGCAAATTATTCCTTAAACATATTTAAATGACTCGAATTCCGATCGTTTTTATTGAAATGCCGAACGTGCAACCAATCAATTATTATTAGTTTTTTTTTTTACATAATCGAAAATAAAATTAAAAATAGTGAATGTAAATTTATTGATTTAATATTTCGAACGTTATAAAATAAAGAAATTCATGAAATAAAAAATCTACAAATAGATTTAATTTTGATTATATAAAATATAATGTTATGTTTCTAAAATTGATGAAAAAATGCAAATAAAAAAGGTTGCGATAAGAATATGAGGTGATTACGTAGCGAGCGAAAAAGTTTTGTAAAACGTCGTCAATAAAATTTCCCTGACGAAAGTTTAAATTCGAAACTCCCGCAAATATTAATATTTTTTGCGCAATCAAGGTTCTTGTCGCATCAATCTTCTGCGAGTGAATTAAATGTATACGATTGTACAAATTACGTAACGAGCGAATGCGGCGTTTGATGATTAAACAAACAATGCGCTAATGTCCTAATTAAAATCGCGATCAATCCTTTCCGCTCCGCCGACGGTTTGCTTAACCGGATCCGAGTTGGATGCAGAAATTATTTGTGATTATCCTTAAAATCAGGTCGCAGATTTATCTGATGAATGTTAGGGAATGGAAATTGATTTTTCCGCTTTGATGGATTTCTGGTTTAATTTATGGTTGTTTCCAGGTGGGCTGGATGAAGGCAGACGATCAAACGATATTGAGTCTTCACACACGTGTAATTACACACAATCCGAGGATAAGCGTCACGCACGACGACGATCTGAGGGTCTGGCAGCTCAGGATTAGGCAACTTAAAGAAACGGACGGCGGTTGCTACATGTGCCAGATCAACACTAATTCTATGAAGAAAACTTTGGGATGCATCGATGTTCAAGGTACGTTCAAATTTTTTAATTATTTACTTCATATTATTTACATAAAATAATTATCAATTTTAATAGATTTGTTTTTTATATTATTGATTTTTTATAAAAAGTTCTCAAATATTTAATCAATCCTTATTTGGTAACGAAAACGCCACTAGTCTTGGTAACAAATCTACACCTACAACTGCAATCTTTATAAGACTACAAAATCGTTTGTCGACTCGATAACAAATCTGCAGTTGCAACGATTCTCAAACATTTAAACATTCCTTATTTGGTTCCAATCTTTACTTGTAATTGCGTCAGCGATTTTGAAATATTTAAACAATCCTTATAAGACTACATAATAAATCTGCACGTCGATAACATCTGTAGTTGCATAATCCTATCGAAAAAGACAAATACGCATAATTCTTGAATACTAATGCGAAGAATTAAGCTGTGACTGAATTACAAAAAATTGAACATGCCCTTAAAAAAAATTAAAATTGAAAATTTTAAATTCTCACTGAAATTCTAACTGAATTTTCTTATCTCAATACAATAATTTCTGAGTAAAATAATTTTGTCCAATAAGAATGTTTCATCTAATAAATTAATTAAAAATACTTATAATAATAATAATTGAAAATTAAGAGTTACAGCATAATAATGCTTGATAACTGAAAATCTGGAGTTTTTTTTTCGAAAATCAGTATGTAAATTATTTCATAATTAAAAAAATGGTACAAAAATTTGTAAGTAAAATATAAATGTATTGAAAATTGAGTGTTAAAGCAATTATTTTATTCAAATAAATAAAACTTTGGAGATATTAAATTGATAAATAATAATTAACAATATCTGCAAATTTGTACATTTTTTTCTCTTAATATTTTCTGAGTAAAATATTTTTTTCCAAAATCAGTTTTTAAATTATTTTCTAATTTCAATATTTGCTAGAAAATATTATTGTATTTATATTAAATATGTGTTATTCAATAATTTAATTATAATATTTATAATAACAAATAAGAAAAACTTTGGATATTTCAACTTGTTATAAATAATGCTTAATTTGTTAATTTTCGTATATTAATTTATATTAAGTATATTTCATCTAATAATTTATTTACAGTATTATTTGCATATTAAAAATTCTTGAAAATTAAGAGTTAATGCAATTATGTTATTCAGATAAGAAAATCTTTTGAGATTTTAAATTGCGAATATTGAAGAGCTAATAAAAACTGGAAATTATATAAAATTATTATGAATGTAAAAAAAGCTGCGATGCGTATTTTTTTTTGCTTGATGTTGAATGTAATTAAAGAAACGCAAACAAAACTGAAGTGTTTGCACATTTCATAAATACTAACTCGAAAGCAAAGCAAATTAAAAAATATATACAAATAAATAAAAAATATTTATCTGTTTGTAAAAGATCGTGGAAACGCGTTTTCCAACAATTTTCTATTCCGTCGCAGCTCCGCAAGTTCCTCCACTATTTGCTGACGTCGAGTTAGCACTTTCCACTCTCCTGTTTGTTTCCAGTGTACGTTCCATAGAATCTGGCAAACTTGTCGGGTTTATTAAAAAAGAGGAGCGCATTCTTTTGTCGGTATTATTATCGCTTTTATGTTTATTGACTCTAAAAAAGAAAAGGAAATAAAATCTTTCAACCCCCGCGGTGCGAGAGAAGTGTTGTCGTTCAAAAAATATTCAAATAATCCGAAAAATGTTCACGAGAATTTGTTTGGTAAATACGGAAAAATTCGCGCGAAACGAAACGAAACTGGAGCGAACTGACAAAAGAATTATAATAAAATGGGAGAAAATACGTACGTGTGTATAAACGGGGAAGAAAGGAAAACGTACGAAAGCAATCTCGAAATTCCATTATACGTTGCTTTCATCTTCGAGGGGGTCGGAAAATATTAGCTGGACACGCGACCGGTGTAATTACATTGTGGTTTAACATTTTTCCGGATTTTTCCGGACTCCGCACGCTTCTTTTTATAGAAAAACAGAAGTGGGCGGCTTTATTGCGGATGTTCTTTCCATGGAAATTTCATATTAAACATTGCACAAAGCTTTCTTTTTACATCCACATTTTTTAAAATCTTAATTACAATTGAAATATTCATTTTTAGTTTAAATTTATATATAGAAATTTTTAAATTAAAATATATTTAAAATTGGGAAAATGGTTTTGGTTGTATTTAAAAAAATGCACAAAAATAATTTGCAAAAATATGTATTTCCGTATTAATTCCGTTCAATTTTGGAAAATATTGATAAAATTAAATAATAATTTAATTTTCATCTCCAATAATTGATTTCATAAAAAATAACTCGAATTTAAAGTTTTATAATTTCGTTTTCTAATTTACCAAATTTACTCGTGACTATAAATCTTTTTAAATCAACGATTATTGAACTGCGAACTTTAAGAATAATTTTTTTTTTAAGAAAAGTTGCAATTATTTGTATGAAAGAAAGATGAACTGAAGTTTTTGAGTGAAAAATAATTAAGGGTAGATTTTTTTTAAAAAACTGGTGGTTTCATTATGGATTTCAAAATTGGGTCGGATCCAGAAACTTTTCCGACATTCCGATTATTTTCGGCTTAATCATGAGGGATTGCTTACACCCTTAGCCAGGCCCGGCTTACCCTAAATTCGAGCGGCGCGAATAATTAGCGGCGACATTAAAGTTGCCGACACGCAAAAGACTCCGAAGACCCTTTTCCTCCCCGACGAAGTAAAGAAATACACGAAACGAGAGAGTCAGAGAAAGAAAAAAAGATTAAAATAAAAGAAGGGATGAAACATTTTACGCAACTTTAAACGCGAACATTTAAATTGCAGATTACGACACGGATTTTGGTCAGGGAAGAGCCCTTTCGTTGTGGGTGGGTGCAAAAAAAATAAAAAGTATTTTATTAGCGGGAAGCCACTTCCCTTTTTCGGTTCCTTTATTCCTTTTTATGAACTGCGCGAAGCGTGAAATTGTTTCGGTCTGGAAGAAATGATTATATGCTGTCCTGTGACTACGGCTTACAATAAGATGTCAGAAACGTATTCTTTAATAAAACGCGTATAATCATATCAAAAAATTGTAGTATATTTTCTTACTTAAGATGAAGATCATGTTTAATTTAATAAAGTTAAGCAAGATGTGACATAACACAAAATTGGATGTTTAATATTTTTACTTCAGAAAATTAATTTCAAATAATTCTTGCAGCAAAAAAAATACTACACAACGTTTATAAATTTCTGTACAAATAATTAATTCATGTTTGAGAAAATATAAAAAATATTTTATGCAAATGCTTAACATCCTAAAAATTAATTAAGTTTATTTAATAATCAACATTTTTAATAATTTAGATATTTTAGACAGTAGATCAAATATAATGGAAGTGTTTTATTAACTTCATTAGGGTTTTTGGAAAATCATCATAAGTTTTTCATTATTTCTTAGGCGTATATTAATAATCATTTCTATAATTAAACGTCGAAATTAATCATGCGCGCTTATCGGGGAGAACAAAGCAGTACATTATGCATAGGAAATAATAGATTGCACGGCTGGGACAGGCAAACGCGAAATAGATCAACCAGACACGAATGTAATATTCCGTCTGGAATATCCTCGGCCCTCCATTTAAATGCCATTTTTGCACGAGACAGGAAATGCAATATTTTCATGGAACGCCGTCGTCTTTATTATTGGATAAGATGTCCAGAAGGAAACTAATTATGTGACACTCCTCTATCATCTGCATACAAAAAATAACTTCTAAAAATGCCAGCAAAACAAATTTATACACGTAAACATATTTACAATATATATTATCAACTCTCCACGTGCTTCTACTCAATTCCTGCTATCTTCATCCTTAACTTCCAAAAACCTAGTTTTTCTAGTTAACTTCGTAGTTCACAGTTTAGGCACGTTTCACAACTCAATTCGCGTTATAACATTAATTTTATAATTGATGCAAAATATTAAAAATATGTTTTTTCCAAAGATAAATATTGGATTTTGTTGTATTTAATAAAAAATATGTAATTTTATTAATTATTAGATTCAGATTTGCCACTTTTCATAACTTAATTCGCATTATAATATTTATTTAATAATTTATTAAAAATATGTTTTATCAAACGATAATTATTAGATTTTGCTTAATTTAATAAAAAATATGTAATTTTATTAATTATTAGATTCACAGCATGGCCACGTTTCACAAATCAATTCGCGTCATAATTTTAATTTTATAATTGATGCAAAATATGTTTTTTTCCAAAGATAATTATTGGATTTTGTTGTATTTAATACAAAATATGTTATTTTATTAATTATTATATTAATTATTAGATTCACAGTTTTTCCACGTTTCACAAGTCAATTCGCGTCATAATATTAAGTTTAAAATTTAACCAAAATATTAAACATATTATTTTTTCAAACGATAATTTTTAAATTTCATTAAAATTTTGTAATTTTATTAATTATGTTTTATTTGAATTAAATAAAAGTATATTTTATATTTATCTGTTTCAAAATATTATTTTCTCTATTTAAAAATTGTTTAAATGGATAAAATAATTAATTAATTTATTTATACTATTTTTGTTATAATTTAGAATAATTTTAAGAGATTCACAATTTTTTTTTAATTGAAAATTTGTATTTTTTGCGTTTGGTTTATATTATATCATCGATAAAAAGAAATAAATTTTGTAATTTTCCAACAGGAATGTTTCGCAAATATATGCATGTTCTCCGGGGAAATATAATATAAAAATTATTCATATATAAAAGAGATACTGTCCAATATAATCAGAGATGAGTTTGTTAGTTTGTATTAAAAAAATAAATAAATATAAAAGCAAAACGCAACTAAAAATTTAAAAAAAAAACTGTTTTATATTATTTTGTTAATTTTTTTCCGTTATTAGATAGATTTTTTTAATATCTCTTTCATAAATTTCAAAATTTATTTTCTCAACATTTGTATTTTTTTTATCACAAAGAGAATTAGCATCGTATTACAAAGGTGATAGCCTGAAGATGCAACATCAGCAGAATTTGGAAGATGTTTAACTTTTAAATTTAACTTTTACTTTGTCCTGCATGTAAAAATAAAAATTATAATGGCCAATTATTCATTCAAGTTTTTATAAAATTTAAAATTCATCAAAAAAAATGTAATTTATGTAATATAGAGTGGAAATACTACAGTCAATAGTTTTAAGTAAACATGTGTAGACATACAATATATTTTACATATTATAAACTAATCTATTTATTTTGAAAATAAGATTTTTACTAATAAAAAACTAATAAATCAAATAAAAATCTATTTCGTAACATTATCATTCATTAATGTTTATTAAAAATTTAAAAATATACTGAATATAAATTTAGACATTTTTAATAAAAATAGTTGATGTTCATAAATTTATTATGTACTTAATAATCTCATCGATTTTAAAAGATTTTATATTTAATACATCTCATGACGTTTAATAATAATATATAAGATTCTTATCGATTTTTTCAATAATTTTCTATAAATAAAATTGTAATTTGATATAATTTAGTTAATTTCCACTACTTTTGAAAAAATTGTTTTGAAATGTACCTTTTTCCATTTTAATAATTGTATTCTGTAACATTATTATTTAAGTTTTAAAGACGATATTGGATTAAGAAATAAAATCATAAAAAAAATATTTAAATTTGTTCGTTTTTGGTGTTTTCAGCTGAATGATATTATTCGGGATTTTCGAATCAATTCGCGTTACGTCCGTGAAAATAAAACAATAGAAATTTTAAAATAGGATAATCCTACAAAAGGAAAATCTATTTGGAAATACGTTCTTGGAGACCGCACCGACCTCAATATCGGAAAATCCGGATTTCGCTAATAAACAACAAATCCATTCCATTTTCCTAATTTCGTGGCGCTTCCTCTTCCCACGATTATCCTCGCCAACGTCATTCGCTTTTCTTTCTGTTTTTTTTTTCATTTTTCGTCCGTCTGTTTATTCTCTCGCTTTTTCCATACATTCTCCTTTCAAGCGTGTAGCGAAAATTGCAGGGAATTTCCAGACTTGAAAGATATTATTGTTGTGGTCGTACAACCGTGGCTGATAGAAGCAATTTCAGAATTATTCTGCACCGGCCAAAGCCGAAGGTAATAGTAGTAGAAGCTGCATGTATCCAGTGTTTCAGAGCGCCGGAGCGTGGCTGTAACTTCTCTACATTTTTTTTTCTTCTTCTATGTGTTCTTTTCTTCTATCCATTTTATCCATTCCGTTCGTCCCTTTTTCGTGAGCGCCCTTTTGTGTCGCCCATGCGACGACTCTTTGTTTCCCTTCGGAGCTTAATCTGCAAGAACCAAAATTCACTGAAACGCATCGATTTGCTCGAACTGCGCATTTTCACGGTGTTTTCTTCCTTTTTCGGTCCCACCTCCTCGTTCTATTTCTTGTTCATCTCTTCTATATATTTTTTTTCTCTTCCACTTCTCGTGTTTCGCCGATTCCTTTGGATGGAAAAATGCGAATACCGCCATGAATATGAAATCGCTCGGTGCCGTTTTCGATCATTGCAAATGATACGTCAATATGATTCGGCGTTTCCTCGCTGAAAACGCGTTACTTCCCATCCAACGACCGTGAATTACTTTTATCCAATATTAAAGATCATTTATATCCTATGTAATCTATTTCCATCGGCTTATATCAAATTCCCAACAATAAAATCGCTTCACTTTTACAATGCTCGGACTCAAGTCGGAATCCTTTCAAATCAAATTCAATTATCCCACTTTTCTATTCATTCTCTTTCATAAATTTTTATTTAAAATTATTCATTCATATTAATAATTAAACAATAGACATTTCCAATTTACATTTCCTTTCAAGTTTATTTTTCTAGATTTTTCTAAACTTTAAAAAAAAAAAATATTATTTTCAGTAATATTTTTTTTAAATTAGTATTTTTATTTATTTTATTCTAACTTTTATGCTATTATCTTAATATTAACTTGTAATTCTTTGAATTATTCATTAATTTATTTACTTGCAACAAAGATTATTTTCATAATAAAATTATTTAAATTTCCATATAAAAAAACAATTTTCACTAATTTCAATAGATTTCAGTTATTTATTATTATTATTTCCATTAAATCACAAAGTTTTCAATTTATTTCAACATTTTAGCTCCAAATTCTTCTACTTTCCAAGTAATAATTCAGTACGTGCATTAATATAAAATGTCATCTCGCTTTAAGCCTTTCTCCGATAAACTTATCCGGTTTTCTCATGCATCCAAATAAAATATGGACGATCGTTTGTCTCCTCTTATTTTTTATTACATACACATAATTCGTTATGGAATTGAATTTGACGTCGAGCTCACATTTTGATATGAATAAAACCTAACATGTCAACGGAGCTCAAGGGGGATTTACCTTTTCCTGCAAGCCATCATTTTTATTTTAAGACAAAAAAAAATATATAACTTCTTTCAACAGATTATTACGAATGAAAATACACATGTAAATAAGAAATGTTAAAAAACTTATTGTGACAAATTTAGTTCAATAAAATTTATGTAATGTTAACAAAAAATTATTTAATTTATCAAATTTTCATATAGAAATACTAATTTTCACAAATCATTTACTTAATTAAATATATTTGATAATATTATTATTTTTTTTTTTTCAAATAAACTAAATTATTTTAAAAAATTATACCAAAATTTCACTATTTTGTGCTTCAATCATTACATCACTAATTACTATGCACATAATTAATTTTAAAAAAATCTGATTTAATTTCTTTAGTTAATTATTGATATTATATTACTATTTATTACATAATTTTGTTGGTTTATTTATTATAACTTAATTGATGAAACTTTTATATAAAATCTATAAAAGTTATGATTTTTACTTTAATTTCTGGGATGTTCATTGATGAAGCTTGTGTTAAATAACTTTTACTCTTCGTGGCAAACCCTTGTTAAAAAAAACTGTGAATCGATGAGGAATAAAACGTTTAAAAAAATTTATATAATTATAAGTTGAATTTGGCTGTTACAAAAAACTGTTGATGCGAGACATACGCTTTGTGCGTCTGGAAGATGAAGTAAAGTTGGACGTCTGCTGAATCGCTTCAGTGCTAATAATAATCTTGGATGAAAGCAAAGTGAAGAAAAAAAGGAAAGTATTGTGTTCTCGGTGGGAAATCAATACGCGGCTAGAGCCATCATAAAGCCTCTATTTGGGATTATGTACGGTAATAAAGTGGGTTTCCAAAACTTGGGTAATATCTAAGACGACAAGACGTGCAGGGTGTGTGTGTGTGTGTGTGTGTGTATGTGTTCGGCCGATATAACGTATTATTTCCATCCACGCCTAGCTGAGACCCCAAACAGCTGAGTGAAATGTGATGCAATCAAAACTTTTACATGCAAAAATGGATCGTTCGGTTCGGTTCCTTCCATTTTTCGTTTTCGTCCTCAACACTTGTCGGGGTGTAATTTTATTTGGCGCGATTCAGGATTGAATTTGATTCGAAGCTGCAGACATATATCTATATATCGTCTTTAGGGTTGCAATTTGCGAAGACACCCCCGGAAAGATGCGGCGTTGAAGATAAGCGGTAATAAAGTTCGAAGGGACCGATATCTTCGGATATTTGCTTGCCTAAATGATCTAAGGGACGGCGGCAATGTATATTGGAATACACGCATATATACATACCATGTGAAATGAGGTCCCGACTTTAAGGATTTCCCAAGGATAAATGAGGGAGTATAAATACGCGCGTCGCATTACACTTTCAGATGCCTATAAACATGAGATTCAAATCGCGAAAGATAAAGCCTGAAAACAAAGAAGGCTCTGCTAATTGACGGAAGAAAGATTCTTTGATCTTCGATACTCCTTAGACTAGTTTTTTTTTTGTATATACGTACATATATATATAGAGCAGCAGTTGAGAAAAACGCATACGTAAACATACTCGAAGTAAATTTAATAGTACATCAAAGATAGGTAAATAATAAATTAAGGAATGTAAGCTTTGACCTTCTGCAGGTTTGGAATTGTACGTACGGAGAGATGATTCCAAAGCGAGTTTTGAAGTGCCTAGCGTTCGTTTTACACCGTTCGCTGGATTCGGATCGATGCCGAAACATATATTAATCAGGTCTACAAAAGGGTTCCAAACGAGATAGTCCTCCAGTTGATTGGATTATCTTTCACCGGAATACCCACCAAGAAACTCCTCCAGATTCGATTTCAACCAATTACCAAGACTAACTGAAATATCACTACTTTTATAATTCAAGTCAAAAAATTTGTTTATTTAAGAAAAATACAATATTTATTCAAAATATTAAACAGATTTAATATTAGCAGTTTAATCATGACATTTCATTTCACGAGAATTGATGAACACAATGACGATAATCAGTAATCTAAGTCATGAAAATTTAGGTAATGATTATCCATGTGATGACGTTTTTCATTGTCATGATTACATCAAATCAATGTCATAATTATGTCACAATTGATTAATAATATTATGAAATGTCACTATGACATTTTTCAATGTCAAAATAACTTTTATTAATGTCACGATTACGACACAATGACATTCAACAATGCTTGAAAACCTGTCATCACGTTAATTCGCGTCATGATTATTATAATTTATGTCCTGACGATTTTTCATTATAACGATTACATCAGAATGACATACATCAATGTTAAAAAACCTGTCATTTTAAACGTCAAGGTCACGTCATGATTCTGATAATCTATGTCATTACCGTTTTCATTGTCACGATTACGTCAGTATGACATTGATCAATGATAAAATTACGTCACAGTGATATTGATTACTTTGAGTACGAATTATTAAATTCAAACAATTTTGGGACAAAAATTAAAATGACTATCGAAGTCACTATGACGTTTTTTGAAATCATGATTACGTTAGAATGACGTTTATAATTTCAAACAAGTTTGGAACATATCAAAGTGTTTATGACTATCTATGTCACTATTGTATCAAAATGATATTTATTGCTTTGAGCAAGAATTATAAATATAAATTACAAATAATTTTAGAACACTGATTAAAATTATTTTGACAAAGTCACTTTACAATGTCTTGATTACGTCAGAATGACGTTTATCAATGTCTCAATTTCCACATGATGACAGTCATCAATGTTTGAAAACCTGTCATATTAAACGTCAATATCATACCAATTCACGTCATGATTAGGACAATCAATGGCATGACGTTTTTCATTGTCACGATTACGACATAATGACATAATTACCTCACAATATTGAATACTTTGAGCAAGAATTATGAAATGGATGAAAATACAAATTTCAAATAATTTTGGGACACAGATTAAAATGGTTATGACTATCTAAGTCACTATGACGTTTTAACAAGTCATGAAGACGTCAGAATGATGTCAGAATTATTATATAATGACACTCATTTTTCAAATGTACAAAAACCTGTCATATTAAACGTCAAATTTATGTCAATCCACGACATGATTGTTAATGTTAATCATGATTACTTTGTGCTACAATTATGCTGAAAAAATTTTAAAAAAATGTGAAAAAGATTAAAATAACTAATAATAAAGGCATTGTATTATTTCTATTATTATTCTTACATAAATATGTTTTTATTTGTTAACTGGTTATGTATTTGTTGCAATAAACATAATAATTATTATTATTATTATTAATAAATAAAATTATTTTCCGTAATTTATAGTTTATTTTTTTATTATCTCGTATATATTTGTAAAGGGTTTATCGAAATTTACATGTGATTTATATTTACGGATGTCGGGAAAATGTGTTGCGGTATCAAAACTATTCCCTGCTGCAAAGCAGTGATTTATCTGGAAATGTTTATTTCAGAATGCGCGTGCAATCGCACTGAAAAATTAAGAACGTTCTTTAACGTTTCTGGATCCGTTCCAAGGCGTGTATTGCTTTCTACAAACATCGTATAAATCAGGAATACGTTTCGCGGTTTCGGCGCGTAATTATTCTGAAAACAACTTCCTGAAACGTGGTTCAGCTCGTACAATGCACAGCTGAAACTTATGTTCAGCATTTAAAGTTGCTCGAGTCTGAAGGAGTATTAACAACACCGAGATTTTGTTTGCTTTCAAAATAATTGTTCTTGCAAGTACGGAGAATACATTTAAACAGTGGTTATAATAATATCAGTTCGTTCCTTTTCAGAAATTACTACTTTTAAGAAAAGGAAATTCCTGCAAACTTCTATATAAATGGATTACATATCTAATGACCAGAATCATGTTAATGCACGTAATAATTGTTAGACTTGGCTAAAGTTCTTAGAACTTTTCTTATGAAAATTCTTTTGCAGAAAACACTCACCTTAATCTTCATGTAAATTAAAGACTGCGAAAGAAAAAAAAAACCTTTTTTTTTTGGACCGTTAAGAAGAATAATAAAAAAGTAAATGCTGTCTGCTGCGAAGGGCGGCCGAAATGAGATTTGGCTTCAAATTCTCGGCAAAAGTAATATCTTGCTAATCCATAAAATTAGATTTGCCTTCGAGTTTCTTCACTAAATATCACGCCAATCTTAATGATTTTTTTTCTTCAGCTAACAATCGTTTAAAAAAGAAAAACTAATTCATTTAAATAATATGAAACAATATGAAAAATAAGAAAATCAAAATTTGCACTTATATCAAAATATGTATAGTTAAAGCGTAATTAATACTAATACGTAAATTCTAATTTGATAATACGTGAAAATACGGCTATTTCATTGATTAATTTAACAACAAATTGCAAGGGAACCGCAAAAACCACAAATCTGCATTGGAAAAGCCACAGTTTTGTCTATAATTTACATGTTTAATGATTACATTAACATAAGTAATTAACGATTAATTAAGTAAAACGCGTTTTAAAATCAATTTTATTTTCTCATATTACAGAGCTTCTGACGAACACTACAAATCTACAAGTAGAATTATTAGAATGGCTATAGTTTTGTCTACAATTTTTACTTTTTATTATTAAATTATTTCAGGCGATTATCGAATAATTTAATAAAATATGAAGAGTCTACATTTTTAAGCAATAATTTCATTTCTCAATTTTAATTTTTTATTACAAGAAAACTACAAGTTTTATATTAAGTTATTATACGAGTTATGAAATAAATTATGAAAACTCTGGATTTTGAAATTGTAATTTGATGGCACAAAGTTACTCACTTGAAATATTATATTTAACTTTAATTTTATGAATAAATTATTTTTCTATATATTGCATCAAATTTTTACCAATAATTAATAAAACCCATCATTTTTTTTATGAAAATATGTAGAATTCAATATATTGAAATTCTATTTACAATATTTTAATTAGACTAATTTAGACTTTTAAATTTTCTTTGAAATAAAATGTTGATAATATTAAAATGTATATTTAAAATAATATAAATATAGATTTAAAGTAAAGTTATTCAATTATAGATTTCTAAAATGTTTACAATAAATTTTCTTGTAAATTATGTGAGCTATTTTCATTATTGGATTGGATTTTCAGTATTGGATGAAGGAGCATTAATATCTTTGCAAAACTGTTTAATTTATCTGATGTTGCATTTGGAATAAAAACTGTAGAGATGGAGAGAGGATTAAATCCTTTGTTGTTGTAAAATCAGGATTGGAAATTCCGTGCGGTCGCTGCACAAAAAGACGAGAATTGAAAGAAAAAAGGAATCAAGAAAGGACAGTCTATAAAAGCGTACAATTTTGGTGCTTCGGGCAATTATATTCGCCGTCGGCAATGGTCAATGTATATATAGGAACGAAGCTCTATTTTATTGGATTCGGTTGAACGTTCTGCGAGTTATATCAACAGACGTGCTAAGAATCGTTCCGCGGAAAAGTTTGTGCACTGAAAGGATAATAATAAAAAAGAAATTGATGAAATGGGTTTTGATGGGAATGCAATATAATTGTTATATGTTCTTGTCGGTATTTCCACCAGTTCCACCTGACATCGATGACGGCGAGACGAGCGGAGATCTGACGGTTTCCGAAGGAGATAACGTGACGTTGGTTTGCAAGGCGACGGGACATCCTTCCCCAAGGATTCTGTGGCGGAGGGAGGACGGAAACCACATCTTATACCATCCGAAGCCCTTCGAGAGTGACATAGGTAAGATACCGCCCCGGCCTGAATTTATTGCTTAATCATAGCGGCATAAGCCGCATCCGAATTTACGGCCGCTTAATTTTTCACTCGGCGGTGATTTGTGGTCTTTCGTGGAAGTCGAACGAGAGAAAAAAAAAACTTAATATTTATGTTATGCTTTTATATTTTACTTTTTTCGAGGGGTTGAAAATCTTGTTACATCTTTCTTTCTACGCTTCATCGCTTACGCAATCATTACGAATGCTTTGAGCTAAATTTGATTATGGTGCGCTACGTGCAGCTTGGATTTTATGCCTCGTGCGGCGTTAATGGGACTTGAATTATTGATGCGGATTTAACTTTGTCCAAATGTGGATTTCATTTGTAATGCCTCTTCGCATGATCAACAGACACGTTCAGCGGATACAGCCTGAGCCTAACCAGACTCAACAGACGGCAGATGGGTGCCTACTTATGTATAGCCAGCAACGATGTACCACCTGCAGTCAGCAAACGCATCACACTTAACATTAACTGTAAGTAAATTATTTTTATATAAATTAATTTATAAATTACATAAAAAAAAATCATTTTTACCAGTACTTTTGTCCAACTTGATTATTATACAATAAGTTTAAATTTTCATCTGCATTTCAACCAAAATAATTATTTAATGCTATATTTAGAAACATGATATTTCATATTGTTACTTTTAAATTAATTATGGAAAAAACGGTCGTAAAATGAAACCTTTGTATATGTGATATGAAGTGATTGTATCCACAAAAAATAAAATAATTGTTAGTTTCTGAATTAAATTTAAAATGGTCGTAAATTGAAACTATGGATTATATAACATAAAGTTATTATATACATGAAAAATTCATCTGTCCATACAAAAAATTTAAATTTTCATCTGCATTTTAATCAAAATACAATCTTTTTAGACACGAAAAAAATCATTTACAAACATCCAGTAAATGTTACTTTTTTAAATTAATTACTAAAGAAAAGGTCGTAAAATAAAATTTTTGTATATGTAATATGAAGTCTGCATCCACGAAAAATATAATTGAAAAAAATAAATCTCTGGTTTGGAAAATGAAATTATTGTAAATTAAAAAATATTATTTTGGAAATAAAAAATATGTTATTTTTTTAAAATTATTACAAAAAAAAGTCGTAAAATGAAACTATGGTATATGTGACAAACAGAATAAAATTAAAAAAACTACAAATTACTTTCTTAAGTAAATTTAAGAAGGTCGTAAATTGAAATTATAATAATTTGATAATTCATACAGAATTTTAAACAAAATTAAAATTGTTGTCAGTAAATATATATATAGATTTAAGTTTAGTAAACGAAAATTTCATTAAAATTTTGCACCAAATGAAATTTCTGAAAAATTCAGATTGATGATAGCACGAATTAATGAACTTCAGGAATCTTCCAATTTGCGTTGACGTGAAACGCGTAAATGAAAAAAAAAATACACGTCCGAATCTGAAAACGCAAAAAAAAACAAATAACAGGGAAAAAAAAGTTCATCCCTCTTCCAAGCGTAACAAAAATAGGGTGATTTTTTCCCCTGCTGTCGTCAATTTAATCGTAAGGTTCATCCGTAAATCCACATGTATTTTTTTTGTTGGTGTACTTCACGAGTAGATAATTAATTTTGTATGTATTAAGTAAGATGTACAATAAAATAAATGATTTGGCTTACGAATGAATGCACTTGGATTGTAAAAGTATTTTGGTTTCTCCGGAGAGTTAATTTATTAAAATTATACTTGCAGATTTCCGCATTTCTCCTGAGAGTTTTCTCATTAGTTTTGCTTTCAAGCGCTCAAATATATTCAAATTTAAAAAATCTAAAAAAAAAATCGTTTCCTTTTTTTTTATAACATATATTAAGTAATAATTTGTTTTAAATAATTAATATTTTCTTAAATAGGTTTTAAAACTTTAAATCAAAGAAAAATAAAATTAATTAAAGAAGAAATAGATATAATTTGGTTTACAAAATTAATTAATTGCGAAAAAAAAGTCGTAAATTGTAACCCTTAAATATGTGTTATCAATTTAATAAAATTTAATTTTTTAGATTAAAAATTAAATTAATTTTAAGAAAAATTAAGCACTTTACAGGTCAAGTCATAGTTACAACAAAAAATAACATTTTAAAAAAGTTAATGATTTGGAAAACGAAAAAATTGTTGCTTTCTTAAAAGAAATGAAAAAAAGGTCGAAAATTGAAACCAGTGGACATATTGCATGCAGCCTTTACATAAATGAAAAACTTATTTACTAACAATGTTTTTAAACATGAAGGTCGTAAGATGTAACCTTTTTTACATGTAAATTTTTGAAAATGAAATAATCGTTACTTTTTTAAGTAAATTGGTTTAGAATAGAAAATTATTATGTGACAAATAAAATTTAAAATAACACAAGTCTTTTTGTTTGAAAAATAAATTAATTGTTGCTTTTTTAAATTAATTAGAAAAAAGAAAGAACGTAAATTGAAACCATGTGATATAAAATCATAGTATTCACGAAACATGCAATTAGTTTTAAGATACAAAAGTGTTTTTTTTTTTGGTGTTTTGAGGGTCAGAAAGTAGTGAAAAGTGTGATTGCGTTATCCACAGTTTTGTAACTGAGATCAGGCAATGACTAATGCAACAGGATACGTAAAGCCAGTAAACTTTGTTCTTCTCCTCGAAACAGTTGCTCCGGCGGTGCAAGTTTTCAAGCCTCTTGTGGGAGTTCCTCTCGGATCAAACGCTAAGCTCAAGTGCGACGTCGAGGCTTTCCCCAACTCGAACAACTATTGGATTAAAGAGCCTGATGACACCCTCATAACCAGGTAAATTCATCAGAAGACCTGTTGACATGCCTTTTTTTTTTCCTCTTTTCCTATACTTGAAGGTTAAAGCTACATATTTATAACAACATACATATTTATTACAGCTACAAGCACAGTCTGCAGGAGAAACGAACCGGAGTCAAATTGACCATGATCCTAACCATTCACAACGTCACGGATTCTGATTACGGCACATACAAATGCTACGCATCGAATATACTCGGGAAAGCGGACAGCTCGGCCAGATTGTACGGTAAGTAATCCAATTCCGGAGTCCACTTTACGCCCTACTTTAATGCATTAAAATAAATAAATTCACACGCGCGCTCGCCGAGTTACGCAATCCCCGCTTTACGGCCTCCATCAGTTACTTCCGGTACCAAATTGGATACCATCCCTTGTCTTTGATACGAGCGAGCTGCCAACGACAGAACTCATTAAATTGACATATACGTCACGTCACTTACACTTTAACCTTTTTATTTATTTAATATCCTCAATAATTTAGACAAATTTCATTAACCCAAATTTTATATATGAAACTCTTCAATTAATCAATGAAGTTCACAAATTATTGAATCTTTGAATAAATTAATGAATTTTATAAAATATTCTTTTGTAACTTTCTCATAGATTTTTCGTAACAATTTAACACATTTCATTGACAAAATTTAACTTTAACTCTTACACTTTTTACATTTTTATTAATGTAATACAACTTTTCAATTCATCAATGAAATTTACAAATTATTAATTAAAAACTAAGCTTAATTTTGTCTTTGTATAAATTAAATAATTACAAAATGAATTTTATAAAATATTATTTTGTAATTTTCTCAAAGATTTTTCGTAACAATTTAACACATTTCATTGACAAAATTTAACTTTAACTCTTACATTTTTTACATTTTTATTAATGTAATATCTTTAATAATTTAGACAAATTTCATTAACCCAAATTTTATATTTACTACTCTACAATTCATCAATGAAATTCACAAATTTTCAATACTATTTTTAATTTAGAACTAAGCTTGATTTTGTCTATGAATAAATTAATGAATTTTATAAAATATTTTTTTATAACTTTCTCATAGATATTCCTTAACAATTTAAAACATTTCTTGGACAAAACTTAACTTTATCAATAAAATTCACAAATTTGAAAATCTCCTTAAAAATTTAGACAAATTTCATTAAGCTAAATTTTATATTTAAAACTCTACAATTCATCAATGAAATTCACAAATTTTCAATTTAAAACTAAAATTCAAATTAAAATAAAATTCACAAGTGCAATATCCTTAATAATTTAGACAAATTTCATTAACCAAATTTTATATTTACAACTTTTCAATTCATCAATGAAATTTACAAATTATTAATTTAAAATTAAGCTTAATTTTGTCTTTGAATAAATTAAAGAATTACTAAATGAATTTAATAAAATATTCTTTTGTAACTTTCTCATAGATTTTCCGTAACAATTTAACACATTTCTTGGACAAAAACTTAACTCTATCAATAAAATTCACAAATGTAATATAAGAATTTAGACAAATTTCATTAAGCAAAATTTTATATTTACAACTCTTCAATTAATCAATGAAATTTACAAATTATTAATTTAAAACTAAGCTTAATTTTGTCGTTGAATAACAAAATGAATTTTATAAAATATTCTTTTGTAATTTTCTCATAGATTTTCCGTAACAATTTAACACATTTCTTGGTCAAAACTTTAACTTTAACTCTTACACTTTTTACATTTTTGTTAATGTAATATCCTTAATAATTTAGACAAATTTCATAAACCCAAATTTTATATTTACAAATTAATTTTCAATTTTTTCATTAAATTGTTAAATTACTTAAATTCAACAATAAAATTAACATCGTTTTAATAATAATCACAATTGATTTATTTTAATGGATTTATTAATTTACAAAAAATTATTACAAAATTTATTTAAAATTTGTAACTTTTTCATGAAATTTCTTGAAAAAAAAAAATAGAATTACCCTCTTATTTAATTATCACTACTTTTCAATTTATCAATGAAATTCACTAATATTAAAATAATAATTACAAAAAAATAAAGTTTAATTTTTTGCTGAACAAATATTTTTCATTGAACAATATTTTTAACACAATTAAAATATTTATTTTTTAATTTTTTTCAATCAAAATCTATATATTTTTTAAAATTTTATAAATAATTTCCCATCAACACTTTCATAATAAATCCTCTTAAATTTATCAATTAGAAACAACCTTTTATAAATTATAATTCCAACATAAAACAAAGCTTCTGAATAAAACAATTAATTGAAAACGTACGTAAAATATAATGTAATTGAATCCACTGCAAACGAAATCCAATAGTAATTAAAATATACTCGATGTACATACAAAACATTGCAATTTATTTACAGCAAATATTTATATATAATCCACTTTAAATATTTTCTTTTATTAGTAATTTCATCAAATTTTTGTAATAAATTCACTTCACTTTGCATCGATACACATTTTACATTAATTAATATTTACCAATGTCCAATTTGTTGAACTTTAATTAATAATTCAAGCATTATTTGCACACATAAAATTCATATATAATAATGTTATTTAAAATAATATTTTTAAATTATGCATCTTCATTAATTACATAAGTTATAAGTTTATTTATTATTTAAATTGAATATAATATTATTTAAACAAAAATACGTATCTGAAATTTGAACTAATAAAATAATGAAAATTACAACAAATTAATTTTAATTTCAATAAAATTGCATATATTTTATTTACAGAAGTGTAAATATATATTTTTTTTAAATAAATTTAATAGATTTATTCCCGTTGGAAGAACTTAATTGAATGAATATATAAATAAAATTAATATTTATTCGATAATTATTTAAAAAAAGCTTTTGGGTCAACTCGCCGTGCCAATAATGTTCATTCGATTTACACAAAATAATTCGTTTTAAATTCAATTATTTTACTTTTTAGCATATTTATCCCGCAGGCAGATTAAATAATATTTCGTTAATCAATAAACTGGCGAGTTCATTATTAATTTTTATATAACCCAATGAATCTATACCAATATACGTATTTTTTAATGCATATTACTGGATTTTATGTAGTCATAAAAAAAAAGCAATGAAATTATTATTTTCCAAAAAAATTTTAATTGCAAACAATATTTTAATCGGTATAAAATAAATAAACCTTCTGAAACTTCCTTAATTCCTCAAAAATATAATTAAAAACCGATCACTTCAAATAAAGTTTCGATTTTATTAAAAAAAAGGGTGTCCACTTTTATATAACTTTTTTTTTGTTGTAATCCCTATTATTCCTATATGAATCTTTATGTTTTCCAATACACCTCTTCTCTTCAATCCTCTAATCATTGAAATTTCCACTCATCAACCATTTCTTTACTGTTACTTCAAGAAATCATTATATATTCCCATCGCTACTTGTAAAATGTCTAGAAATCCTTCTAGATTTGGAAATAAACTCCATTTTTAAAGGTTTCCTTATTCTTTCTCAATACTGAAATCCAAAACGTTTTGTATGCGCATCCTGACCAAAAGTCCACATCCTTATGATCTCCTATATACTAAATCCAAAATCGTTCATCTCCTCCACAAATTCCTCTCATTTTTCCTTTAATTTATTTCCTCTCCAAATACAAATATCCTTCCAAAATTTAAGTATCCCACATTTATTCCAATTCCTGATCTCATTGAAATGGATGATTATTTTTCAATCAGGATTAAAATTTATTTTTATTGTTAGAAATGTGGTTTTTAAACTATAAGAGAATATAATTTAAAATCTATAGAACTTATCTCAAATATTAGATTATATAATCAGCTTACAAGACAAAAAATTGATTAGTTGATTTCTTAAAATTAATGCAGATATTAAATAATTTTTAAATTTTTGAATGCATTTATTTCATTTTTTTAATTGTAAAAATAATGCGTTTATGTATAATTTTAATGCATTCATGTTATAAATTCAAATGGCAATATGTAAATGAGAATCGGCACAACAATAGGTTTTGATCTGAAAAGGAAACGCGAAAGGCAATATAATTTTAACTGATGGCAGTGGAAATTTTATATCCGCAGTGGCAGTAATTGTTTTATATTTTACTAAATTTAACGAGCGCCCGTTTCGAATGTAAAGCGAACCGCGATTGTTGTTTTCGTTGTTGCGAAACCTATTAAAATACAATTCCAATCTGCGTAGTGAGAAAACTAGTGAAATTGAATTAAATAAAAAATACGGTTTGGATTAAAGCGGAAATCAATTAAAACCGGAAATTCGTAGGTGTGTGTAAAGTGATTTGTTACGTAAATAAATTTAGCGAGGATTTAAAAATATTTTAAAAGGAAATAAAATTGTGATCAAAAAAAATAAAATACATATGATTTGCGGCAACGCCATCTGTTGATGTATAAAGAAAATATTTTCAAGTATAATTTAATGGAATAATATATTTTAAGCAGTGGAATTTCATTTTATTTTTGTTGTGTTTTTTTTTGATAATACATGTTATTTTAATTATTGCTGCAATAAATATTATTAATAAATTAAATAAATATTAATTTTTTGTAAATATTAATATTTAAATCATATTTTTGATATTTTATTTTAAAAAAATAGTACGCCATCTATTGGTTTGATTTATAAACTATTTAATTTTTTTTCTTATCTCGTTCGTTTATGTGTGTTAAATGGTATTATTACATAATTACGTGTTATGTTTATGACATAAAGCAGCATATATTTTTGGTAAAGTTAGACTTGTGTAAAATAAAGAAGTAATGAATTTGTTTCTGTGCAGAAGTTAAAGCGCCGACAACGACGACAACCACTACAACAACGACGACCACGACCACGGAAGTCCCGACTACTGGTAAGTTTATGATGATAATAACAAGCTCTGCTAAATGCACCCCGAGCGTGAATACCAAGATTACCGGCTGCATTCGAGATGCAGATGCGGGGACACAATGCAATAACGAGCCAGTATTGTCGGACGCCTTAAAACAATTAACCGTATTTAATAGATTTAATTCGGGTCTCGCGCAAATTGCGCTCTGGTTTGTGCAAATATTGATTCTGATCCATCGCCGTTGCGGCTGGAAGCATCATTAAAGCCGATTTTTCTTCCATCATAAATTCCCGAAATTGCAAATTACATTCGCAAATAAACACGAGACGCCAAACCCTACTTTTTTTGCACCCATTTATCACTCTAATCCCACGGGTGTAAATTGCAGTTTGCTACAATCTCTCGCTTTCCTACTCACTCCTCTTCGTACTCTCAAGGGACCACGAAAACTGACTGTTTGTTAAAGAGAAAGAGAGAAAAGGAGAGGCTTGAATTTTAACGGTTTTTAATCTGAGACTGAAACTTATCCATAAATATTATTCAACTGAAAACTTCAATATTCATATTATTTCAAGTTATTATTACCAGAAGTCATAAGTTAACAAGTAATCGACATCTATCAATTTCTTATAACAAATATTATTATACAAAAATTGTATTTTTTGTAATTTTATAATAAAATTAAATTTTTGAATACAGGAAGGAAATATTGCATCACATTTACATTATACTTTTACTAGCATGAAATTTCATAATAAAAATTAACTTTTTGTGCACAGGAGATTTCAAGAAAATATTTTATTAAATTTAGATCAAAATGTAATTATTCTTCTGCGAGTTAAATTAATTAGAAGAACTTTTATTTATATTCAAAAATAATATTGATAATAGATTGAAAAGATTCTGAAATAAAACAGAAATATATTGCATAAGGGCATTCTTTAAAACAATATAAAATTGCATTAAAAAAAAAAGTTTGCTGATAATGTAAGAAATGTACAAATATTTTAAAATTTAGAAATAAAGATTAATAAATAAATTTTATATGTTGATTTTTAATTTTTAGAGATTTCTTAATAAAAAACAACTTTTTTGTACAAAGGCATATCCTGTCATATTTTCATCTAAAGATTCAAAAATTAGAAGAAAAAATAAATACATACAGCTTAATTTATTACATAAATAAACGTAAAAGAAATAAATCTGAATTTTTTGATAAATCTGATATAAAAAAAGTAAAATGATTTTGGCGACGTGTATCAATATATTTTATATATGTTAATATATGAAAATATTGAGTTTTAACAAAAAGTTTAAAATATTATAGAAAGAAATATTATATATGTTTTCATGAAAATTTTTTGTTTAGTATATACTAATAGCAATCGATATAAGCGACATCTATAAATTCGTTTTAGAACAAAAATTGAGGACTAATAGAATTATGTAATTTTTTTTATATATTTTTTGTATTTTTACAACGAATTATTGCATATAACAATTGTTCTATTTGAAGTTTTGTTTTTTTATTTCTACTTTTCAAGATTTCATAATAAAAATGTAAATAAAATTCTGCCAATTTAGATGAAAAAACTTTCGATACAAAAATTATGTTGAAATAATTTACTGACAAAAATACAAAAAGAAATGGAAAACGTTGATTATAATGGAAGATATGTACAAAAAATTAAAAGATTTTAAAAAGAAAGAAAATAATTTGAGCAACATCTAGGTTTTTCAGTTATTTAACATTTTTTACTGTAACGACAAATAATGCTTTTTTTTAAATACAAGACATTTCAACAAAATATTGAAAAAGGAATAATTGAATCTGAAGATTTTAATGAAAAAATTAATATATCCAATAAATATTCATGACTTAGAAGTTAATTACATAAGATTTATTATGCTCTAAATAAATATTATAGAAAATTTTATGAAAATCTAAGTGATTTTACAAAGATATCAGATTTATTGAAACTTGATAATAACCGAGTTATTTATAGTTTACTTTATTGTAGACTTTAATTGTTACAATTTGAAAATAGGTAGACCAAAATATTTTAAATTTTGTTATAAAAATAAACACAAATTAGATTTTTTTAGAAGTTAATTACATAAGATTATTGAAAGAAACAGTTCATTTCATATTGTTTATTATTCTCTAAAAAAAAATATAGAAAGTAGTATGGAAATAGAAATGATTCTACAGAGATATCAGACTTATAGAAACTTGATAATAACCAAGTTATTTATCTTTTAGTTTATTTTAAACTTTAATTATTACAGTTGCAAAATAGATAAAATGGAACATTTCAAATTTTGTTATAAAAATAAACACCAATTACATTTTTTTTTCCGATGAAAATACAGTTGCGAATTAAAACCTTTAAATCGTTCCAGTTTATCTGTTATCTGTTTAAACGAAATACACTGCGCCGCACATCCTTTGTCGACATATCCATGTTGTTGGCCACTTTTGTTCCATCCGGTTTTGTTGGCATCGTCATTGTTGTCCCGCGATACTCAATCAATTTAAATTGCATCGCAGTTGAAAATTGCGAATAATTCGCCCTTTTTTTCCAGCCGTGCCCCATAGTCTGCACGTTATATCATTCCTACACTCTTTTTTTATTCCCCAACAAATATATTTGTTGCAGTTCACATTTTTTCAGCAGTTTCATTTTTTTTTATAAATTTCAGGGCTTTTTTTTCGGTTTTTGCATTTTCGTTCTTCCGCCCGTCCAGTTCGTGCGCTTTATTTTATAAACACCATTTTTTTTTTTTTTAATTCCATTGATTATTCGAAAATAGTCGGTTTGATTCCGCGTTGCGTGACAGTATTTTCCATTCGTTTAATAACTTCGCACGTCAAAAAACGCGGCCTGAAAATAATTTAAAAAAAAAAAATCTTTTTCATTGCGTTTCATGATAAAATTGAATGGAGTTAATAAATAAATATGAGCTAATAGAGTACATCAAAGCGTACATTGTTTTACAAATAAACGGAAATGTTTACAACATTTTTTCTCAATTTCACTCCAGTTTTATTTTAATAAAAAAATTGTACTCTTTTACCCAAGTTTCAATACAAATATCGTAATTTTTTACTTATTTTAGTTCAAGAATAGAAAACTAAAGTAATTAAGTAAAATTTTTTGTATTCAAAATGTTGAAGAAATTTCCAGGTTTAAACCTGAACGTGTCTTAGTAATGCATTAAAACGAGCTGGGTTAAAAGCGTATGTGTGTAATAGGAAAATTCATGGGGAAATCGGAAAATAGACTATTTCAGGTCCAATTCCTCTATAAAATTTTATTGGAAATCCAAGAAAAGCGGCGCCAGGTGGATTGGATCTGAGCACGTTTCCCTTAATGTCGCATGGAAGGCAGAGATAAATGCACAGTACGCATTCTCCAATAATTTGCTTTTATTTTAAAAGATATTTCCACGCAAAATAATACAAAAATTTATTATTTTCAGAAGCTGAAATTTTCCATCTGGTAACAAGTCCCGAGCCGACGGCGAAACTAGGTGAGTGAATAATTTATTTCGCGCATCGATTCATTTCCGAAATCCACGTTATTTCCGTTTCTTTTCGCGAAAGCTGTAACGTTAAATAAATGGATACACAGCAAACATATCGAGTGCGATTCTGAAGAATTCTTTTCTACGTGCAAGAACGATGAAATTTTAGAAGATTGAAGTGAGCGAAGAAAGCGAGTTTTTCGATGAAAGGCAGAACACACACAATACGACCGAAAGTGTCGGAATGCTGCAGAAAATCAAACGGAACGTAACAACAGCAAACAAGAAAAAAATCCTGCGGAGACGCAGAAAGATTGTGCTTTAATTGCGAGGCGATTGATTTTTTTTTTCTTCCTCTGAATTCGTCCGACGAGAATTTTCAATGAAATGAAAACTCCGGAGTATTGTGTTCGCTTTTCAACTATTTTGTTTGGTTCGCCTGAAAATCTCTATTATTTCCTGTATTATATAACGAAAAAGAAAAGTTTTTACTTACTTAAGAAATTTTATATATATCTCTTTTCATTTTACTTATAAACTGTTTTTTGTAATTCGTAATTAAATAAAATTAATTAATTTTGAAATAATTTGTACAAAATTTATTTTTAGTAAAAAAAAAGTTATCAAAGTTATTGAATAAAATTACAGCTTATTGGAAAACATTGAGAAAATTCAGCGAAATAAATAAAATGATGAATAATGTAAACTAAGAAGCTTTCAGCTTTATCTCTCCATTGAAACATTCACACCTGTACAGCAAAAAAGTTAATTAACGAATGGATCTGCATTTCTGGCGCTTCACAATTTTGCTACAAACTTTATGTAAGATCCAAACTCGATAAGTAGTGTCGTCGAAATCGGAGCAGCGGAGGCCTTTAATTCGACTTCATTTATCAGAAAACATTACCTCCCCCGAATCCGGGCCGGAAGTTTAAATGGGATTAATTTATTTATACGTGCGATTATTTCAACGTAGTGTCGCAGTTTCGCTCCCAAAGTCCATGGGGCTCCCCGAGTCTTATTCCGAGCAATTTCATCCTTCCGGTTTTATGGAAACCGTCTTTCTCGAGCAATCCCAGCGAAAATCTCTGTATATGTGCAGCAGCCAAACAATGTGCAGCCTTTATTTCTTCTATCTAGATTCTTGCAAACCGGATGAGCTGTTGCGCACACATAATAGAAACTTTAACATTTTCATGCTTTAATTCCATTCTGAACTTTACAAATTGGCAGTTTTAACGGTTTTAATGATTCAATAATCAAATTGCACGAACGCGTGAACAAATTCGATGGACGTAAGCTTTAAAAAATGGAAACATTGTTGTTAAAATTTAAAGCGAAAATAATATTAACGCACAAACAATGCATTTACGTAACAAAAACAAGAAATATATTTGCATAGAATTCGTGTGCATATGATGTGCGTGAATGTTGTATGCGTTCATTGTGCGAAATTCCAGGCTGAAAGTTTCATTGGATTTTGTGTCTGTTTGCGAGGATCGATTGTACTTGAAAATAACCCTTTTACTAACAAACAATAATTAAACACGGACTAAGCCCGCACCTGAGTAGGGTCCTTGCGGTTGGACGTGTTTGCGTGTGTCCTGTCGGTAATCCTGAAAACGCACGTTCAAAAGCCGTAACTGGAAACCCTCTCACTGACGCGTCCGCAGGAAATAATTACTGCAAATCTCCCACGCAACTATCGCAACAACAAATAAAAATCTCTATATTTACGAAAATTAAGCAAGTTTCGTCCTTATAGCTTGAAACAATTTAAGCAGTAAAATAAAAGTTTCAACGGATCCTGCGGATCGATTTTGTAATTAGCGATTTCGAATATTTAAGGCTTCTCCATGGACTTTAATTAGTTTTCCAGTTTAAACGAATTACGTTTATCCAGGTTATCCAAAAGTTTGTAATATGGATATTTCATGCTAATTCTTCTATATTGCACATTTTTCTTATATTCATAATGAAATTTGAATTTATTTAAATCCAACAATTAATGAAATTAATATTTCATATTATTTCCACATTTTTAAATATTTATAGCGAAAATTACAAAACTACGCTTTATAAAGAAACTAATAAATATTCAATCTATTGAAACTTTCTTAAATAATTTAAATTTTGATACAAATTAATTTCATTTGAAATATTTTAAATTTCTTTTTCATTCATTAAGTTTCTTAATTTAATATTTATCTTCAAAGCACGAATTATATTTTCTTAACGCCTATATAATTATTTTTAATTTTTGCTTAACTATTTATCAATTTTATTCATAACAATTTACCGTAAAATTTAATATTTTAAATTTACCGTAAATAGTTTAAAAATGTACGTAAATTAATTGAAAAATTCAATATTTGAAATTTACTGTAAATAATTTGAAAAATCCGAAATTTGAAATTTACTGTAAATAATTTGAAAATTACGAATTTTGAAATATATTGTCAATAATTTGAAAAATTGAACATTTTTAATTTACCGAAATTTGTTAGAAAAATGAAATATTTGAAATTTTATTAAAAAAGAAAAGATGTTAAGTTTTTTTTTGTTTTGTGTTGTGTTGTAGATGGTAAAAAATTTAGTAGTTAAAATTTACTGTAAATTATTTGAAAAATATGAAATTTTAAATTATTGTAAATAATTTGAGAATTTCAACATTTGAAATTTACCGTAAATTATTTGTAAGATTCAACATTTTAAATTAACCGAAATTTATTAGAAAAATGAAATATTTGAAATTTTATTAAAGAAGAAAAGAAGTTGTTTTTTTTTGTCTTGTATTGAAGATGGTAAAAAAAAATAATATTTGAAATTTACTGTAAATTATTTGAAATATACGAAATTTATTGTAAATAATTTGAGCATTTCAATATTTGAAATTTACAGTAAATAATTTGAAAAATTCAACATTTTAAATTTACCGACATTTATAAGAAAAATGTAATATTTGAAATGTTATTAAAGAAGAAAAGAAGTTGTTTTTTTGTGTTGTGTTGCAGATCGTAGAAAGATTTAATATTTGAATTTTACTGTAAATTATTTGAAAAATTCAACGTTTTAAATTTACCGACATTTATTAGAAAAATGTAATATTTTAAATTTTATTAAAGAAAAAAAGAAGTTGTTTTGTTGTGCTGTGTTGCAGATGGTAGAAAGATTTAATATTTGAAATTTAAGGTAAATTATTTGAAAAATACGAAATTTAAAATTTATTGTAAATAATTTGAGAATTTCAACATTTGAAATTTACCATAAATAATTTGAAAAAATCAACGTTTTAAATTTACCGAAATTTATTAGAAAAATGTAATATTTCAAATTTTATTAAAGAAGAAAAGAAGTTGTTTTTTTTGTGTTGTGTTGCAGATGGTAAAAAATAATAATATTTGAAATTTATTGTAAATTATTTAAAAAATTCAATGTTTTAAAATTACCGAAATTTATTAGAAAAATGTAATATTTGAAATTTAAGGTAAATTATTTGAAAAATACGAAATTTGAAATTTATTATAAATAATCTGAGAATTTCAATATTTGAAATTTACTGTAAATAATTTGAAAAATTCAACATTTTAAATTTACCGAAATTTATTAGAAAAATGAAATATTTGAAATTTTATTAAAGAAGAAAAGAAGTTGTGTTTTTTTGTCTTGTGTTGCAGATTTTAGAAAGATTTAATATTTGAAATTTACTGTAAATTATTTGAAAAATTCAACGTTTTAAATTTAATGTAATATTTGAAATTTAATGTAATATTTGAAATTTTATTAAAGAAGGAAAGAAGTTAAGTATTTTTTTGTGTTGTGTTGCAGATGGTATGCATAATCTGGATGAGGATCCATCTGAGAACTGGCTGTTCCCAAGCGTCGCTCCCGCTCCACTGGAATTGGAAACAATATCTGCGGCTGCGGCGACGACGGCGACAACAAAGGAGTTCGCAGCTGGAGCAGCGGTGTTATTTTCAGTGCTGTTGTTTGTGTTTAGGTGACAAATAGTATTCTAAATAGTGTGAGTACGATGATGAAGATGATGATGTAAAAAAATAAATAGAGAAGAGCAGCAAAACAACATCAACGCAATCAACGGTGTAGTGCGAATGAATATAGAGTGGATTTTCGAGTGTTTCGTGGGCGTATTTGTACATACTTGTATTTATTTATTAACTTATCGTGTATATAGTGATAAGGGTATATAGTGAGAACACTGAAACTCTCTTCCTCTATAAATAGTTTTCGATGTTAAAATGTAATGCATTGTAACCCACCCACGCGTTCTGTAAACGAGTTTTTCAGTTTTAGCGGCGAAACGAATATAAAAATATATATATATAAAAAAAAAACGTAAATCTATATATAAATATATAAAAAAATATATACATGAATATAAAGCAACAAAAAAAAATGAAGATGAATAGGAAATGGGAGAGTATGTATTATATATTGTGTCCAGAGGAATTCCTTTAGAAAGACACGCGTTTTTTTATATTTTATGTATAGGGACACCACCGAATTTGTTTGATGGACATATCCTCGTCGTATACAAAAAAAGAAATGAGAATACGGAAATATCTTTGCATACTATATATTTACTCAAAAAAAACTGAGATTTTTCCTTCCTTTTTGGAAGCTGGAGGTCGCCCGAGGTCCTTCCACTCTGTAGGAAAATGAATTTTCACGGGCCCCAGGTTAATTGTAATCTCGAAACGTAATTTCTGTAGCTAGTCTACACACACAGCGAATTACCTCCTCCTCCGCCTTCTTCCGCCCCTCCTCTTGGTAACAATGAGTCAGCCAATTACTTACTAAGATCTGTTAGGCCCTAATTGCAAATCCCCCGTAATAATACTGATTTTATACAATTGCGTTAATTATACACACCGAAACCCTTTTGAAGAGAAAAATAATATATTCTTTTTTTACCACCTAACAGATAAATTACTAATTAAACATGTACTTGTAAATATTAAGCATTCATAAATAAATATTGACTCAAATGCAACAAAAATTATTCTTCACTTCATACCATTCAAATTTCTAAAGAACAAAATAAAATATTACATAATTTTGTTAATTGAAATTTTTTACAAATTTTATCCAATTTAGTTTACTTATTTGTTTAAATATAATTGTAATTATTATATTTTTGATTTATTTTAGTTGAATTAAAGAAAATTTAAATTGAGGTAAGTTTTATTAATTTATTTAGAAATGTTGTAATTGTTGTCTTGTTTTAGTAAAGTATTGATTCTAGGTATAGAAATTGGTGTGTATCGTATTGAATTTGTATTGTAGGAAATGATGATGCAATTTATATGATGGAAGGAAGTTCATTTGATGGAACCGGGGAGGATCATCCACGAGCAGCGCACGTATCGCATCCCGCTGCAAATCTAGCAGTAAGAAGCTCCATGCATTATGACTAGAATTATTTTACATAGTAATAAGCCTTTCCCAACATAAAATATTCTCACATAAAATAAAAAGTCTTAAAATGTTATATTCAATTCTTATAGTTTGTTCTGAATGGGAAGATTTAATTTAATTTTAATTTTCTAAAATCTTTTATATAATCCATTATTATTAACTATAATTTATTTATAATTTTCTAAAATAAATTATCTATTATTAAATTTATGTAATCTATACACAAATATTTATTAATTAATTTATTACTCAAGCTTTTCTCACAAAATATAGATTTATTAAATTTGATTTTATTACCTTCAAGTTTCTCAAAGTATATCTTTTATGTAACACTATTGGCTAACTTCTCTCAAGAACTATAATTTATTTATAATTTTTTTAAATAAATCATCAAATACTTACACTATGCAGAAATATTTCTCATAAACATTACAAAAAAAAATCCTTAAAATTTGATGCAATTACTTTCAATTTGCTTATTAATTATATAACTAATTACTTAGGCTTTTCTAAAAAAATATAGATTTTTAAAATTTGATATTATTACCTTCAATTTTCTGGAAATATGTTTTTATGTAATCAAATACTTAGACTATGCACAAATATTTCTCATAAACTTTAAAATACCTTAAAATTTGAAGCAATTATCTTATTTAAAAAACTATTAATTATTTACAATTTTCAGAAATTTACACAAATATTTGAAATTTTTTGAAATTTTAATTTTTACATTATTTGTTTTAAATTTCATGTTATTACTGTTATTATCTTCAATTTTCTTAAAATATAACTATTATGTAATATAATACTCAGACTATGAATTACATTTTCTCATACACTAAAAAATGTATTAAAAATTGTTGGAATTTTCTTCAATTATGTGAAAGTAAGATGTATTGAAAAATACAATTTAATTATAAAAAATACATCAAATTTTTTGCAATTATTATGAGTTTTTGAAAAAGTATATTTCACTTATGATTAATTGAATGTATGATGATGGGTTTTTACATTGATATTTCTTTTGATGCTTTTTTGAAGGATTTCCATTTAGACGTAATGGATCGTTTTAAGTTGAATCACGTGAACGTGATTTTGAGAGCTAGTGTATAAGTATGACACTGAGCGTATGATGTAAGGAGAGTGTGCATATTATGAATCTCGCGTTTTATGGTCTGCTGGATGGAGGAGGAACGGTAAGAAGATTTACAATGAATTTTCGGCGTTAATAGCGGTAAAGGGTTGATATGCACCTCCGACGTGACAGATTACGTAAGGAGCTTAAAGGGATTGCATTAGACGACGCGAAGGTTGTAAGTGTATTACGAGAGCATTTTAAATATCGATTTCACTTGAAAAATAATTACTCAAAATTTCACAGCAAAATAAATTAATTTGTTACGAAATCCTATTTATTAATTATTTTATTAAAGTGATTTTAATATAATTAATATAAAATTGCAGATATTTCTCTAAATTTTATGCATGAACCGAAAACTTTTTAATAAATTATATATTTTCTCTAAAAATCTGGTCAAAACTTTTAAAATTAAATAGCAGCAAAATCTGTAATAAATTATATAATATGCATTTATTTATTTATGCGAAGTATCGAGATTAAAAGTGTAATTATTTTTTAATATAATTAATATTAAATTGCAGATATTTCTGTAAAATTTATCCATGAACCGAAAACTATTTAATAAATTATATATTTTCTCTAAAAATCTGGTCAAAACTTTAAAATTAAAATAGCAGCAAAATATGTAATAAATTACATTAATCTGCATTTTTTTTAATTATCGAGATTAAAAGTGCATTTAATTTTTAAATAATAATAACATTTATTAATCACAGCGTGAAAAATAATTACTCAAATTCACAGCAAAATAAATTAATTTGTTGGGAAATCCTATTGATTAATTGTTTTAATAAAATGATAATTAATAAAAAAAATGATATTTGTGTAAAATTTGTCCATAAACCAAAAACTTTTTAAATTAATAAATTATATATTTCTCTAAAAATTTAATATCAAAATCTGTAATAAAATACAATAATTTGTATTTTTTTTTAATTTTTAAGTAATAATATGATTTTTCTTTAATTTCGAGTTATATTATAAAATAATTATTTATTTACAGAATTAATGTTTTTTGGAAAATCAATTTGAAGATATTGGAACTAAATTATTGGATATTATTTTGCAGAAGTTTTATTTTAAATTGTGTCTTGATTGCGTAAATTTTGGATTTGGAAATAAGTGTATTTGTGTGTAAATCTGGATGAAATCAATTAAACAGGTGGCAGAGATTGATTTAGCGTGTGGATGATGGATAGTGTATTGGACATATGTTAAATGGTGTGCTCGGTGTGAGTTTCGACGCGTCAGGAATCCGCCCACAGGTGTAAGACAAATTGATTAATTAAGGTGCCAAGGTGTTTCTTGTTGTTGTTGGTTTGTTGTTGGACGTCGTTGTTCGGCGTTGATCGGTGTGCAGCGAAACAAAGGAGGATTAGTTGGAAAATAAGTTGGGGACGGCGATTATTCATGTGGGCGGAGGATTGCGAGAGCAGACGTGAGAGGAACGAGCAACTAACTAATAAAAGTTTAAATTAGTATGTTTCGAAGTTCCTCTTGCATGTGTATATATGTGTTTTAATTAATCCCTCTCTCACACCCTTTTCGCAAGGATAACATGTCCTTCCTATGTTACATTTCTATATAGCATGGAAGATGCGCAATATTAAGGTAAACTCGTATGGAATGTCAACATGGTCGTGCGGTTCAGAGGATCATTCCTGTTTCCGTGAGGATATTCTGTTGCTTCTGGTGTTTGGCAATCCGGCGACGTTTTGTGCTGCGATGTGTATGAACAACGGCCGCCGCCCCTCCGGCGACTGCAGTCGGGATGGCAGAAGCTAAATCATCAAGTCGGGCTTAAAGTGGCCGCCAATCGGTAATCTGTGATGGCTGTTTAAGTCCGATAGCGGGACACGCGTGGCAGCGGCCGTCCGTCCAAGCCGGAAGTGCGATGCTCTTCCTTCCGGCACGTACGTGCACGAGTCGAACCGCTCTGGAACTGTATTAACTACACACACACCACCCCTTCCTCATCATCCCCCTTTCACCTCACATATCCTAGCCAAACACACGTACCAATTACAGCGTACAAACTGGACCCCCCGGGCTTTATTTTACCTCTTCCCATTTCCCAAATTATAAAGCACCCACCCAAGCCTCTCTCTCGCTCATCCCCTGTTATAAACCATGCATTTTACGGACCAACATTCGAGCTACACCTCAAAGCACACTAATCCGATTACCATGGGCTTTCAGCCACTTTTTGCTTCGCACAAAGCAATACCAAACACCGGAACTTCATAGTTTATCCCTCTTAAATTTCAACACATTTGGAATAAACATTAAACAACTACAAACAGATTTTCCTTTTTTTCAGTCAATTATATAATATAAATAGACACCTTCTTATTTCACATAATCCTTACAAATACTATAAAATAACAATACAATATTATTAGCACCACAAGAGAAACAGGAATAATAATAAAATAGTAGTTGACATAATAATTTTGAAATCTAATTTTACATATTTTTTGGTAATGCTATAAAATAATTATAATAAAATACTATTAGACATAAAGAAGTAAATGAAAACTTATAATTGGTAATAATTTGACAGATGACATTATAAACAAACTGTCAACAATAATTACGTAATATGCTTTTACTTAAAACAATGTAAAACAGCATAATTATTAATAATATTATAAGTAGAAACTTTAGATTCAAATAACACGTCAATAAATACGTTTAATTTCTAATTAAATATTAATGAATATCTTTGCAGCAATTGAATTTTATTATATTTTTATTGCGTATTAAGTTTATTTATTATTTAATTTTGTAATTTATCGTTGCAATAATTATTATTTTGAAAATGTATTTGATTTGTAGTAGAAATAGGGCCGTAATATTTTTTTTGTTAAAAAATGCAAGTAATAAATATAAATATTATAAAGCTAGAAATTTCATAGTTTATCATTCTTAAATATCAATAAAAATTTATTTTTTGAACTATTATTTTATATATTTTTTGGTAGTACTATAAAATAATAATAAAAAATTATTAACACCAAAAGAGAAACAGAAATAGTGTTGTAGCAATAAAATAAAACTATAGTTGTTAGTAATTTGACAGTTGACAAATGACAATATAAACTGTCAACTATAAATACGTAATGTGCTTTTACTTAAAACAATGTAAAACAGTTTAATTACTAATATTATAAGTAGAAATTTTAAATTAAATTAATACGTCAATAAATACGTTTAATTTCTAATTAAATATTAATGAAAAAAAAAATCAGAAGTTGAATTTCATTTTATTGTTATTTTGTTATTGTATTAAGTTTTTTATCGTTACAAAATATTATTATTCTTATTTATTACTGGAAATTGCCAATAAACAAAATTTATTTAATTTATAGAAGATATAGAGTCGTGATAATCATTAAAAAAAATCTATTTAATAAATTTTAATTATAAAATAATAATTAAATTGAATTTTACTAGATATTTTCCGCATTATTAAAAAAAAACGTAGGATTTGTTAAATTCCTGAGAATATAGTAAATTAAAATGTTTTTTATTGAAATTTTTATTATTTATTATTTTCATTTATTAATAATTTCTTTAAAAAAATATTATTTTTCAATTCTGAAAACATTTTAGTTTCAATGAAACGTTTTTTTTCTATATTAAATGATCTTATATAGTAATGTTCCTATATATGAGATAACTACAAGTGCTTCCATCTATCTGACTTTTACATACTACAAACGTCAATTACATGTCATGCTAAATCTAACCTAATTAAATCAACGTACAATATTGTAATTTTTAAAATTAAAAGTTACTACATTTTATTTTTTACATTTTTTATTATAAAAATTTATTTGCTTAAATATGTTAATAAAAATCCTCGAGCAGAAGGAATTAATAAAATAGAACTTTGTTCATAAAAGAAATGGATAATAAAATTGAAAGTTATGTAAGAAAAATTAAAGTAAATTAATCTTAATTAGTTGTATATGAAGTGATGCAATTTAGTATTAGGTGATTTTGTCTATTGAAACTATTATTATCCTTTGAAGAACTTGTGTATACCGAATGCAGATGAAGTTTTCTTGTCTCCTTCGCTCTCTGCCCACGGCTCGGTTTTTCTACCCAACGACTTGGTTTTGCATGTCGGAAAGTTTTCAAGCAAATAAACTTTATCCACGACCCGACTTCGAAGAGGGTTGAATGTAAAAATGCTGTGTGTGATGTGGAAGAAGAAGGAGAAGAAGAGAGTACACTAATTGGTGGAGGCAAAGAGTTGGCAACGAAGAGAGAAAAGGTCCGGAGCATGTTTTAATTATTTACTCGTAATTTAATTGAGCCTCGCGAATCAACATAAAGTAGAATTGAATAAATTCAAATTGTCTTCGGGTGGTTAAAATTCAAGGGTGGTTTTCTTCGCCTCCGTCTCCGAGAGAAGACGGCTAATTTCTGCGCGCAAAATTAGATTCGTTTCATTGTCGTGCGATGTGCAGGCAAGAGCCGGAATGCGAATGCCCTACCAAAACCCCCACAATAATTATGGACAAAAGGGCTAAGCATAAATTCCGAAATGTTTCGCGTTTCTATTTATTATTTCATTTCGCTTTGTTTTACATTTTTGTTTTTGTTGGTTACTTTCAGACGTAGAAGAATAAGAATGGTTGAAATAAATTTCATGTCTCATTTGAAAGTAAAATGTGCGAAAACATCGGAGGCAGATCCATCGAGGAAAAAGGGAGTTGGTTCGGCACGGTAACCGTATGTGTATGGTTGGAGGGAGGTAAAGCCCTATTCTATTTGTATTTCAATCAGGCTTTACGTTTCCAGGGGATCGAGCTAAGTGTAAATGAAATTCAGAACAAGGAACTACAGCATATCCAAACAAGATTTGATTACAAGTGCCCCTCGAGAATGACACGTGATGAGTCTCTGGCTTTGGGCATATTACATGTATGATGAGCTGCGAAACCTTCGTCTTCGTCGTCCTGCGCTCACCACCCTCACGAACTAAAGCAACAACAACTCGAATACATCCCTATCCTTCTCTCTCTCTCGCTGTATCTCTTATTTTGGCGGAAATCGCCCTTCGCGCAACCCTTGCTCTTACCGAATTTATTATCCAATTGCTCCGCGTAACGCCGTTTCCCCTTATCATCGAGCCACTTCTCTTTATTACCTCTATATAAGCTTCCATAATTCCCCACACATTTCTTACGTATTTCCGAGATCAGAATTATTGCAAGTTGTAATCTCTTAGTAACTAACATCATTATCATACATAAACAAACATATAATATTTACATTTTTGCTGTATAACATCACAATAAATTCATATAAACCAACGAAAACATTCTAAATTAATTCAAAACAATTCACAAATTAATGTTTCAAATTTTCATTCATCATTTCAAAAATATTAAATAATTAGCAGTACAAAAATTTGTTATTTTATTCCGGATAATTCTGATTAAAAATTTTCAAATCTTACAACAAAATTATTTATTTTTTAAATTATTTATTATTAATTAATACAATTATTGAAATAATAATAATAATCCAACTACTCTTATTTATTACAATTTATACTTTTAAATAAATAGTAAACAAATAATTAATAATTAGAGCATTTTTTTACAGTTTTTATAAGAAAAATTATTTGCAAAATAATTTTACAAAATAACATCCATAATACATGAAAAATATTAAATTAACATATTTTAATTACTTCTATTTTTTTTCTGTTAATTTAAACTTTAATGAAAGAATATTAAAAATGCATATTTTTTCCAACAGTTATTAAAACAAATATGTATAAAATGAATGAATTAATTAATTATAATTAATTTAAAACAAATAATTTTTTTTTTCAAAATGTAATTGCATTTTTAATAATTTTATTTATATTATTAGAACTACTATTTCTTATTATATTTTTTATTTTTTACATTAATATTCATATGATAATGCAAATAAATAGTAAACAAATAATTCTAATTTTGACAGTTTTTATGAAAAAAAATTATTTATAAAATAATTTAAAAATTAAAATAAAAAATGTAATTTTTTATTATAAAAAACTAATAAAACAATAAAAATAAATATAAATTCTGACAGAAAAACTTAAAATAAAATAACCACCAAAAGGAAAGTAAAGTTCGAAATTAAATTTTAAAAAAATTGTAGAAAAAATTTAATTAAAAATTACAAAATAAAAAACGCTATAATTATTCAGAATTTGGAAAATGATTTATATGGGTTAATTTAATGTTGGAAGGATATTTGGATTTTGAAGGATACAGATTTTGGTAAGAAAAGAAATATTTGCATTTTTGGAAATAAATTTAAGGTTTTTTTGAGGAGAACAATTTTAGTTTTGGTATAATAATGTCGAATTTTGGTGAAGAACCAAAAAGTAGTGGTGCGAATACGAATAGGTTTTTAGAATTGTATTCCAGCATTAGGAAAAAAAAGGTAAAACATAATCAAGGATTGGATTTAAATATGGAATTAATTTATTTAGAATTGAAGTTTACTATTGAATTCAGGATGATTCTTAGGTGTTTTGTAAGAAGCGATGGAAATATGGGATGATTTCCAATGAGTTTTATTTTGTGGCATATGATTGAGGAGTTGAGTTAAGTTTAGAAAATTATAGAGATGAAGCATGGATGAAGCAGGTGAAAATTTAAATTATTTTTGACCAATAAAATTTTAATTCAATTGATAAAATTATTAAATTTACCTTTTTGTGATAATCATCAAATCAAATTATTATTATTAAATTCTTTTAAAATAAGTTAAACACGAATTGTAACATAAAAAATAAATATTTTTTTAAAATCAAATTAATAAACTATTTCTTTCTATGATTAATTAATATGAATTAAATGAACTGAAACCAAAACATAGTTTTTAATTGAATTTAATTACAAGCCGGAGAGAGCAATGCACATCGTTGAATACAAATTATTGTGGCTCCTGTTTAATATTCATCTATAATGAATCACTGTGTAATTGCAGTTAATCAAAATTTAATGAATAAAGGTCAGATGCACATTGATACGTTATATTATTACAGCGGCGTATTCGTCGCGCCGGACATAACACACATTTACAAAGCGCGGCAACTAATTAACTTTTTTTGACAATTCCTCGACCCAATGTTAACAGATTTTTCGTTTTAATTACAAGCACAGTTAATTCTTTATGCAAATTGATTCAACGTAATAAATAAATACTGCAATACATTAAATTCATTTATATTAATCACTTCTGTTTTTTTTTTCTGATAATTTAATAAAATAAATATTTTTCTACAGTCTGAATAATAACAACATTTATTAATCACAATAAATCTGGCCAAAGGACTTTTCGTCCAGAGACACAATCAAACTTATCAAAAATCTTTCAAAAAAAAAAACACAAAAAATTATGAAAATAATAAAAAATAAATAAAAATAATGCATCGCGCGTTTTCATACCTTTATTGTAGATAGAGATATTTTCATCAAACAATTTTATGGACATTTTCATAAATAAATAAATAAAAACTTACAAATTGTGATTTTGATTTAATTATTTCAATTAATAGTATTGAAATTTATAGTGATAACATTTCATACAAATATGAATATAATTATATTTGATTATTGAATCGTTTAATAATTTAATAATTATTACAAATTCTAGAAGATAAAATTGTCTTTTTTCTGTATATTACAGACATTTAAAAGAATTTAATTTAAGAACAGAATTTCTATTTTTAAATTAACAAAATGGTAAAACTTTTTTTATTTCACCCCTAAAAGTTTCTCTACTTGTTGTTTTGTATATCAAAAAAAAAATTAAATAAATAAACAAATTAATGAATTTGGCTTTTATAATTTTTTTATTTATTGCAGCTGCGATTCTCAAACGTTTAACTTCGCAGCTGCACGAAGTGAATCGCTCGTTTTCGTAATGAACACTTGCATAGATAAGAGATATTTTTGTAACGCAATTTTACGAAAATATTCCAGTATTTGCATTAAAATTTATTGAAGAGCAAAAATGAAAAAATAAAACACGCAAAATGTTAATAACATTTTAATTGGAAAATTTCTTTTAAATATAAATAATTTATTATTAAATCGTTTAAAAATTATTACAAATTATAACAAATTAAAATATCTTTTTTTTTAATTATTGTATTATTTCCATATAAATTTATTAATAATAAGTTATTAATAAGAATAATATAATTTATTAATAAGAATTAATTTTTGGTTGTTTTACATATAGATTTTTTATTTTATTTAATTGCAACTATTGTTTAATTTATTTATTTCTTAATTATTTGTGTTTTTCAGAGTTATATTTTTATTGTATTATACTGGCCAATAAATGATGTTATTATTGTAAAAATATCTTTTTATGTATATAAATGAATTTTATATTTGCAAAAATGTATTTCAAGAACAAATTATATATTTTTAAATTAACAAAATTTTATTTAACCCTTAACCCTTAAAAGCTTCTTTACTTATAGTTTTACATATCAATAGTTTAATTCATATATAAATTGTTTAAAAAAGTATATCAAACATTATATAACGAAAAAGTAGTTTTCTTAAATATTTAATTATATTTTTATAAATATTTTGTAACTTTGGAAAAGCTTTGGTAAATGAAATATTCAATTTTGTTTTAAAAAGTAAAAATAAATTAATAATAATAATTTTCTGAAAAGAATTTTGTTGTGCTGTGAATAAAGACAGGTGCATGAGTCAAAATAAAATATGTATTGGTGTTTATTTAGAGCAGATGTAAACTGGATTGTATTAATGTAAATGGCAGAATGAAGAATACGTAATATCGGGCAATTTCCATTTTAAATAAATCTACGTGTACGCACGCAATTCCTTTTCATATACGGCGATCCTGGCATTTCAATTTGGAGTAAATAACATAAAGCGGAAAATGCAATTGGGAAGGTATTATACGTTGCGAAGCGAAATCCTTTCGTGTCACGGTTTTTACGTGAACAGAAAAAAATTGAGGATAGAGAAAACCGAGTAAATTACGGCGCGGGTAAAAGGAGTTAAACGAAGTCATGAAAAAAAAAACTGCAGGAAAAGCCATTTATTATGTATTTGCAATTATCGTTGATTCTTGCGTTTGTGAATAACACATTCAAATTTGTATAGAAGCTGTATTAACATTACGCAATGTGAAGATCAATATTTGTAGCTCAAACATACGCTCCAATATACGATTTGAAAGGATACGTAGAGAAGCGGGTAAAGTATCTTGAAGACGGCGTCCACTTTGTTCGTGGAGTTCTCTATCATCCATTGCTTGGCTCGTTTTAATTTCGATTGAATATCCTGAAAAATACACATGGTTTAATTAAACTTCATATCAATATTGGTGTTAGTTTCTAAAAATTATGTTTGTAAGGTTTGTTTGTTATCACAATTTTTGATTTGTTGGGATTACGAATTGTTTGCTAACTTTAGTTTTTGCGTGCGTGTACCTTGGATGTTGTCTCCTCTTCGTCATTAATAATATTTGGTTTTGTCCCCTCGGAACCGCGTCTCCTGTTTTCAAGGAAGTGAACAAATATTGTTTCAATCACTGCCGCAAATATGAAAGTCATTGAGATTCCTGTGAAAACGTCGATTGCTTTCGTGTAGGACACCGTCGGTGTATCCTCGTTGATGCGGGCGATCGATGAACCGGCGACGGACAAAGACAACAAACCTGAAAAAGGCAAGGTTCGATTCACTTTGATCGAGTCTTCAGGATGCGTAGGATGTTTTTCTTTTTTGGTTGGGGATGGATGGAGGTGGGATAAGTGATTCGATGATTTTATCGGGAACTGATGGATTCCATTAAGACTCTACTCGCTGCTGCTCCTCGACTGAGAAATCATAAATTCTACTTTAGGCCGAGGTCGGGTAATAAGAGGCTCCGAGATAAATCAGAAGAATACACGCAAACCCTTTTTACTTACCAAGGAGGAGGCGGGCGCAGAACTGCTTCATGTCTATCCAGAAGACGCCGTACGCGACGATCACGAACATTGTGCTAGGTATGAACATCCGGTTCAAATAGTGATTCAGTTCCCTTGAGAAAACCATTTCCAACTGAAGATATTCGTAAATTCCTAACAAAAAAAATCACAACAAAAACAAACAAAATTTCTAAATTACCTTTTATATAACATGTTCAAAATATAAATTATATAATTTCAGCCTTTTCTTCAGGAAATTTTAATGTATTAAATACAAAATTGATTTATACCAAACACAGCTTAACAAAATATTTTACTTTAAAGTAAAATTTAATTTAATTTTACAAAATATTTAATAAATATTGATGCACTTTATATAAACTTGATCCAAAGTTACCAAATATCAATGCAGTTTATTTTATATTAAAATAGACCAAAATATACAGCTTAAAAGTAGATCAAATAACTGTACCATCATAATAAAATTATATAATTTTACTATTTTTCATTATTAACCAAATACTAATTCAGTTTACTTTAAATTAACAATTATTCAAATTTAAATAGTAGTTCAAATTAATTTTGATATGAAGTAACATAATAAAAATGTATAATTTTACAAAATATTTAATCTAATAACCAAATATGAATGAAGTTTATTTTATATTAAAATATACCAGAATATTCAGTTTAAACGTAGTTCAAATTAAATTGTACTACTGCCATATTTTTATTTTATTTTAGCAAATATTCCTTAAATATTGACGCAGTTTATATTACATTAATTATTATCTAAGTAAAAATTTCATCTAATAACCAAATATGGATGCAGTTTATTTTATATTAAAATATACCAGAATATTCAGTTTAAAAGTAGTTCAAAAAATTATATAATTTTACTATGTTTTTAATTTACAACCAAATATTAAAACTGTTTATCTTAAATTAACAATTATGGTAATAAATTGAAATAGTAGTTCAAATTATATTTTTTTTAATTATCCCATTTTACGTCATATTTCATAAAGTAACTAAATGCGAAAGCACTTTTTGTTTAAAATAACTATTGTCCAAGTAAATACATTAAAGTAAAAGTTTAAAAGTAGTTCAAATTAAATTGTACTACTGCCATATTTTTATTTAATTTTAGCAAATATTCCTTAAATATTGACGCAGTTTATATTACATTAATTATTATCTAAGTAAAAATTTCATCTAATAACCAAATATGGATGCAGTTTATTTTATATTAAAATATACCAGAATATTCAGTTTAAAAGTAGTTCAAAAAATTATATAATTTTACTATGTTTTTAATTTACAACCAAATATTAAAACTGTTTATCTTAAATTAACAATTATGGTAATAAATTGAAATAGTAGTTCAAATTATATTTTTTTTAATTATCCCATTTTACGTCATATTTCATAAAGTAACTAAATGCGAAAGCACTTTTTGTTTAAAATAACTATTGTCCAAGTAAATACATTAAAGTAAAAGTTTAAAAGTAGTTCAAATTAAATTGTACTACTGCCATATTTTTATTTAATTTTAGCAAATATTCCTTAAATATTGACGCAGTTTATATTACATTAATTATTATCTAAGTAAAAATTTCATCTAATAACCAAATATGAATGCAGTTTATTTTATATTAAAATATACCAGAATATTCAGTTTAAAAGTAGTTCAAAAAATTATATAATTTTACTATGTTTTTAATTTACAACCAAATATTAAAACTGTATATCTTAAATTAACAATTATGCAAATAAATTGAAATAGTAGTTCAAATTATATTTTTTTAATTATCCCATTTTACGTCGTATTTCATATAGCAAGTAAATGTGAATGCACTTTTTGTTTAAAATAACTATTGTCCAAGTAAATACATTAAAGTAAAAGTTTAAAAGTAGTTCAAATTGAATTGTACTACTGGAATATTTTTATATAATTTTAGCAAATATTCCTTAAATATTGACGCAGTTTATATTACATTAATTATTATCTAAGTAAAAATTTCATCTAATAACCAAATATGAATGCAGTTTATTTTATATTTAAATATACCAGAATATTCAGTTTAAAAGTAGTTCAAAAAATTATATAATTTTACTATGTTTTTAATTTACAACCAAATATTAAAACTGTTTATCTTAAATTAACAATTATGCAAATAAATTGAAATAGTAGTTCAAATCATATTTTTTTTAATTATCTCATTTTACGTCATATTTCATATAGCAACTAAATGCGAAAGCACTTTTTGTTTAAAATAACTATTGTCCAAGTAAATGCATTAAAGTAAAAGTTTAAAAGTAGTTCAAATTAAATTGTACTACTGCCATATTTTTATTTAATTTTAGCAAATATTCCTTAAATATTAACGCAGTTTATATTACATTAATTATTATCTAAGTAAATATATAGACATGTTCAATTTAAAAAGTAGTTCAATTAAACTACCATTATAAAAATGTTATTTTATATTAAAATAAACCAAAATACTAAGTTTAAAAGTAGTTCAAATAAACCATCATAATAAAATTATATAATTTTACTATGTATTTAATTAACAACTAAATATTAATGCAATATATTTTAATTTAATAAACATACAAATAAATAATATTATTCACAAATTAATTTGGATATGAACTAATATTCTAAAATTATCCCATTTTTTGATATGTTTCATAAAGTAAACATAAATTAACTATTGTCGAAATTAAAGTAAAAGTTTAAAAGTAGTTCAAATTAAAGTTGAATTAAAAAACCAGCATACACAATGTGATATCAAAATATGAATGCAATGTATATTATATTAAATATTGTCCAAGCAAATAAACTAACCAAAATATCCAATTTAAATAGTAATTCAAATAATTGTGGCGTTAAACTGTTTAAAATTATTTCAAATTAAAGTTACATTTCTACAACCATAGTAAAACAGCCCAAATTTAACTGCAGTATCAATAATTTTTGAATTTTTTTTTTCAGTTTTATGCAAAAGTAAGAAAATAAGTAGTAACATATATTTACTTATTATTAAAATTTTTGGTTAATTTTATAGGTTTTCCATCTTTTAATATAAATCAAACATGAAACATTTAAATTGCTATGAGAAATATTATTATCTAATTAATAATTATTTCATAATAACTGATAAATCTCTTACGACATTTATTAAATCTCCTGCTTCTTGTTTATAATAACAACTTAATTGAATATTTTTTACACCTCTTCATGAAAGCAGTTTCGGTTTATTTTATATTATCACAAAATTCATTCACTAAATAATGATGATGAATTACTTGTTTATTATATAATAAAAAAAATAAGATATTTAATCTTTTATTAAGTTTGTGCAAATCCCAAACACAATATAATTAATTAAATTCTAGAGAATTTATTAACATTTCCAGACGAAAAAGGATAAAACTTTCTTTATCATTTTCTACCCTGTTGAAAAATTATCATCAGGAAAACGAACTATTCTATATTCTATTTTTTCAATAAATATGAAGAATTGCTGGAAAATCAAAAATTTTGTCTTCGTTCATTTCTCTGAATGTGTACTTGTTTCTCTATTTTTTTTTCATATTACTGCTCAAACTTTCGCGAGAGATTCTGTTTTTTTTTATTATTTTTAATTAAAACTCGACTTTTCATAATTGGCGTGGAGAGGAAAAGTTCGGGACGCGAGCATGGAAACGCTTTAGCAAAAGTGAAGTTAATTAGTGTTTTCGTCGTACGTGAATGTCACCGTCGCAAAATTCCTTTTCCTATTATTTTTGTTAATACCTGAACCGATATTTTCAATTCTCAAATAAATATACCAAATATTTAAACTTAGAATAAGATAATTTATCTATTCTCAAGAAAATTTTCTTCATTTATCATAAAAAATAAACAATTTTCTTTTAATTAAAAATATTTTTTTTATTGGTAAAATTTATAGTATTACAGTTATTAAACTAAAGATTTAGATTTATAATCAGTTTTCTTATTTGGTAAATCTATAAATATTTAATAAAAAAAACTGATATAAAAATTTTATTTTCATCTTGAATAATATTTAGATTTTACTTGACTTAAAAATCTTTTCGAAAAACCATATTTCATTGCTTGGAGAGTCACTAGAATATTTTTCATATATATAAAAAAAAATAATTTACAAGTATTTTAACAAAAATAAATTTATCATCCATTAATTTCTTAGCTTTTAAAATAATTTGTTATTTTACTTTAATAAAATTCTTACTCATTAAAATTAATCTATTAGTTTTTTTGCAAGAATATTTTTTGGAATTATCAACATTTTCTAATTTCTATAAAAAAATAAATATATGAAACAACAAATTTCTTAAATTTTACTGATAATAGAATAATTTGTTACTTTATTTTATAAAACTGTTCATATTTAGATCAAAATTTATAATTTATAAGAGACGACAAATTTTCAAATTTTCTGTATTCTAAAAAATATTTAGTAATTTACATAAAATTCTATAAAATTTCTTAATTTCTTTAAAATTTACTGTATTTTTTTTATGATATTTAATATTTAATACAACATTGTTAAATGCAGTTAAAGAATCATTATGTAAGAAATATATTGATTAAAATAATAGATTAAAATTATGATCAATGATGCCAAAAAAGAATTATTTGTCATATAGATTTATAAAATTTGTAAAAAGAATTTTTTAAATTTATTTTATCAAAACACATGAAACGTTATATTTTTATTGAATTTCCGTAATTTTATTTGTTTGAAATTTGATATGTTTTGCGGCTTCGTCGTAAACAAGTATCATTTCCACGAGACGACAAATGGAAAATGTGTTTGCTTTTCAGTTAATCGAAATGCTCCAATTCTTAATTGGTTTTTCAGTAATGACAGGCAATGAACGTCCAGTAAAATTTGAAAAATTTAATACTCTGGACTAAATAATTAATGAAAATATAAAATTAGAACACTATACATAATTATTTATAGTAAAACTTGTAATTTTATGATAAAATTCAAATAATTTGTACTAAAATTTTAGTTTTTACTTTTCAGTTAATCGAAATGCTGCAATTCTTAATTCGTTTTTCAGTATTGACAGGCAATGAACGTCCAGTAAAATTTGAAAAATTTAATACTCTGGACTAAATAATTAATGAAAATATAAAATTAGAAAACTATACATAATTATTTATAGTAAAACTTGTAATTTTATGATAAAATTAACAACAAATAATTTGTACTAAAATTTTAGTTTTTACTTTTCAGTTAATCGAAATGCTGCAATTCTTAATTGGTTTTTCAGTATTTACAGGCAATAAACGTCCAGTAAATTTTGAAAAATTTAATACTCTGGACTAAGTAATTAGTGAAAATATATAATTAGAAAACTATACATAATTATTTTTAGTAAAACTTGTAATTTTATGATAAAATTAACAACAAATAATTTGTACTTCAATTTTAGTTTTTACTTTTCAGTTAATCGAAATGCTGCAAATCTTAATAGGTTTTTCAGTATTTACAAGCTACAAACGTCTAGGAAATTTGATAAATTTAATACTCTTACAGAAAATATAAACTTAGAAAAAAAATCAAATTTTTAAATATTTTTCTTGCATTCATTCTTTTTATAATAATTTCATGTTTAATGCATCCAATTATTATAGCTTCCTTCTATTCTGACTTGGAATTTATCAAATACGTTTTCATAAGTTGTTTTTACAGTTATAGTAAATTGTAATAAAACTTAGTATTTCTGCATCTCCTTTAAAATAATAAAAAAAAATATGTTATCGATACAAAAATTAATTAAAGTTGTTGCATTTATGTTGTTTCTAATATAATAAAAAAAAATATGTATAATTTAATATTTGTTGTAAATATATTATTTTTCTGGCTATAATTTCATAATATTGGTTTTCATGAGAATACAAATGTGTGATAGATTTTTTTTTTTCAAAATAAAATAATTTTGTGAATTAAATGGATTTTGATTAACTCACCGGTTTCAGTTTCTTTCTCTCCAGAAGTCGTGTTGTAATTTCTCAATTTGAAAAAAGGAATCATCGAGTCCACTTGCTCTGGAAATTGGACAGCATTTTCTTCCTTCCAACTTAAAATTAAGTCGCTTTCCTTCCACGCAACTAAAATATATTAAAGTTAACTTATTTATACAATTTTAGTCTTGTAGTTAAAGGAATAACTTAAAAAATACGTGGAAAGATGCATATAAAAGTTAAATATTTTATGCACAAAATTATTTCGTTCTGTAAAATGAAAAGCAGGTGCATAAAACAGATTGAATCTGGTGATTTTGGTAAAAGGTAAAAATGTTTTGAGTAAAAGGGATAACGTACAGCTCGATATCGACAGCGTGCATTTCTGGTGATCAAAGGGGAATTTCGAGAAATCCATGGGACAGTACACGACCAAAGAGTATCTGGAAACATAGAAAAAAACGAAATCTTCTTTCACTTACTGCAAATGCAGATCTTCGAACAACAAACTGAATTCCCAGTATGAAGCTGCATTATATGGCACATATATAGTTTCAGTTTCAACAAGGAAAAAAAATCTATTAACAATAAAAAAATAGCTTAGATTCAACTTTCCTTTAATATTTAACTTTTTTCCGGTTTGAACACAACAAATTTTTTGTTTAAATTTTAATATAATAGTTATATTTATTTTACATAAATATACAAAAAGATAACTAAAGGTTTTCAAAAATTTAATTTTTTTATTTCCTGTAACAGTTTATAAGATTTCCGGTTTATACATCATGTTTATAATTGAATAACTGAACTATTTTTCTAATAATATACGATTATTATATTTGTTGTCATACGGATAATATTTAATAAACTTTTCTTTTAAAGTTTTCAACTAAAACTTTAACAAACAAGATCATTTTTAATAGAATTTTCCAAGATGAAGTTGTAATATTTCATTCATTTATTTGTGCTTTTCGATCAATATATAATAAGACATTCACTAAAACGTAGTAAATGTGATCCAGCAAAGTCGACGTTTAATTAATCTTCTTCTTGTTGGCTTACATAATCGGATAACATTCAGTCCGTCATCGGGATTGTTCCGAGAAACTTGACACACAAACAGAGCACACGAATCTTGGGATCCCATCAGCTGAACCATAAACAGGATAGTTCATCTTTCTTCGTTAATATTTCACGTTTGGTGACTATCTTCAGATCTTAACATCAATAATGTTACAGAATCATAACTAAAGTGTATAACGTTAAGTTATAGAATTAACTTTAGAAATACATTTTAAAAAGGTAAAAATGTAAAAATTTGTGTGTGAGATTTAGAAAATATTTTTATGCAAATTTTCCAATTTAATTCTATTTTTTTTGTAATAATCATATTTACAGACGTTTACAAAAATTCTAATAAGCTCAAATTCAATTTGATTCTAAAAAGCTCAAACTAAAACTTTTGCAATTTGTTAAATTTATATATTTTTTTCAAATAAGTTCTGAAAAATTTGATGATTTTAATTTTATTAAAATCTGACTAGAACCCTTGAAAACCCTTTCATAATTTCCGATTTTGGCAATTTCACAAATTTATGATTTTATTCCAACAAGTTCTTAAATCTTTGCTTTTTTACTGATCTCAAGCAATAACTGTAATTTTATTAAAATCTAACCAGAACAAAAACTTTTAATGATTTGTTAAAATCCAATTGTAAAAAAATTGCATTTCATAATTTTTTTTTGCTTTCTTGGAAATTTACTAAATTCACATATAATTATGCGTTTTTATTTTTTTTACTATTCATTTTGTTGAAATATTGCCAATCAATTTACATAATTTCTGTAATATTTAATTAATAATATTTCTATTTGGGTACGGTTCACAATTCAGAATAAATTTTAATAGGATCTATTTTATTTTATTATTTCTATTAATATTTTGATTTGAAATTGCTGAATTCGCTTGTATTTTAATGGTTTATATTGCAATATCAATATTTACCTATATCCTGCAATTTGTGCAAAATTTATTTAAATAAATATATATATAAAAAGAAATACATAGAAAAACATTCTCACAGATATAAAAATAAATTTACATGATAAAAATATTTCATATATAACAAAAAAATTCTAAGTACTTTAAATATAGAAATAGTTTTGTAATTAATTAAAATTTACTTACAATATTAATATTAAGTAAAATAATTTAGGAAAAACATAATATTAAAATTTATTAATAAACTTGGAAATTATTAGTTAAATTTTGTTAATGAGAAGCGAAAAAACTTTATATAAACTTTTCATTATTTAACATTCCTTAATAATATTTATGGTACAACTAAAATAACTCTATTACTTTTGATATTAAAATATTTTTAAAAAAATGTAACTTTGAATTGTACTTTGAAAGTTACACTTTTTTTTTGTTCAATAATTATTAGAAATGTTACAGTTTATTAAAAAGTAATTAAAAGGAATATGTAACAAAATGTTGTACTTGAAATTTCACTAAATAAAGAAATAAAAATCATAAAAAATATAAATATTTGTACCATATGTTCATCAATTAAATAGTTTCCATTAAATTAATTTAGTTTTGGATTAAGTTTTTGCTTGAAAAGAAAAGAAGATGATTTCAGACACTTTTTTAAAATAAATGGATTTTTTTTCATTAATTAGTTAAATAAATTATCTTAAAGTTTATCGAAAAGTAAATAAAAGGAATATGTAATATGTTTTGTACATTATTTCAATTTAGTTTTAGATTAAGTTTTTACTTAAAAAGGAAAAGTTGAAAAGAAAAGAAAAATGGTTTCAGACTTTATTTTAAATATTTTTTTTAGTCCGAACATTTTCAAAATGTTTTATGTATTTTTTAATGATTTGTTAATCTATTTTTGTTATGTACTTTGATTGGCTACCTGCAACTAGTTTTGTTATGTAATAACGTTGCCAGAATGAATCTTCCGCAATTGAATTACGTAACGTTTTTTGAGCGGAGACAGGGCTAAAAGCTGATTCTCGTTAAGAAATTAGCTGAGAACACGCAGACGAGTCATTTATTAAAGGACGTTTCGGTGGTAATCGGGGGGAACTAATTGAAACGCGAATTAGCGTCTGGATCACCCGACGAATTCCCGCTCAGATCGCTCGCGAAATCCACCTTCGGATTATATAATATGCGCAGCGATCGAGAGCCGAGTTTGAATAAACGAGCCTGAATAATTGAATATATTTCCAGGAAATCCAATCCAATCCAATCCAATTCGTTCATCCACAAAAAAGTGCTTTTGCATGTTGAACATTGATGGTTTACGAATAAACAATAATCCTCCAACGAGATATTTGCAGTCGTATATTGCTGCAAATATCTCGTTTAATGCGGCCGTAATTAGCGGTTTAAAATTTGGCGCCAAATTCAATGATTCAAGCCGGTTTATTATGGAAACTGTTTTTGCCACAAATTTGTAATCTGTCGCACCAACTTTACTGCACAATTTTCGATAATTATGAATTTCCTATATAAAATAGAATCAAATAACATTTTCGTTGCGATACGGAATTTCAATTCAACCGAATTTAATATAAATATAATATTAAATCAGAAAAAAACTTTCATTATTATAAATAATTATTGAATATTGAACATTTTTTTGGTTAAAATTAAACTAATATTTTTTTAAAGAAATTAAAATATTAATCTATTATTTGCTTTTTATTAAAAAATGGTAATATACCAATAAATAAATTGTTTACTTTTTAGAAATTTTAAGGACATATATCATATAGAAATTAATTGTATAAAATTATTTAAAATTTTTAAATAAAAATAATTTTCAGTTTAAAAGAAACTTAAGTATTATTCTAAATTATAAATATTTTCTAAACAATACTATAGTTAAATAATTGTTAATATAACATTTTTGTAATCACATTTTTACTGTAAATAATGAGAACTTTTCATATGAATTTAAATATTTAGTTTATATAAGAATTAATACAAGTTATTATATAAGTTTAATATTTGTGCATTAATAAAGATTAAAGTTAATTAAAAATTATTGAATTCGACGAAAATACATAAAAACATAGAACGGTTTCGTTTAGTCCGGTTAGAAAATTTCAAAAAAAACTAGAAAAATACAAATAAATTCTAATAAATTACTAGACAAAATTATTTTAAGATTTTTGACTTTTTTTTAATAAAAATTAGTTATATAAACGATCCAGTTTCATTAATAATAGTTTTTCATCATGTAGTTTTAAATTAGAGAAGAAGTCATCAAGATTTAGAAATGATGATTTTTCTGGTATTATTTTTGTGAATTCATAAACTACACATTTTCTCATGTAGGAATACTTTGGTTCCATTCATTAATATTATGTTGATAGTAATTGAAATTTTTATGCAAAATATAATTTCAGAACTAAAAAAAGATTTAAGAAAAATGATTAGTCTCAGAATATAAATAAAAAGAAGAGTCAAATTATATTAAGGAACAGAAGGAAATAAATAATTGCTGATAAGGTAGAAAAATGAATAATTTTTTAAACTGTGATGCAACGAAAAATGAGAAATGTTTGGTTTAGGAAAAAAAGCAATGATTTTCGTGGCAAAAAAATATCCAAATATATTCAACCAAAGTGCAAAATTTTATACATGGGACAATAGATTAGAAACTGTTCTAAGAGAAAAAGGAAATTATATTTTGAATTAATATTTTGAAAATTTAGTAGGAAAAACCATTGTAATAGTTGCACTTTTTTCTGTTACTTTTGTTATATTAATATGTTCTTAATTATTAAATGTTTAAATGTCCATTACAACAAATATAATAATTATTATTTATCTAAAAATATATTTGAAAAAATAAATCTTAATAAATAAAAATATGTGGACAATAATTGTAATTAAAAAAAAACAGTTTTACAAAATATGTGTTATCTAATCAAATAGAAATAAAATAGGAATTATTGCATTTACAGGAAATCAATGTAGAATTCGGAATTACAATACAATTTATAATGAATACGTAATTACTGCGTTTGTAAACGCTACAAAAAGCTTAAATGTCAAAGTCAATTATTTGCACGCAGTAATTAATATCAAATATTTGCGCTCGCGAAATTTCAGGTCGCGAACGTCCGAGAATCATTATTTATGAAATAACAGTATTTCATTGATATTGCGCGAAGGGAACGAGGAAAAAAAAAGTAAAGATAAAAACGTCCGTGAAGAATTCCTTACGGAAAATATATGGCCGTACGCGTATTTTATATATTCGCGTTTACTTTTTACATTTTTTTTTACGCCCTTCTCTGTCTTCCCACTCGTCCATTCACTTTGCTCTTCCACGTATATATATATATATATTTTCTTCTCCACCCCCGCTTCTTTTTAGCTAAAAAGATTTATGCTTTCCTATTGATTCGCCTCCCAAACGTCGGCAATATTTCCACATGCTACATTTTTAATGCGAAAATCGATAGGGTAAACAATTTTATTTAAAACTTTTTCCCCCGAAGCTTCCATTATTATAGGTTTTTTTTTTTTAAATATTAAAACGCTCGTATGTGGGTACACTTCATCATTCGCTTAAGAAAACACAAATTCATTTCTCATATAAACATTTTTTTTTTATCTCGTCAAGCTTTTTTTTCAGGAACTTTATTGTGTAAAGTATATTTTTGTTGTTGTTCTCTAAAGAGACGCGAACAAGATCCTTCGATATATATATAAATACAATTTTTTCCATACCTTTTCGATAACAGGACGGATCCGTCCGCGTAAATCCTCAGTAAAATATTGGGCCTGGTAGTGTCATGGGCGTAAGCTTTGTACTCGTTAAAAAATAAATCTGGTGTCCATATATATTCATCGTCGTCTAGCGTGATGTATTTCAGTGCGTTGGACGTCGCATATTTCAATCGGTCGTCCTTCCATCCTTGCCGAAATCTGATGTCCATGCTGAATAACTGAAAACGAACGAACGCTCAATGCATCAACATTTCAATCATTCGGAATACGACGAAAGCCCTTCAATTAAATGCTCAGAAATCCCCTTGTTTCAAACATCCGTCAATATAGAAAGCCACTATATCTATGCAACTTCTATAGAAATATGCAAAGAAACTATCCACAATTGTATGATTAATCAATGCGTTAGTGACGCAAAACTAATTAAAGCAAAAAAATAAGTTTAATTTTCGCAATCGTCAATCAAACAAATAATTATTTCATAACTATTTCATTTCAAATTAATTAAATCATTATTAATACAAAACTAATTAAAGCTCAATATTACCTGGCAGATAGAACTAAATTTTTTTTTCAAGAATTTTCATATTACTAAACATTTATTATTTCTTTTATAAAAAAGCAAAATGCAATAAAATTATTTACTTTTATATTTTAGAAATTCAAACAGTTTTCAATAAATAATTAATAAAATAAAATATCACTAATTTAATTTCCATTAAATTCGTGGAAAACATAAATAATTATTTTATTTATATTAATTAATTATTAATGCGAAATTAATGAAAACCCACAATTAATATTAATATTGTCCCAAAATATATTTTCAATAATAATTATGTTTGTTTTACATAAATTTAAGATTTTATTTCATTAAAGCTCAAAATTAATTTTCTTATTTATTCAAAATGTATTTTCATTAATTATATTTGATGTTTATTATTAATACAGTTTTAATCAATAATTGAATAAAAATTATATTTTAATTTGCAATAAATTCCAGGAAACTATCAATAATTATTTATTTTTTATTAATTATTAATTCATTATTCATACAAAATTATTGTAAACCCACAATTAATATTCATAATGTTCCAAAATGTATTTTCAATAATAATTTACATAATTTTAAGATTTTATTTAAATACAAAATTATTTTTTATTTTCTTACTCGAAATGCATTTTTATTAATTATGTTTAATGTTTATTATTAATTAAATATTAAATAATTAAAGAACTAAAATTTCTCTATTAACTTGCACAAAATTCAATGAAAATGTTAATAATTCAATCATTATTAATGCGAAATTATATAAAACCCAACAATTAATATTAATATAATCCCAAAACGTATTTTCAATAATAATTATGTTTTACATAATTTTAAGATTTTATTTTATTATTACATAATTTTCAATTAAAAAAAATACTGCAATTTCTATACTAACTCGGATGATTCATGTTTTATATTAATAGGAAACTAATTACAGCTCAAAATTAATTTTAGTTTCCCCTCGAAATTAATTTTCAATCATTCTATTTGCTGTACATAATTTTCTATTTGCTATATTTGTTCGATGATTAAAATAATTTCTATATTAAATCGCAATCAATAATTATTTAATTTTATTAATTCATTCATTATTAATACCAAACTAATAAAAGCTTAAAATTAAGTTTCATATCTCTCTAAATTTATTTGCATTAATTATGATTGTTTTACTAAAATTATCTAAGATTTAATTTAATTATAAACTAATAAAAACTTAAAATTAATTTTAAAATTTTCTCGAAATATTAATTAATTTATCGATTTATGTATTCATTATTTTTTTTAATAATAAGCAATAAAAATCAGAATTAATTTTCATTTTCTCACAAAATATATTTCCATAAATTTCCAGCAAAACTACAATTTTTATATTCAACAAAACTATTTCAGAAAGTTTTTCATTATTTCTAATTTCTCAATTTTATTCATATTTTATTAAATGCAAATTTTACAATTATTTAAAAAACAAGACTAATTAAATAAAATTTATAATTTCTATATGATTTGAATAATTTTCAGTTACAATCTTTATAACAATAGATTTTATTGATTGTTTTTCGGAATTCTTAAATATAATTATAAGAAAAATCCTCATTTTGACCATAAAAAAATTATTTTATTTTTTTCTGAAGCAATTACCTAACTTTTAACTCCAATAACTAATAAATAAACAGAATTAAAATCTACTATTTGACCATAATTATTAAATAATTCGAAAGTTGTTATTGTTCAAATTTTCAATTTTTTATATTATTTAAATAAAAATCAATTATTTCATTTTACGATTTATTAATTAATTTAATAATAGGAAACTGATTAATGCTTAAATTAAAATTTCAGCTTTAATCATCGATAAATATAATAAATTAAAATCCACTATTTCTACACAAGTTGAATTAAATTTAACAAAAATAATTTAAAATTATTTTATTTCATTCACAAAAGTGAAATTTAATAATTCTAAAATTAATTTTGATTTATCTTCATATAATTAAAATTTTCATATTCTTTTAAAAGTATAGAATTTGAGTAAATTAGAATAAATGTTAATTGGACTAATTTCCGTGTCAATTGAGTTGCACCTCTTCATATTATTACGTCATGCGTTAAAAATAGATTAAATAATAGGAAATACCATGTTATCATCATCGACGCTGGTGATTTCTATTACGGCAATATTGACTGTAACATCGATTGGTCCATCTGGAGAGGAAAAAAGTGTTAAAGAAATTGGTAAATATATGAATGAAAATATTTGTTTAATGAACGTTCGAAGCTTTGGTACTTGTGGCGTTCGATGGTGGCCGGATGCGGGAATCATAATTTGCGGAAAGAATGTTGTCGAGTATTTGCTTTTCTTGTTTCCTTTGGTAAATCGTGGCTTCGGCACATCTGAAACGTTAACAAATAACAAATATTTCCTTGCCTGTGCGCACTCGAACGTTTATGGAAGAGGATTCGGTATTACTTACAGAGTGGCGGAAAGCAGCAGCAGAACTGTTTTCACCGAAAACATCTTGAAGATTGGTTTCTCCATGAAGCTGCTCTTCTCTTCACATCACTCCTACCACTCCACACTTCACGGCTTAATAGAATGATTACTCTTAATGATGTGAGAGATTATCTCGTGCCGAGGCGCATAAATAATGGGAGACACGTATTCGTTTCCTAAACCCACCTTTAACCCATTCATTTGATTACGAATTATGCTTGTTTAATTTAATTTAATATAATTGCAGTTTCTTAGAAAAAAAATATCATTTCCTAATGGAAAAACTATTTTTTTGATAAAAATGAATCATTTAAATTAATAATAAAATATATAATTATTTTAATTCAATAATCACTTAAAATAATTAAATAGAACTGTATATTAAATTTTTTTTTTTTAACAAAATATGAAACTTTTTTTTTGTAATATTCTATGTACAAAGAAAATTCGCAACATTTCGAAAATGTCGAGTCCGTTTATAGCCTCGTTATTGTCATCTCTGCGTATACGGAATTCTGCATTTTTGCAGCGTTAAATGAATATTAATGTCAAATGGGAGAGCCGCGTTTCAGTTTTCATGCGACCGCAGGGAATACCTGAAAAAAACTGCAACAAATGTGGATAAAAAAAAACAAACAAACAAAACAAGAACACGTTCCATCAACAAAGTATCAATTTTTTGTACGATATCATCACCACACAAATAAATTAGTAGGTCAAACATCTCCTTGCATCGAGATGAGAGGAAGTCACCACAATTTGAATATAAATACGAATGACCTAAGAGATGCAAGCACATTCAAGGCTGGTTTCTGCATTTATATTTGAATAATTTCTTGAATATTTCAAACTCAATTACTGTAAAATTAATTTGATTTTTGTTAATTGAAAATTACATTTAAATCAATTTCTATAATTAAATTAATTACTACACTCTGGCTGCATTTATATTTCAGCAAATATTCAAAACTGAAAAAAAGGAATATTGAAAAACTGATGATTAAAGCCGATGCAAAGCGATACATCGTTTCGTTTGTAAATAATGAGAATCGGAAAGTGCTGATTTTTTTTTTGTAATATTAGTAAAAAGTTAAGTCTTGTGAATCTAATGTTTAAAGCAGAAAACAAATTATTAAATTGATGAAAAATTGAGGAAGTGGCCCCAATTCGAATGTGAATAGGAATTATTCAGTCTCATTCAAGGCTCCTGCAGTTCATATATTCGACCACTTAACTAACTATTGTAATGCAATGTTGTAAACAACAAAATTAAATTCAATTGTAGTTACTTTTGAGATAAGTTGATAATAATATTTATTATAGGATTGCAATATTCATATTTTTTATTTGACTATAACTTAAATTCGAATTAAAGATTATATAAAAATAATGAGTTAAGTTGAGAGAAAATCACTGAGTAAAGTATAAAGTAAATTATAGCATAAACTCTAAAATAATAAGTATTATAAAATAGAGATAAAAATGTATATTAAAGTAGAAAGTAAAGTAAATTAGATTTTAAACTAAAGAATAAAGTAGTGAGTATTGTAGAGAGTGAAATGTATTTTAAACTAATAAGTAAAGTCAATATAGAGTAAAGTATAAAATATAGTATACATTAAAGTATAGAGAAAAGTAGAAATTAAAGTAGTGAGTAAAGTAAAGACTAAAGGAAATGTTAAAGTATAAAGAAACATATATAATAATGTAGAGATTAATGCATAAAATAAAGTAGAGAGTAAAAAAAAGATTAAAGAAGAAAATTAAGTAGAAAGTAAAATATAGAAGATTATAACTATAGAGTAAGGTGTAGAGCAAAATATAGAATAAAGTATGAAATGAAAGTATTAAGTAAAGTAGAGACTAAATTAGATATTAAAGTACAAAGAAAAGTATAGAATAATGTAGAGATTAATGCATAAAATTAAGTAGAAAGTAAAATATAAAGTACAATAAGATATAGATTTAAGTATAGCATAAAGTATACAGTAAAACAGAAAGTAATGTATAGAGTAAAGTAAAGAGTAGCGTAAAGTATAGGCCAGAATATAGACTAAAATATAAAGTAAAGAATAAAGAAGAGAAATTTATAGTAGTCAGCAAAATAAAGATTAAAGAAGAAAATAAAGTAAATTAGAGATTAATGTTTACAGGAAAGTGTAGAATTAAGTAGAGCTTAATGAAGAAAGTAAAGTCCAGATTAAAAAACGGTATACAGTATAGAGCAAGGTGTATACCAAAATATAGAATAATATATAGAGTAAGGTATAGAATAAATTAGTAAGTAAAGTAAAGACTAAACTAGAGATAAAATTATAAAAAAAATATAGATGAAAGTAGAGATTAAAGAAGAAAGTAAAGTAGAGAGTAAATTAAAAAATAAAGTATAAAGTATAGTAGAGGTTAAAGTTGTAAGTAAATTAGTGATTAAAGTATAAAGGAAAGTAAGAATAAAGAAATTTAAAGTAGTCAGTAAAATAAGTAGAGAATAAATTAGAGATTAAAGTGTAAATGAAATTATAGAATAAAATAGACATTGAAGAATAAAGTAAAGTAGAGAGTGAAGTTAAGATTAAAGTAAAAAGTAAAGAAGACAGTGAAGTAGATAGTAAAATTTAGAATAAAGTATAGAGTAAGGTATAGAATGAATAGATGTAGTAATAAATGTATAACACTGCAAAGTAAATAAATAAACTTAGAAACGAATGTCGTTTCCGTTGCTGCGTTTTCCGCATGAGTTGTTGTTGCGCACCGAACGGGAAAACTGAAACAAAAAATACAGCAGGAAAAATGCGGAAAAACCCCGACGAAAAGGATAAACCGGTGACATTCGCAGTTTGAGTATGAAACATGGACGAGCATCGAACTTCCTCCATTCCGAATACGCTTTGTGTCTCCGCATTTACATTTGCAGATTCCCCCCCGTAGCACAACAGTATCTGTTCCAATCCAATTCCCTTATCGATACGAGTTGACTCCAGGTCAATAATTACAAACAAATTGTGCGAACCGTACACTGCATGTGCAATAGACAGAGATAGTTTGAAACGTAGCGAAACCCTGGGCATCCACACACACAAATTCATACCAACCCCCGCCGACACATTCCGGATGTGACGGGCAGAGAAATGCAATTTCGCAGCCGTCACATAGATATTCTAACGGGCAGTTAAGCGTCGAGATCAAATTTAAAACAGCTGCAAAACGGGTCGGATCATCAATCTTTCGATATTATTTATACCTGCCTGTCAATTTTTTAAATTGAAAAACACCACCTTCTTTCACTGCAGAACAATGCACAAAATAAATAAATAAAACGCGTTTCAGTTAACGCACCGAGCGCCATCTAGTTTCTTCAGCCACAACCTCCCTAAACCTCTCCGTCAGTTAACTGTCAGTTTACGCAACAATTTCGAAGATGCGACGGTAGATGTCGCGGAACTCACCGATAAGTATTATTATATTTAAACCTAATTACTTGAATGCAGCATAGATTCAGATTTATCCTTAATATTGCAGCGATTATTTATACGCAAGATTTATAATTAAAATTAGTTCGTGGAGGATAATGAGAAAGTTTATTTGGACGTAAAACCGTCTGGAACTAATGCCCATCATAAACCAGGGCTTCATTACACCTGTTTTTCTAAATAGACCTCATTTTTATCCTTTCTTTGAAACTCCTCGGAATTGGATGTCCCGATATTAAAATCGCTCGCTCCACTATATTTTTCTATAATTTTTCATCCTCGGGCAATTAATAATATTTTCATTTTCTTAATTTAAACTTTGCTGCGATGGTATGAAATACCCCACATAAAGGAATAAAAAAGCATAAATAAATACAACAACAAAAAAAAAATGCACCGCGATCAAGGGGGTAAATTGAAAAGTTTTGATAGAAGTGAGGAATATTTAATAAGAAGTTATCTTTTTCCAACGAGTTCACAAGTTATTCGGCGCAAACTTTTAATTACGAAAAACTTGCTAAACTAACAATTAAGGAATTCCCGGGCGCAATGTGCAACAATGGTAATTAACTAAGAACAACAGCGGGATGAAAAAAGAAATGCGTGGAAACGAAGGAAGGAATCGGACGACGATGGCGTTTTTTTTTGATGTGGAAATTGGGAGAGACGTGAACGGTTGGGGGCTCTCTCGTTCGGGGTATAAATCGCACATGAGCCATCAATTTCTTTGGTTTTTATTGCAGTCCGATATATAACTCGCACACGTGGATACGAGACCACTCGGAACGATCCAAGTTTACCGAAAGGAACGCGCTCTTGCACAGGAATTACCGTATTTTATATCAAACATAAGGAATGGTGTGTAAGGAGAAAGACAAGTTTAACACTCCTCTCCCCAATCCAAGGCTCTAAACCGTGGAATCCAAAGTTCAATGTACTTCAATGTAAAATCATAAGAAAATGCTGATCTCAACACTTGCACTAAAATTATAGTTAGTTCGAAGCGTATTTCAATCTTGCTAAACTATGCTTCCAGACACCACAAAATAGTTGGAAGTTCTGATTACTTATTCGATCAAATCAATAAGATTTACTTAATTTATACATCAATCAGTTAGAATGTATTAACTCGTTTAGTCTTAGTCCAGAAATAAATTGTATAATAAAATTATTATTAATTATTTTTTGTGAAAAAAATTTGAAAAGCATTTCTGTTTTCAACTTAACTTAAGCATTATTTATAAATTACTCTTAATCACTTAAAAAATGGACTAATCTATCAGAAAATGTCTAAAGTGGAATAGATGAATAAAATATTATTTATTATTTTGCAGCTTTTAAATCATATTAAACCATTTCTTCTATATATTTATGAAAAAAGTATAAAATATAGAGTAAAGTATAAAGTAGGGTCTAGACTAAAATAAAGAATAAAGTAGACATAAAAGAAGAAATTAAAGTATAGAATAAAGTAGAGATTAAAGAAAGAAGTAAAGTAGTCAGTAAAATAGAGATTTATTAATTCAAGGCTTGAAATCAATGTATAGAAATACTGATCTCAACATTTGCTATGAAACCATGTCTTCTTCTATATACTTATAAAGAAAAAGTTGAATTCAGAACAAATTGGTGGATCGTTACCAATTTGTTTTTTTTTCTGAAGATTCTGCGTAAAAAAAAAAGAAAATTGATGGGATTCTTCCTCCCTCTTCCACCGAAGCGATTCAGGTCGCAGATTACGCGTTGCGCCTTTTGAATACATCAAGTAAATACTATCTTCGACATTATTTTCTGACATGCAGACTCCCAGTACGGTACTTCTGGGAGGCGACCCCTATCAGTGATAGAATATATTAAAAGGCCAGGGACAACTTCTTTTGCGTAATCTTTCCTGCAGGCTCTCACAGCTTATCCAATATGTATTAGCTTGGAAGCTGTATATTTGCAACTTCTTTACTTTTCTTTTCTTTCCGTTCCAGATGTTTTCTCCAAACGCAATTTTCTCAACAAAAAAAAAACTACTTCATGTTACATTAAAAAGAAAATATATTATTATTTATAACTATGTAAATATGACTAAATACTGAAGTAAATCAATTAATATTTTTGAAATTGAAAACTTGTATTATATTAATTTATTCTTTCTGTGATATGAAAATATATATAAAGTAAAACGTGTACATAAAATAATGCTAAGGAAGTAGTAAAAATAGTGAGATTTATTTTATTACTCGAAGACTTCTACAGCAATATAATAAATAGAATTTAATAAAACTGATTTTATGGAGGAGAAAGAAGTTTTATGTACCTTCATCACGCAATGTACATAGCTTATGAAACTTTCCACCTTCCCCCTTGTGGGATCAATATTATTGTTTACTATTTGCTTTATCTTACTGTTGTCAACTTGACATCATTGATGAATTGTTTGTGAAGGTTAAACAACAACTATATAGTATAATAATTTAATCATATATTAAAAATAATACAACATATTTATTAATTAATTTTCGACATGATTTAAAATTAGTACATCAGGAAATTATAAAACTATTATAATAGTTAATTTGGATAATAAATTTATAATCTGTATCATTTTAGAAATTACGTAAGAAAATTTCTAAAATCTAAGAGTAGATGAAATTGAAACCAAGTATTTTATAAAAAAAAACTAATTAGAAATTTATTTTGGGATTTTTTTAAAATTATATTCTTTTGTTTTAAGCGGTTACTGCCAAAATCTATTAACTTGTCTATTCGCGATATTACTGTACTTCATTTCAATTAATTTATGTTATTGGCCAATTACAAAATATAGTAAAATTTACACTAAAACTGATTTTTTTTTTATAAGTTTTTCAGCAACAAATCGAGATTTTTAATTAATAAATTCTAATATATATTAGTACATATTTTACTTTACAAATATTTTTTTTTTCGTTATATAATCTGAATCCCTTCTTGTGCGATTTTTGTTCCTCAATTAGTCCGGTTTCACGCAGTTATTGCTGAAATCAATTACCCGGACAATGTGAGGTATTGTTGTACTTCATATTATTTATTTTTTTGGGTTAATTATACAAGAAAGTAATATTTATATTAAAACTAACATATGAGAATTTTCTAAACTTTTTCCTGTAACAAATCGTAATTATTCTTTTAAGTGTGAGTAAAATTTGTTATTAATTATTTAAATAGAAATATTGAAATTATTTGAGAAAAAATAAAAATTGTTTATAAAAGTGGACTTTGTATAGATTTTATTAATTTAAGAAAATGTGTTTTATTTTATCAAATCTTGAATTTTCTACTAAAAAGACTAATTTTTTGCTCAGATTTTTTTTTTAAACATAATTTTTTTAATTGTTTAAATATATTATACTTGAAGAATGTTACCGTATAAAAAATATGTGAGTTTAAGGATTTTCGTTCTTGTCTTAGTAACAACTAAATATTGATTGAACAGAATATAAATAAATTCTAAAATATTGCTACGAATTTTATTTCACAAATCATCTTTTCTCTTTCGTTATACAATTTCAGTCTCTTTTTATGCGGTTTTTGTTCTTGGATTAGTCCGGTTTCAAGCAGATATTTCTTCATTTCAATTAATTTATTTTATTGGATAATTACAAAAGAAAGTAATTTGAAATTTTTATAAACTTTTACTTGCAACAAATCGTAATTATTTTTACAAATAATTAAACACAATTATTTTACTCTTAAAAACGTGTATTGTGTGTGAAATTTATTATTAATTATTTAAATAGAAATATTTAGATTATTTCACATTAAATAGTGGATTTTATTACTTTACAACTTGTGTTTATTTTTTTTGCTCAGAATGATTTCAAAAGAAAGTAATATTTATTATAAAACTGAAAATTTTTATAAACTTTTACCTGCAACAAATCGTAATTATTTTTACAAATATTTTAAACACAATTATTTTACTCTTAAAAACGTGTATTGTGAGTCAAATTTGTTATTAATTATTTAAATAGAAATATTTAGATTTATTTCAAAAGAAAGTAATATTTATTCTAAAACTGAAATTTTTGTAAACTTTTACTTGCAACAAATCGTAATTATTTTTACAAATATTTTAAACACAATTATTTTGCTCTTAAAAACGTGTATTGTGAGTCAAATTTGTTATTAATTATTTAAATAGAAATAATTAGATTTATTTCAAAAAAAGTAATATTTATTCTAAAACTGAGATATTTATAAACTTTTGCTTGCAATAAATCGTAATTATTTTTACAAATATTTTATACACAATTATTTTACTCTTAAAAACGTGTATTGTGAGTCAAATTTGTTATTAATTATTTAAATAGAAATATTTAGATTTATTTCAAGAGAAAGTAATATTTATTCTAAAACTGAGATTTTTATAAACTTTTAACTGCAATAAATCGTAATTATTTTTACAAATATTTTAAACACAATTATTTTACTCTTAATAACGTGTATTGTGAGTGAAATTTGTTATTAATTATTTAAATAGAAATATTTAGATTTATTTCAAAAGAAAGTAATATTTATTCTAAAACTGAGATTTTTATAAACTTTTACCTGCAACAAATTGTAATTATTTTACAAATATTTTAAACACAATTATTTGACTCTTAAAAACGTGTATTTTGAGTCAAATTTGTTATTAATTATTAAAATAGAAATATTTAGATTTATTTCAAAAGAAAGTAATATTTATTCTAAAACTGAAGTTTTTATAAACTGTTACCTGCAACAAATCGTAATTATTTTTACAAATATTTTTAACACAATTATTTTACTTTTAAAAACGTGTATTGTGAGTCAAATTTGTTATTAATTATTTAAATAGAAATATTTAGATTTATTTCAAAAGAAAGTAATATTTATTCTAAAACTGAAATTTTTATAAAATTTTACCTGCAACAAATCGTAATTATTTTTACAAATATTTTAAACACAATTATTTTACTCTTAAAAACGTGTATTGTGAGTGAAATTTGTTATTAATTATTTAAATAGAAATATTTAGATTTATTTAAAAAAAAAAGTAATATTTATTCTAAAACTCAGATTTTTATAAACTTTTACCTTGAACAAATCGTAATTATTTTTACAAATATTTTAAACACAATTATTTTACTCTTAAAAACGTGTATTGTGAGTCAAATTTGTTATTAATTATTTAAATAGAAATATTTAGATTTATTTCAAAAGAAAGTAATATTTATTCTAAAACTGAGATTTTTATAAACTTTTACCTGCAACAAATCGTAATTATTCTTACAAATATTTTAAACACAATTATTTTACTCTTAAAAACGTGTATTCTGAGTCAAATTTGTTATTAATTATTTAAATAGAAATATTTAGATTATTTCACATTAAATAGAAATTGTTTATAAAAGTGGTTTTTGTGTGTACATTTTGTTACTTTACAACTTGTGTTTATTTTTTTCAGTCAAATATGAATTTTAACAAATCCAGGGATTTTTTGCTCAGATTTATTTCAAAAGAAAGTAATATTTATTATAAAATTGATATTTTTATTAACTTTTTCCTATAACAAATCGAAATATTTATATTATATAACAAAAAATAAAAATTGTTTTAGAGAAGTGGGCTGTGAGTGTTAAATTTGTTACTTTAACAACTCATATTGCAATAAGATTACTAAACTTGTATAAAATTATTAAACTTGTATAAAACATAAATTATTCTTTATGTAAGATTTTGTGTTTGAATCTTTTTTTAAATATAATGTATTTGCCTTATAGAAAATAGTGTGTGAGTTTAAGGACTTTCGTTCTTTTCTTTGTAACAACGATTTATGTCTTACACATTATGCTCCCTCCACTTATTTATATTTTATCTGTTTATTTTTATATATATATTTTTTTTTGGGGTAGGTTATTTATTCTTATCCGCACGGTTCCCAGGGTCGGGTTTTGTTATATTTTTTTTATCAAAAGTAAACGGTATAAATGCGGAGTCAAATTAGGGCGAACCGAGATAATGTAGGCACAGTATGTCACTGTCAGTGCTCAAACCGCGATGAAGGGCTTAGATTTAACCTCTCGCCGAGCGACGTTTTATATTAGTTCCCAACAATTCCGGCAATGCCTGAGAATTCCCTTTCCAGCCCTCAAACCCAAACACCAAAAATAAGCATCGAATTCAACCGGTATTAAAAATTTCAATTCTTTATTGTTGTTAAAGCGAAAATAGTATTAAAGACGAGCACTCTTCAAAGGGCTTCCTTATTAGTTTTCGATCAACTGCTCCTCTCAAAAGGAATAAATCATTAAATATTCCCGTTACAAATTCGGTAAGCTTTTTGCAGAATCATCAAGGGCCCGTATTCACTTGTGTGTGTGTGTTTGTTTATTTTTTATCCTCCTGTTTATACTTTTTTTTCCTCCTCTTCTTGATACATGCAACTGACAACTTTGGTTCGGTGATCAAAGAACTCTCGCAGACTGCAGCGGGGTTTATTGGCGTCGGCTTTGAACTCACGGCTGACCCGAAACTGCCTTAGCGCTTAATTAATGTTAACTATCAAAGGCGCTTTCAATCCATCCCCCCAATCCCTCTCTCTCCCCCATTTCGCCCCCCGGACACACGGTGCGCCCTTCGATATTGTTGCCGTAATGCGACCCGAGATGCCGATTATATTCCGAATTCACCACCTATGCACGTGTCGCGTTACAAAACCGAACACTTCCGTTCAACAATTTCCACACTTGACATTCCCATTTATGACTGTTACTCTTCCCGTACTTTCACATTCAAAAGTATATAGTTTATATACATTGTTCACTAAAACTAATGAAGGTGTTTAATTACATACATGTTACATGATTCCAATGACCGAACACTTCAAAAACCTAAACAACAAACATTAATTAACTGAATTTTACAGCAGGAAAACATTTAAAACATTCTCATTTCTATTATTTAGTGAAAATACATACATTTATTTAACAGCAGGATTTATTAAATCAAATTATTAATTAATATAAAGTGTTTCCTAAAACATTGGCATTTCAAATATTTATTAAGAAAACAAACATTAATTTATTAGCAAGATTTTAGAATCAATTTATTAAGGATTATTGAAATTATATAAATTCTTTTTTAGTAAACTTAAAATAGATATACAAAAGTATTTGGTTATAACATGTCCATACTTTATTAACTATTGATTTTGATTGTTGAAATAAAAATTTGAGAAAAAGAAATATTATATAATATAATAATCCAAATAATAACACTAACTAAAGTATTTCTCTAAATTTCAATAGTGTAATAAAGTTTCTTGGATTTCAATATTTGTATTGTTTATTATATAAAATTGAATCATTTCATTCACATAAACATCAATTAATTTAATTTGTATTTCTATAAATTTTAATAGTTTGTAATAAAGTTAGTAAATTTCAATATTTTTATATTGACTAGTGTTCGTTTTTATCAGGCATAAAATACTTTGAAATAAAAATAAAAAAATATTTATTCAAAAATTTTTAGGTATATCAAATTTAATTTTAAAATATTTTTAACAGCAACAAATAAAATAATTTCGTTTATATTTTAATAAAAACATATTTGATGCTTTTTCCATGTTTTGAATATTTAAATATTGTTTTTTTTAATAAAATATTTTAAATATTTTAAGCTTTTCATGAATATAAGTTTTATGCTGATATTATATCAATAGTTTCATTATTATGAATGAATATTTCCTGTTAAAAATAATAATATTGTTACAATTAAATCAATAGAAAGATATTGGTTTTTGATTCATTAAAATTTTAGTAATAATTCCAAAGTTTGTATTGCTTTGGGCGAATGCTTCACGGAATTCAAATAGGGAAACAAAATATTGCGAAATAAAAAAGGGAATAATAAACGAATACAAAAAGATTTATAAAGTATAGAGAAAAAGAAAAGTCCCCGTGCTACCACCCCTACGGCTGGGGAGAGTTTTATTGTTTTAAACTTTGACTTTATTGTTATTGCGCTCCGTGCTCCGGTGATTCTCAGCAGTGGGAATTGTCTGGTCTCTCTTTCTCTCTCTTCTACTTTGCTTTATCCGATTCTATTCCCTCTCGACATGGAGTAGTGTAATATGGAAGGACGTGGAAGGTACGAAAGGGAGAGAGAGGAATAAAGGGAGAACTATATGAAATCGCTATTGAAAAACAATTAAAGTCGAAAATCCGTGTGATCGGACCTCCCCCGAGGCGGAACAGAGCCCCCAGGTCCGTCAAATTGACACGTCCGCACGCTGAAACCAAACAAATGAAAAAAAAAATGTATATAGAAATAAAAAAAATAGAAGGCGACGGCAAAAATTGGAGAATCGTGTTTCGGCCCTAACTTTTTGATTGGTTCCATCGACAACAGACCGAAACTACCATCAACAAAGCTGTATCAAATAAATAATTCTCAGAGACGAAACATTTCAGAATCTCAGAGATAAAACTAAACAATATGAGTAAAAATTATATGAATATTAAAATACTTTCAGTGCGTGTCTAGTTTCTCAAAACTTATTATTTTATAGTTCGACTATTATAAAATGTTACATAATTTTCTATAATATTTAACCATCTTCTACAAACTTTTATAATGTTCTACAATCTTCTACAATCTTCTGCAATCTTCTACAATCTTCTAAAATCTTCTACAATCTTCTACAATCTTCTACAATCTTCTGCAATCTTCTGCAATCTTCTGCAATCTTCTGCAATCTTCTGCAATCTTCTACAATCTTCTGCAATCTTCTTCAATCTTTTATAATCTCTTAAAATATCCTACAAACTCCTAGAATCTCCTAAAAGCTTCCAATTTTCTACAATCTTGTTCTTCTTTTACAGTCTTCCAAATCTCTTTTAATTTACTACAATTTCCAATATTTATTTATATTTTACTACAATGTTATATAATTTGCTTTTTTTTTTAACAATTCTCTAGAATTCTCTTTGTCAAGCTTTCTTTAGGAAAAATAAGTAATGCTTGATGTATTTCAACATTCAGCATCTGTTTCTCGCATTTTTTTTCTTTCGAAAGCTTTAAATAATCTTTCATTATGCAAACAGGCGCGCAATTGGACTGGGCAAACGGAAACCGTGTGTATATATAAGATAAAGTCAAGGTAAAGACAAACACTTTGTACTAATTTCCCCGGAGATGGGTTGAAATTATATGTTCTTCCTCCCCATCCCCGTCCTGCCGTCGTTCCATATAATATGTGTTTGTTCTTTCCGGTGTTGGGGAGAAGGACGTCGCGACGCCTTGGGATCGGAGCTGCGACGTCCGACCGCTAATTATCGAAATATTGTATTTTAAGTCATCCGCTTGTGATGTGTAGATAATTCAATTGAGGACCGCGCACTTCCCTCGCCGCTTAACGTGATCAGGTATCGGCATCCACTTATACCGTCATCCCGCTATTGCCTCTCGCTACTGGGAATACGAAATCCCACCCTGCGTCGTCCTAATGAAACGGGGGAAACCCTACTTTCCCGCATTACATAAGCCTTTTTAATTATTCGTCCACGGTCGCTTCAACTTCCCCCGTTTCGACGGAAGTTAATTTTCCGGCTTTATAAATTACGCATTTAATATAATTCGCCCCGGAATTGTTTACATTCCGTAACCGTTGTGTAATTGGACTTTCCGTCGAAGTAGCTTATTATTTCCAATATGAGATTCAACTAATTTAATGCATTTACATTTAGACTTCTGCTGAAACAAATGGAACTAATCTTGATATTTTGTTGTCGATTGTTACTTCCAACAATTAATTTCGTGTCGAGTGTGTCTCTTTGGAGCGAGTTTAAATTATGGTATGAAAATACAAACGCGGTTCAGATTTCTTCCAATATTTGCACAAAACTCCATTAGTAAATGAAGTGATCGTTGACTCAAGAAATTCTACTCCGGAGACAAACATGTGCAAGGCAAAGAGTCATTGTAAATGAAATATATATTTTTATTACTGAATCAAATTTCATTAATTTATATTTTGTTACAGTTTCTTCAAAAGTATTCTTGCTGAAAATACTTTAATTATTAATAGATTTGGAGCTTTAATTATGCATTGTTTCATTAGGTTAAAGTAAAATGTAATGAATAGGAGTTGTTTGGGATGATCATAAGCCGTATTTCTTACGGTGTTGGCGCAATTCGTAACTTTCCCCTGTATCCACGTCCGATGCGGGTCCGGGTGGAGGCGCCGGGTTCAAGGGCTGGCGTGTCTGCGGGGAATACGAAATTTTGGCCCAGATCCTAATGAAATATTAATTGGGGGGCGTAAGTTGATGATGCAGCGAGTTTGTGTAGCGAAAGTTTTCCTAATTGCGAGAGGAATCCACCCGTCTCAGGATATGATGGTACGCACGCACAGTCGTTCTTCTCGCGCCGTGCACCGGGAATACATTATTCTTGCTTTAGGCATATTCCCTTAAAACCTCCGCCCGTCCCACGTAATGGAATTCATCGATCAATTTCCCACCGAAATGCATCAACCCGAGAGACATTATTATTTCCACCGCATTTCTATCAGGAGCAGCAGCAACGGCGGCAGCAGCAGCAGCAGCTACACAGGAAAAGAATAAATGAATGTACTATATACGAACCGGAGGATACAAAAAAATCACCTTCGTGCGGGACGTGAAAAACAACCTATTGTAATAATAGAGCGCGAAATCAATTCCCATCTTTTCCTCATTTTTTCTCTCTCTTCGCCGAGAGTGCGTCGTTTGTTAGGGGGTTGCAATAACATCATCCCCTTTCACATATATATATACAGTTATATATTTCCTTTCCGCCGTTTCCTTGGAATGCCGATGATCATTACTTACCGCAACTTTAATTGCGGCCGCCCGGAAACACTTTGCGGATAGTTTTTCTTAACCGGAAAAATGAAATGTCACTGCGAGATAATTTATATTTCCACTTCTCCGCAGTAATTAGCCAACTTCACGCACAATAACTCACCTTCAAAAAGTTTTCCTCGATATGGCACGTTCCCTTTGATTCTGCACGTTTCTTTTCTTCTCCGACTAATCCAATTCCCGAATAGCTTGGATATACTTTTTCTTATATAAATTCAATTTTCGATGAACGCATTCAAAAGTTACGTAATTTCTACATTAAATACGACTGTCAAACGCTTCTTACGATAGAAGCGTCCTTAACAACCAAACCGTTATTAGTTGCATAGCAACTATAAATATCCTTAGTAATAATGGGAGTGTCTCTTATTTGTTGCATAGCAACAATAAGGTGTTATTAACAACTATAATAAAATTATTATTAAAATAACTGTGTAATACAAAAATTAAATACATAATTGATATTTTGTTAGTTTAGATTTTGTATAAAATAACTTATAATTTACATTATTCGAAAATTGTTTTGAACTTTGTTCAATTACAGTTCGATAAAAACTTTCTATTAAATCTAAAGTTTGAAACTTATATCATAAATAGCGAACGTCCTTTTTACCTATTATGTCTAAACTCTTCTAAAAGTTTTCGTAACTGCATTATGTCCAATAATTGGAAATAAAAATATTATGTTAAATTTTTAGTTTAAATATAAAATTATTATAATATAAATCAATGCAAATATGTAAAGTTATTCCTAATTATACACAAATTATATAAAATAAATAAGTTAGTTTTCTTGATAGATTTGCATTTGTAGCTGTTTGACCTTCAGCTTCCGCATTTCCTTTTGTTCTTCCGCTAATCCAATTTCGAGCCGGAAAAATCGCTTCGCACGTTTTTCCAGGTTTAATTTTCGTCAAGACTTCGGCGCGAAATCGGCATATACATCGAGGAACAAATGGATCCGAAAGTGATTCCATTTTCTGTGTCATTAGTTTCCGCCTTGGAAAACGTTTGGAGGAGAAAGAAGAAAAAAGAAATGTTTTCGTATATATGTATATATATATATTAGTAGAATCCGGGAGGCAGAAGGAAAGAAAATGAAACGCGATAGAATTCTGCCCAAATTGAGCGTGCTCGAAGTCCGGAGCCTTGCTTTTTGCGAAATGCAAATCGTGCGCGCCGCAATCCCGGGGAAAAACATTAGTTTGATTACGTGTTGCGGGGGCGGCGGCTGCTGCCTTTGCCTCCACCACCTACATTTCCCTTCCTTCTTCTCCTCTTCTTCATCCTGCAGGAGGGCGCTAAAATCTTTACGATAATCGCCTCAAACTTGTGCCGCGCGATTTAAGGAGGCAATAACTTAAGAATTAAAAGAAAAGAGGAGAAGATTCCGACTCCGAAAGTTTATTCGCTTTTTATACCAAATATCCCAACCTTCTCTTCGCTCGCTCCGTCCATTATCAATTCAATCCGCTTTTGTCCTTGCCCATCGAATTGATGGCTTCCGCGCTTCATCCTCTCACAATCATCTTACCGCATGTTTATTTATCCGCATTAATGATTACGTAAAGTAATTTTCGGATTGCATGCGGCACCAAAACACGTGTGTAAATGTTCATGTTCGCAGCAATAATTTCCTGATGCAACACATGGTCTTGAGGCTCTCTCCTGCAAAGGGCCTCTGAAATATTGGCTGCATTAGGTTTTACGAGCGCCCGACGAAAATATAGGACAACTCGTATAAAAATACGAATATATATATATTATATACAATATTAGACGGAAAATACTAAATGGAGAACTTTTTTGCAACTTATTAATTCTTTCCGTTTTTACGGTCGGACGTAAAATAATTATTTAACATACTGGCGGCTGTCGTAGTTGCTTTTACGACCCTTTTGATTACTGCCACAGTTTTGCGTCCGAAAATCAATTCCCTTCATTATTTATCGACCATAAAACAAAATATGCCATTCGTAAAGAAGAAAACATAATAAATAACTCATTTTCATTATGAAATCACTAAAATTCGTTAAAATTAAACTAATTGTCAATAAAAAATATATTATTTAATATATAATTATTTGTAATATAAATACGAAAATTTTAATATTAAATTTTGTTATATTTTGAAACATCTCACTTAATTACATTTACTTATTAAATTAATAATCATTAATCAAAAATTAATTGATTATATACGGACTGAAAAAATAAAATTATTAATGTTCCAAAATTATTATTATACAATAAAAACAGTAATTTTACACACAAAATTGAGACCAATAACAAATATAACGAACTAAACACTTGTACATTTATTTTCAATTTATAAATAATTCTAAATAACAAATTTAAACAATATTCAAATCAAACTGGAACAAGGGTTATTCAGATTTCGGTTGAAATTGGTGCTTTGATATAAATCGGTGAGGTGGCTTTGAAACCACAGCACATGGTCCAATTATCTCTATTTACACCATTTGCTAAAATTACACGCGAAATTTGATTTATATATATTTTTTGTTATATAAAAAATGTAAATTTTTGCATCAATTTATAATAATTTAAATAACAATTTAAGCGAAACTACTGTACTGTAAAAGCACTTCAGAACTGCCCTCGAAAGTACAAGGCGGATATATCCGCCGATTTTAATTTTTGCATTTTCCAATTATATCATTTCATTTTGGCAAATAGACATTTGTCTTATTTATTTTCTATTAATATAATAATTATTATATTTATTGTAAATGAATCGCGCGTTTTCGTAACTTTATTGTAATGAACACCTGCGTAGGTAAGAAATATATTTTAAGGCAATTTTACGAACATTTTATAATATTAATAATAAAATTTATTCAATAGTTTAATCATTTAAAAATCTTTACCAATTCTAGCAAATAAAAATGTATTTTCTATGAAAATAAACATTGGAAAAATGAAGTTCAAGAGCAGAATATCTATTTTTTAATTAAAAAAAATGGTAAAACAAATGTATTTTTGATTACAAGCATCTTTACTTGTGGTTTTACACAATCATGAATAAATTGTTTAAAAAAGTATATCTAAAAGTATTTTATGAATTGCTATTATTAAAATTACTCACAAAATATATAAATTCATTTACTGAATATTGGTTTTTATAATTTATCTGCAATAAAATTTCTATAATATTAATAATGAGGTGGTTGCAGCTGCGATTCTCAAACATATAGTTGATATTTTTATCTGGCAATTTTACAGACATTTTCAAATATTTGCATTTAAATAATTAATGGGCATAAAAAAAATCGTCGTATTGAAGAATCTATGGAAGGATAGGATCGAAACTATATTAATAAAGATTATATAATTGTATTAGTTTAGATGCAAATTCGATGCATTTGGCGGAGTGCATTTTCCGGTGCAACAATCAATCATTTGTTTGGTGACGCGGGACGGGTGTGAGGATTTTCACCGGATAATTTCCAAATATATAGGCATGTCAAAAATGTTTCCGATCAATCAAATCTAAATCGCAAAATGAGTATAATTTATTTGAAACGAAACGTCCGACACGGGGGGTTGACACCAACTAACTCGCCCCCCCACACGCCCTGTAAATTATTTCGAAAACCGGGCGCAGAAACGGAATAAATAGAAAAGTAAAACCTATATATATATATATAGAATAAAATGAAAAATACCCTCTGAGCCGTTGTTCCAATTAAAGGGCGAATCGAATTAAATACGTAGAAACAGCGAAGGTTTTTCGAGCCCTTTTCTCCACTCGAACACTTCAAAGGAAATTGTTCCGTTTCCTTCCTTTAAAAACCTCAAAACATTAAAGCTCCATCCTTTATGTACAAATATATAAAGATACTAAATGAATAGCTATATACTTAAAATTATATATAATATATTGAGGAATACATGTAACGTCGTTCTCTATATATTTTGCATTCATTTGATGTATTAAAATTCATGAAGCAAGGGAATTATGGCAAAATTCTTCCGCCGCGAAATTTATATTGGAATATTTAAGGAAACCATAATGTTCCGATCGGTTATGAAAATTTCATTAAGGTCGCGCTTTTGTTGAAGCGCCAGCGTCATTATTATTAGTACGATTTCCGGGTTTTGTCGCTGCTTCCTCTTTTTTTTTGGGGAGAGGGTTTCTTTTTTTGTTCCAGATTTCCCTTTTCCTGGTTGGAAAACGGAAGCGACGCCATTGATCACCGGAGTTTTCCGTTTTTAACGACTCCGCGACTCGACTGGGCCAGAGGCCCTGCGATTCGTCTCCCTTTAATCCTCCCTCGAAATGTTTCCTCCGGACTTATAAATGTAAGAGATTCTCCGTTTCCACCGTTTTATTTTTCACTTCTACACTCGTCCTTTTTTTATATATATTAAAATAGATAATTCCATTTCGATGCGTTGACACAGAAAATAAATTTCAATTCGTTTTCCGCAAATGTAAATGGTTGAGTGAATCGTCCCTTGAATTCGACTCTTTTTTTTATTAAAAAAAAAAGCAGTTTCGTAATGTTTTATTCAAGTGCTGTAAATGAAAGAATTGTGGTTCAATATGAATATTAAAAAAGTGTTTTATGTTTTTATTTGTAAAATTATGGTCCGAAAAATAATCAACAAAAAGAAACTTACGTTTTAATTATTTATATCAAATATTTGAATAATTGATTTGATATAATTCGAGTCATTTAAAAATAATTAAATATTACAGTTTAAAATAGTTGTGTCAAGATGTGGCACTAAATACTTGAAATAAACATAAAATCGTAAAAAACATGTAATAATTTCTGTCGCATCACTTCTTTTCAAATAATCAATTTGTGAAATATGAAATAAATAAAAATATGATTTGTAAAAATAATATATTTACATTTTCATTCAACACCTATTAATGGTACATATATTATTAAATACTCTAATTATACATAAATATACATTTAAAACCGTTTTTGTTGTATCAGGATTTTTTTCAAATATGAAGTAAGTAAAAATTTGACTTGTAAAAATAATGTATTTACGTTTTAATTAATTACTCAACAAGTATTAACTTTACAGATATAAATAAATACTTTAATTAAACAAAAATATACATAGAAATGTATAGGCATTTAATTATTTATGTGATATCAATTGTTTTCTAATAATGATCTGTCATTTATGAAGTAAATAAAAATATAATTTGTAAAAATTATGTAATTACATTTTAATTAATTACTCAACAACTATTACAGTTACAGATATAATTAAATATTTTAATTACACACAAATATACATAGACTCGTACAATCATGTAATAATTTCTGTTATATCGATTATTTAGAAATAATCAAATGTCAAAAATGAACTAAATAAAAATATACTTTGTAACAATAAAGTATTTACCTAATATTTAATTACTCAACAACTATTGAAGTTATACTCTAATTAAACACAAATATACATAGAATCGTATAAGTATATAATAATTTCTGTTATTTTGGTTGTTTAGAAATTATCTTATGTCAAAAATGAATTAATTACTCAAGAATTAATAAATTTCGATTAAATATTAGATAATCATTTTAAAGTGGAAGCTATAAATAAACTAATGAGCTTATACTTTTTTTTTATAATAATATCTAATAAGTGTTAACATATATTTTAAATTTTATTGCGAAATATACGTAACCCAAGAGTTTATCTTCAATCACACTTTACTACCTAAAATTTGTTAAAGAGCTGCTAAACCCAATTACCCCTTTTTGTGTGTTTTATCTGTACGCCGGGAATTTCGGCGGGGGATACATTTTTTTTTATACGAATTTGCGCAAATCTTTGTTGGATTCAAATCGTTCGGAACTGCGGTTCGGTGGGCGGATGTCGGCGGTAATGGATTTTAATTATAAATAGGAGTTTGTTTTTTTTGTTAGTGCGGGAAAAAAGAGCGCGCGAGCGCTCGGCAGTAGTTTAATTAAGATTTTACGAGGGGAATACTTTCGCAACTCTATTGATGCCAGTTGGAGGAGTATAAAGCAGTTTAATTTTTATTGCCGCCCGTTTCGGCAGTTAAGCGGGCTAATTACAGGTGGGTTAGTTATATTTTACGGGCGGCGTTACCTAAAGGGGGTGCAGGCTTTTGGGGTGGTTTTGCTGGTGGCGGCGGGGACGAGGCGAGCGACGGCGATGCTATTGCACCCTTGGGATTCACCAAACTGAACATTGAACACCGACTGACGCCGCGGATGCATAGCTCAAGCCTTTTCCTCGTTTTTTATTTTGAAGCTTCAGGAAGCGTTTGTTGTTTCCTGCTGAATTCAATGATAGGAATTTGTCTGTTTTTTTTTATATATATTATTGATTTGAAATTGCGTATGATTACGGAAACTGCGAATTAGATCAAAGGGTCCGAAAATTGAATCGTTGCCCATTTCACAGTCCAGGAGGTCACGGTCCTGCGGGAACACCCACGAATATTCTGAAGGATTTTGCAGACCAATTCCGGAGACAACTGAATTCTATAAATTTCATTTATTTATATGCGCCTCCTCTTCTACGTTTTCGTATTTCCTCCAATACTGGTAACTGCTGTTGTTGATGCCGTTCCATTCCATCAGCCGAATCACATAAACATAACCTTCTTTCCTCATCCTCATCCTCCTCCACTCACGAGTAATTGAATGCTCGTTTCCAGGAATGCTTTGTTAGTTTGTAAAATTGCTCCCCTCGACCAGATGCTTCCTTTATCCACTTCTCCATCCTCACCCCCCCCCACGACGGTTACATTGTCAACTATTCTCCCTTTCCCCATTCAAGACGCACATATTAAACCTTCCACGCAAAATATGTCCCGGGAAAATGTATTTATCCTTCCACCCTCGGAATATATTATAATAAACGAACACGTCCAATTCCGACCTGTCGTTTGATTAATTTCTTCCTCATTTCTCATACAAAAATATTGATTTCATAACATTTCATTTACTTTTTCAAACATTTCCAATAATCAATAATTTATTAATACTTAGCAAAATGAATCACCATTAACGCTTTTTGCTAACCTTTTCGAAATAATGTGCTAATTATATTTAAGGGCTGCAATCTATAAAAATTATGCCTAAATCCACGATTTTCAATTTCAAAGAATTAATTTAAACAATTTTTTTTTTCAAATATAAAGTAAGTAAAAATGTGTCTTGTAAAAATAATGTATTTACGTTTTAATTAATTACTCAACAACTATTAACCTCACAGATATAAATAAAGACTCTAATTAAACATAAATATACATAGAAATGTATAAGCATTTAATTATTCATGTGATATCAATTGTTTTCTAATAATCATCTGTCAAATATGAATTAAATAAAAATATAATCTGTAAAAATTATGTAATTACATTTTAATTAATTACTCAACAACTATTATAGTTACAGATATTATTAAATATTTTAATTAAACACAAATATACATAGACTCGTATAATCATGTAATAATTTCTGTTATATCGATTATTTAGAAATAATCATATGTTAAAAATGAACTAACTATAACTAAACATAAATATACATAGAATTGTATAAGCATGTAATATTTATTGCTCATTTCTCATACAAAAATATTGATTTCATAACATTTTATTTACTTATTCAAACATTTCCAATAATCAATAATTTATTAATACTTAGCAAAATGAATCACCTTTAACGCTTTTTGCTAACCTTTTGGAAATAATTATATTTAAAAGCTGCAATCTATAAAAATTATGCCTAAATCCACGATGTTCAATTTCAGAGAATTAATTTATACAATTTACAATTCTATAAGTCATTTATTTATATACATTATATAATTAGTAATTTTTGCAAACACAAATATAAACCTAATAATAGTTTCAATCAATATACAAACAATTTTAAATTAAAAATTTACCGACAATGATAAAAAACAATAGTTGTTATTTAAATAAGATTTCAAATATCTTTGCGTTTTTTTTTTTAATTGTTATATAATTACTAATATATTTTTTTTTTGCAACAGATATACATAAAACATATTCATATAATAACAACATCAAAACTAAAACTTTTTTTTCATCTGTTGTGTAATTTTATTTATTTATTTGAAATTGCAGATTGAATTTAAAAAAACATTCTGAATAATTTAAAATAATATTAAAACACTATAAATAAATTAAACTATTGTAAAAAACTACAACTAATGATGCTTTTAAGGGTATAATAAAAAAATACATACGTTTTTCAATTTTGTTAATTATAAAATAGAAAATACTATATTTTTGTAAATGTGTAATTCTTTTAAATAAATAAATATTATTATTATTTGATAGAATTTATAATCATTTTTAAATGATTAAACCAAATATAATAATATTCATATTTAAAAGAAATTTGCAAAATAAAATATTATTACTTTAAATTCTAATATGATTCATTGAAATAATTAAAGAAAAAATAATACACATTTTGTATGTTTTCATTTATCATTTTTACTGCAAGTAAATAAACTTTTAGGGGTAAAATAAAAAAATTACATATGTTTGAGCATTTTGTTAATTTAAAAATATAAATTCTGTTCTTGAACCTCTACATTTTTGCAAATGTAATTTTATTTAATTTACATAAAAAGACATTTTTATATCTTAGAATTGTCATTTTTAAACGATTCAATAATCAAATATAATAATATTCATATTTAAATGAAATTTGCACAATAACATTTTGAATTACTAATACACAATTTATAACGTTTTTATTTATTTATGAGAATGTCTTAAAAAAATATTCAGTAAATTAATTTATATATTTTGTGCTTAATTTTATTAATAGCAATTATTAAAATATAATTTATTCATGAATTAAACTATTGTCTAAAACTACAAGTAAATATGCTAATATTGGAAAATATCCGTAAAATTGCCTTATATTTTTTCACGGTACAAGGTGTGATTGGAAAAAAACAATTTTAGATTGGAAATATCAAAAAAGTTATTTCGTTTAAAATCGTAATTTTTATTTCATTGCACAAAACACACATGTCCGCAGAACGATTTAAAGTGATTAAATTTTAGTTATGTTTTAATTTTATTTAAAATTGTAGCATAAATTTTTCATATAATTTTATATAGAAAAGAAAATAATTACACATATTTTTTTACGGTACAAAGAGTGAATGGAAAAACTATTTGGAATTGATCGGAAAAGTTATACCGTTTAAAACCGGAATTTTTATTTCATCGTACAAAACACACATATACGCACAACAAAATCGAGATAATAAATTTCATTTTGGCGGCGTGCGGATGACAGCAAAATAATTGTAAAATGGAAATGAATATAAATTTTATTTGGTCGGTGGAGACGATCCGATGAATATATTAATTACAGCTTTTTATTATATAAACACACGCCCATCGCGTTTACTATTATTATTATTATTAAAATATTATTTTAAGCGCTGGAAAAAAAACGTTCGTATTTTCATTGGGAACCAATTTCCTGTAGACGATTTTCTTTTGATAAAAAAAATATATATAAGATCTTTATATTTGTATAAATGGGTTTATATTTTTTTGGCGTGCGCGAATGTATATTTTCTTTTATTATGTATGCATAGAGAAGGAATATGGGATCATCGCACCGTGGATAAAGAAAAATCATACCCCAATTTGAGCTCAGCATCCGGGTGTGTCGGTCAATTTGACACGCACGAACGCACTAAGCATCCAAATAATGTTGCCCTAACGGCATTTGCAAGTTTGATTTTTATTTCAGAGGAGCTTTTTCGTCGTCCTACTTCTAAGAAATATAAAAAAAATCGTCCTTCTTTTCGCCGGATCCTTTCTAGTCGAAGGGGAGGCTCCTCGTCTCCGCTCACTATTCACGCTCCAAAACTTGCTCTTGCTCTGCCTTCAAATTCAATGAAACATTGCTCAAAGTGAATTATGTAAATACACCCACCGTCTGGGCTCCGGGTCCCGTTCGCCCTACGTTCACTTTAATTCCGCCTCGTATAGATTTCCCAGCCGTTTCATCATCATCATTATACTTCTTTTCCCAAGAAAACTTTCCCCATGATCAGGCCGTGACCCACAATATTTCGAAAGGGAAATGTTTTCTTTCAATGCATCCGGAATCTTGCTCTATTTATCTACAATTATTCCCACATATTTTTCTTTTACAAATTCTTTGATCTCTGCACACCAATGAGAGGAGTGGACGATTCAATTAAGGAGCCTCCGTCTGTTTCCCGTTGCATTAAGGTTACATAAAGTTGAAAAGTTGTCTTGCTGTAATCGCATTAAACGCTTTTATACTTTGGGGTCTCTCCATGGTAGTCACTGAACACTCTTCTTTCTCTCTGTCCGGCCGGGGCACTTCTATAAAACAATCTAATCAGATTGTACGCAGATTACATGGAAAACTTTTTTAATTCAACTTTGTTAAAGAGAGTTTATAAGCTATTTGAGATTACTTACGCGAAGTGCGAACGAGAGAAAGAGCGACGTTCCAGACGAAGAAAAAATAATGCAATAGGGAAAAAATGGGATTCGAATATTTTCTACAAGAAAAATGACAAAAAAAAAGGTTCGGATTAGGATTTGAAGCAGTGCTCTTACCAAATCTTTTTTTTGCTGAAAATATTTGTTACTAAAAATACTACTCAAAAAAAAAAATTTGTTAAAGGAAATAGTTTATTATCATATTTTGATTTAAAAATTAGTTTAGGCCACCATTCACGTAATTTTTAGTGGTGTTGTATAATGTAGTCAGGATTGTGTTTTTGGATCCAAAAATTCCGGTAAAATCATCAGTATCGATGGACCAAAGCATCACTCCTCCAAGATTATTTTCCAAAGCGTAAATTGTCTATAAAAACAAATATATAAATTATTAAAAATAAGTTATAATAGAAATAAGTAATTAATTACTTTGTTAATGTAATGCTCCAAAGTATCAAAGCTCATCCATTCCGTGGAATAATATCCGAAAGCTCCGTTTTCCGTAACCTTTACTTCGTAAAGTAGCGAAGCCAATTTAAGTTGAAGCTAAAAATACAAATGGTTAATGTAAAATTATTGATTGGTTGAATGATTACTTCATAGTAGCTTAAAAATCCTGCTTCTTTGGTGTAAGGACCAGCAATTCCAGGTCCTTCTGTCAAAGCTCCTAATCCATTATCCTCTTCGTTATGCAGCACGAAAGTCCTTGCGTAACTTGGCATTCCCAGTACCAATTTGTTTTTGCTGAATTTGTTATCCAACCAAAATTGTACTGTTTTTTTCTAAGAATTAAAGTTAGTTACGGATCTAAAAGATCATGATGTAGATATAGCTTACAATCTCGTTTAAAGGTGCAATTAATCCAGTTTCATTGGAGTTTGTTGGAGTGTAATCATAAGCCATGAGAAAAACGTAATCGATGTACCTACAAAAATAATTAAATTTCCAAGAAAACTGATGATTAGATAACATTTACTTGTTAATTTCTGGAATATCGTAGGCTTTATTCAAAATATACTGACTGATCGGAGCAGCAATTGTCAGAAGCAAACCCCATTTGTTGAATCTCGTCTTCATCTCCCGCACGAGCGACAAAAAGTTATTCTTGTCTTCATCGATTCCACCACGATCTGCCGGGTATTCCCAATCGATATCCAAACCATCGAAATTATACGTGGTTATATATCTCAGCGCGCTATCGATAAACACTTTTCTGCTGTCTGCTGACGATGCCATCTGCGTGAAAGAAATTAAGGGATGAACGAAATCGTTAAAGTTAAATTGCAAGTTTTTTCACTTACAACTGAATATTTCCTGGAGCCTTCGTTCCATCCTCCGATTGCTAGCAGCGTCTTCAAGCACGGATTGATTTGTTTCAAACTGTTGAAGTACTGGTAACCGCCTACGAGAATTACGTCGCAAATTGAGGGACAGATTGTAGGAGGAAAACGCAATTACCTTTGGTTACGTCGTAGTTCACATCGAGCGAGTCGATTTTTCCTTCGATGTTCAGGCCGGAGAAAGTGTAGATCAGATGTGTGCAGAGGTTCGGATCGATGTGACTAATGTTGTAATGACCAACTTCAGTCCTATAATACGACCAGCTTGCATAATAGCACGCAATTACTGGACCTAATTACAAATACAAATTAAATTATTTTGATGCAATTGCAAAAAACAGAAATTAATTTATGAAAATTAAGTTTTCCAACTATTACTACGAATTAAACCATTAACTAATTGTAAATTTAATAAAAATATATATAATTACCATTGCATTTTGGGTCATTTGCAGCGCAGGAATTTACAAAAATTAAACCTAAAACTATTAATATCCAACTCATGTTGCTGGAAATAGCTGAACTGATAAACTGATAATTTGCAAATACATTGTTTTTAATATATAGCTTCCATTGTTATCTATCAATACATTTTTGCCTTGAGATGAGGCAACGATTAGATTATCGTGCATTGTCTACAGTAATTGATAAAATATGGCTTTGATTCGAAAATTGGAAATTTGTAATGCAAAATATTTGAAATACAAACACGTTATTTTCCTTATGTGCGTCATTGTTTTGATTTAATGAATGAAATTGGTTGAATAGTTTTATGGAAAATAATGATAATTTAAGAAATAATTTGTTTCAGAAAATATTTTACTAAATTTGTTATCACTGAAAAAAATATTTTATTTGCTTATATTTTGGAAGGCAAAAGTATAAAATTTGAAAAAGTTGTGGGATTTTTTGTTGTTGAATGTAAGTAAACATGTGGCTTTTAACAGTATTCGTTCTGTTCCTTCCAAAGGTGTATTCTTCGGGTAATTCCTCGTCATGTGTGTGTATGCCTCAACAGCTGTGTTCGGCTTTTCATCGGAATGGATTAGTTGATATAAGGTATTGATAAAGTTAATTAAAGTAGTAAAATTGTAACTAAATCTGTTGAAGATTCGATCAAGGGGTTTGCAAGAACCATTTCGAAGTTTGCTGCGAAAAGCCTGAATCACTGAAGACGAGAAAATGCGGTCTGCAGAAAGGCGCAATGGGATACCGGATCACAGGGACGGGGAACGTTCCGTACTTCGGAGAGCTGCCTTGGTCGACCATCCTTTTCGAGAAGAAGGACACCGAAAGGATCGTGTACAAATGCGGCGGCTCGCTAATCCATCATCGAGCCGTAATAACGGCGGCGCATTGTGTTGAATCCGTAACAGATGGACAGTGGACAATACGCGTGGGAGAGTGGAATATGAAGAGCAAGGATGAGCTGTTGCCGCACCAAGATAGATCGGTGAGCGAGATCGTGATCCACGAGCATTATCGTCGGAGCTCCTTAAGGAACGATATAGCTTTGTTAATCCTCGATCATCCCGTCGAGATCACCGAGAACGTGGGTTTTATCTGTTTGCCGCCACCCGCCGCGCCGCCTCTCACCGCCGATGTCAGGTGCATCGCGAGCGGCTGGGGCACCGATGCTTTCCAGAAGGGAAAACATTCATCAATCCTGAAGAAGGTTGAACTACCGATAGTGCCGCGCGATGTGTGTCTGCAATCTTTACGCAGCACGAGATTGGGGAAGCTTTATCATCTTCATAGGAGTTTCATCTGCGCGGGTGGTGAGTACAACCAGGATGCGTGCACCGGAGATGGAGGCAGTCCTCTGGTCTGTCCCATACCCGGCCAACCGGGACGCTTCCAGCAAGTTGGAATCGTTTCGTGGGGCATCGGATGCGGTGGAAACAACACCCCAGGTGTGTACACTAACGTCGCACTTTATGGGGATTGGGTTGATACACACTTGGCCTCTAGAAGTTTTGATACAAGCTTATACAAGTACCACTAACTACATGCATATAGACACAACAAATCCTTATTATAAACATTTCAAATTAACATTACTAAAGAAAATTTAATAAAAAATACCAATCATATTTTATTACTAATTACCAAAATGCGTCTATTTTCATCCAAACTTAGAATTTACTTCCATTAAATACAAATTCAGTTCATAATAAAAATAATGTAATTCTTGAAAAATATTGTTCTGTAATGCTGCACATCAAAAACTATAAAAAGGCACTGAACCTTTTAAGTTCTTCGGAATATCATTATAAGATTAAGTGTCTATGGATGTTCATAATATAAAGGAACTGCAATTTTCGGATAACATGCTGTAATGCAGCACATCATCATTTTTAATACCTAGAATTATTGTTAAAAGATTATTTGTCTTTTAATTATTCATAATATAAAAAAACTACAATTATTGGAAAATGTCGTTCTCTAATGCTGTATATCAAAAACCGTAAAAAAGCAATGAATATTTTAAGTACTTAAGAAATTTCTTTATAAGATTACGGATGTTCTTAATATAAAGAAACTGCAATTCTTGAAAAATGTCGATCTGTAGTGCTACACATCCAAATCTATAAAAAAAGCACTGAAGTTTTTAAGTATTTGGGAATATAATTATAAGATTACGTGTCAATGGATGTTTAAAATATAAAGAAATTGAAATATTTAGAAAATGTCAATCTGTTCCTAATGAAATAAAGTAAATAAATTACAATCGTATTGTGTACTCATTGAGGATTATTACAGAAAAAGAAAAATTAGTAACAAGGAGTAGGAGGATCTGATAGAATGAAAAAACGCTGAGTTTCATCCTGAAACTTTGTTCGAAGGGGTCCTCGAATCGAATTTGTTTTCTTGCCGGATAATGGCTTTTAAATAATTCGAAGGACGAAAAAGAAAGCAAAGCAATTGGGATAACGCAAACATACAGAAGAGAAAAGAAAAAATAATTTGATGTAGAAGATGAGAAGGGAAAAAAAAACAACAAGAACGTATCAGAAAAGCAATCCAAATAAGCAACTCGCATCTGGATGGGGCACACCGCAATAAAATGCACATGCCATTTTATATGTTATAAATGTGCTAGCAGCAATTCTTTTGTTCTCCTGGCAGAATGCGGGAGTTTTAAATTTTATCGCCATTTTATTACTCTGTTATATATCCACCATTATAGACACACATTCGCACGCTGTATAAAAGGAGGAAGGACCGAAAAGGCAGCCAGCCTGACACACATTCGGATGCGAGGCACGGCCTGTTAATACCGTCTGTATTTCGACACTTTGTCACAATTATTGCTTCTGATCTCTCGTCGTCTCGTCCTTCCTTGTTGCATAAAATTTTGCGCAAACACGTTTGAAGATTAAGGCGTTAAGTGAAGTTATATACGTACTTACACGCTGCAGTCTAAACTTGGATAAGCCTGTAATCAAAGTGTTGCCGCTGCGAGGCATGCATCGCATCCGACAACCTGGATTCCTCTCTTCAAATTTACCTGTTTGTATGTGTGCGCGGCGCGGCCTTTTTATTGCGTACGCACAGCTCGACTTAAATTATAGGATTAGTCTAGTGAAACGCAAACTTTGCGATGGAATAAACCAACTTTAACTAAATGGTGCTAGCTGGTGCTTGCGGGAGGACGGAGCGGACATACCCAAACTTTCCGAAACTACAAGCGCCTGCAAAACGCGGAGACACTACACTATTCTGCGGAAGGCTGGCATCCCGGGGACTGCATAATCTAATCTGGACCTCCATTTCACAAAACAATTCATCATAATCCGATGCGGAGAGAAATTATTAAAACTACCATGTGCACATGTTCACACATCTATTAATATCTACAACCAAATTTATGTTATATTACAAAGTTAATAAATATTATATAACTTTTTATATATTATGATTACCACAGCATTATTATTTCATTACGGCCCTATTTCTCTTACGGGTGCTTATCTACCTCTACATATGCAAAAATTAATTAACTTAGCTATTAATTAAAAGACAACGATCTTAACGCCATCTTTTGATTTGTGCAACAAATCAAAATGTTCAATATTCAAAATGAAGGTAATTTATTGTTTAATTGTTGGCATAACATTTTATTTAATACATAACCTTATATTGTGTCGCATAATTAATGCTCAATATTTTAATTTTACCTTAAATTACTTTAATGAGACGTCATTTTAAGGTTATGAATTATAAAATATTATGCAACCAATTCAACTGTCGCTATTGTGTATTATTGGCAGATTTTGGTAACTAACTAATATTCGGTAACTGCACCACCACAATGGTCGTGCATACAACTTTGCATAAGAGTATCATGTAAAAAGGATATGGCGGATATATCCGCCTCGTGTAGAGTTATCAAAATATGACATAATGAAATAAACTTCTATGTATTTTGCTTTTGAGAGTTGCATCCTTAATCTCCATCCTTCAAAGGTTTGAAATAATTACAATTTAACTGATATTTAATAAAAAAATATTTTAAGTAATTATAAAAATTATGTATTTTTATTGAAAATAAAGAAAATGATATAGTAAATTATTGTTTTTTTTTTAAATGAAATTCCTTTAAAGAGTTTTATTAGAATTGTTCAGTGTTAAATATAAAAGAAAAAATAAAGCAATAATAAACAAATTGTTTACTTAACTCTTATACAGTTCGTGCAATATTCTAAACACGCAATGAAACAATTTCCATATAATTAAACTCAATACAAAATTGGAGTAAATTTGTACGCCGGTTTGACAATTGAAACAAAAATTACTTCCAGGAATTCCGTCAGACACTGAGATCTAATGTAAACGGTAATTTTACACCAGGATATTTCTGCCATGAATGTATTCCGGATTACAGGACTAACAGCGAGTAAAAGAATCGATACGTTGCATAATTTATTGCAACACATGAGTCCATTTCTAAGCACTAATCGAGAAACGACGACGCGCCCTTTGTGTACGAGCGAGGCGACATTCTGTTTCTCCAGCAAATTATCGGTCACATATTGCTTAGTTTGTAAGTGAAAAAAAAAAGGAAAGAAAAGAGAAGCAAATACTAAACAGTCATTAATTAGAGGACGGTAAACGGAGGACACGGAAAGCGTGTATTTGTGTATTTACTTAAACGCAGACGTAAACTTTTCTCTTTATAACTATTTTTTATTATTATTTTTGTACAATACGTAATTTATTTTATTTTTTTTCATACTTCGTTTTGCACGAGGCACGCGATTGCTGAATCGATTTATGTGCAGTTAATGTTAACAGCTCCTATTTTTATACGTCCTAGTTTCATTAAAAAAAAAAAACTGATTTTTGTTTTCTTAGTTCTGAAAATTGTATAGTTTTACCTTAACTCTATATTGTAAAATTTCTTACATTTCCTCAACATAAATTTATCAATTTTATATCTTTGAAATGTTATTCAAGTTTAAATTGAAATTTTATTAAAAAAAATATATAATTTTCTTGTAAATAATGTAAAACTATTAAATACACATTTTTTTACAATTTATAGTTTTAGCATATTAATAAAAATAACGGATGTGTCATTTAAATGTGGAAGAGTAGTAAATACTGACAAATTTTTAAAATTTTATTTATAAAAATAGAAAAAAATTCTATTGGATTTTCTAACTAATTATTAAATTTATATAAATAAAAAATGTATAATATGTAAATATATTTATTACATAATAATTAATAAATTCAAATATTTTTACAATTTGCTTAATTTACTATGAAAATATAATTTACTATAAATATTTTTGCTTTATAATTTATATTATTTTTAAATGTATTGAGTTGGATTAAAATGTATAGATTTTTTGAAATGTAATGATTTTTAATAACTTTGAAATGCAGTGATTTTCATTATGTTTTGAAATCTTATGATATTGAATAAATAATGTGAATTTAATGTAAATTCTAGTAATTTTGAATATATTTTAAATGCTGTGATTTAGAACAGCTTTTAAATGTAATGATTTTGATGCAAAATCTAATGATTTTGAAATTTTAAAAATAGAGTTTTTGAATATTTTAGAAATGCTGTGATTTTACTAAAAAAAACTAGTAATTAACAATAAATTAGAAATTGTAGTGAATTCAGAATGTTTGAAATGTATTGATTTTATTGCAAAATAATGTGACTTCTAGTAATTTTGAAAAAAAAATGTAATATAGTGATTTTGAATATGTTTGAAATAAAATGATTTAATAGTAAAATTTTGTGATTTTGAATAAATGAGAAATAAAGTGACTTTAATGTGAATTCTAGTAATTTTGATTAAATTTAAAATGCAGTGATTTAGAATATATTTAAAATGTAGTGATTTTAATGTAAAAACTTGTGATTTTTAATAATTTTATGATGAAGAGACTTTAATGTAAATTTTGAATAAATTTATAATATAGTGATTTTGAATATGTTTAAAATATAGTGATTTGATAGTAAAAGTTTGTGATATAGAATAAATTCATTTTAATGTGAATTCTAGTAATTTTTAATAAATTTTAAATACGGTGATTTTCAATAATTTAGATGTAGAAATTTTAATGGGACTTTTAGTAATTTTTGAATAAATTTGAATTGTGATTTCAAAATGAAATCTATGATTGATTAGAATGTGGTGATCACTACATTTGAATAAATTTCAAAAGTGGTGATTTTTAATTAAAATTAAATTAAAATTCAGTAATTTTTATGTAGATTTTGGCAACATTTGGTTTCAACTATAAATTAGATGTTTCTTTATTAAAGAATGAAGGTGTGTGTATATACACAACTTTGGATTTCTTTATTTTGATTTGCAAGGAGGTTTTTACCAGATTTATTAGGGTTTTCCACGGGGCCGGAGTGAGGGAGGCCCGTGAAATATTATTTATATATTTAAATTCGCGGTTGACTCGGTTTTAATATGAAATATGGCCGGCGCCGGATTTGCATTCCACTTGATAATGAATTCCAACAATCCGAGCAGAATGTGAGAAGGAAAGAGTAAAATATATAAAGAGAGAGTGAGAGGAAGAATAGAGAAAGGAAGCAGCACACTCGCGAAATTCCGTAATGAAATTATTTTTGAGTTATAGATTCCAGCTCTATTCTATCTGGGAAAAGTCGTATTCTTTTTTTCTTCGTTCCTCTCATCCTTGCAGCTATTATCATCTTTAGCCCGTCGACTGCTTTAGCTTTTTCTTGGAACACCTCTCTCTCCCCAATCTTCTGCCAGAAGAGCAAAATCCATCGACTTGGCATACGCTTAAATCTCGACGCCGTCGTCTGTCACGTCTCCGATAAGCTTCATCCTCATCTCTCTCTCTCTCTCACTCCAACATTCACTAAACCTATCCCTCTTTCCTTCAGTCTTATTATTACGAGCGTGCAACTATCGTTGACGGAAACTGTGCCTCATTTTCCATTACCAACTATGCACCAGGCTTAGCTTCCTACACCCACTATTTTATTTTAATTTAATTTCTATATTATTTTTTACTCTTTTTTCTTTTCGCGGAAGCGCCGCATGCAATTTTTCGCTCGCGCTTTTTCTTCGCAAAGCGAGCGAAGAAAAAAGTGGTTTGTTGCCATTACATTATTGATCACTTTCGGACCTGAACTAACACTGCGAAAGAGATAAGCCCGAATTTATGCTGTTTATGAAATAGAGAGAATTGGAAAATACATCGACATCTGGTGTGTGTGTGTACGTACAACAATTTTTTTATTGCGCACGTGATCTAAGCTACAAACCTCATATTACTTACGAAAAGCGTAATAATCATATAATAAAACTAAATAGAAAATATTAAAAAAAAAATATACAATTTTCTATAATAAAATCTAGTTTTTCTATGGAAATTTTCAAAATAATGGATAATCAGTATTAAATTATTGAATTACATTTAATTTAATAATTTCTCTTGAAATTGTTGATATATTGAATATTAACTAACATAATTTGTTAAAAAGTTTATAATAATTATTATAATTCTATAAAATATTAATGCAAATTATTCCTTGAAAATTATTGAAATATTTCGATCTAAAATTATTTTTATTTATAATTCAAAAAAATCTATTATTTCCATGTAAATTTTGTAAATTATGGATAAATTTATGAGTAATAAATTGCTGAAAAGTTAATAATAATAATAAGTTAAACATTTGCATATTTTCTCTTAAATTTTAAAATAAATATTTGTTTCAATAATTTCTGTAATAAATTTAATTCAATTTTATAATTTCTCTTTAAATTGTAGATATAATGAATATTAATTTATGTAATTTAATGAAAAGTTAATAATAATGATTATATAATAATTTTATTTAAAGTATAAATTCTATAAAATACTTATGCAATTTATTCCTTGAAAATAATAGAAATATGTGGATCTAAAAATAAAATTTTCAATAATTCAATAAAATCAATTTTTTTCCTAAAAATTTCGTAATTAATATATAAATCTATAAGAAATAAATTACTGAAAAGTTAATAATATTAGTAAGTTAAATATTTTCTGTTAAATACTAAGAGTAAAATTTGTTTCAATAATTTCTATAATAAATTTATTTTACTTTTATAATTTCACTTGAAATTGTAGTTATAATGAATATTAATTTGATGAAAAGCTAATTATGACTATTATATAATAATTTCTTTTAAAGTATAAATTCTATAAAATATTAATGCAAATTATTCCTTGAAAATAATTAAAATATTTTGATCTAAAATTAAATTTTATCAATAATTCAATAAAATCTTTATTTTCCATCAAAATTTCGTAGATAATGTATAAATATATAAATAATAAATTTCTGGAAAGTTAATAGTATTAATAAGTTAAATATTCGTATATTTTCTGTTAAATATTAATAGAAATTTTCGTTTTATTAATTACTTAAATTTAATTTTATAATTTCTCTTGAAATTTCATGAATATTAATTAATATAATTTGATGAAAAGTTAATAGTGATGATTATATAATAATTTCTTTTAAAGTATAATTTCTATAAATTATTAATGAAAATTATTCCTTGAAAATAATTGAAATACTTCGTTCTAAAATTAAATTTTTCAATAATTCAATAAAATCTATTTTTTTCAATGGAAATTTTGTAAATAATGGATAAATCTATGTATAATAAATTGCTGAAAAGTTAATAAAAATAATAAGTTAAACATTCGCATATTTTCTCTTAAATTCTAAAAGAAATATTTGTTTCAATAATTTCTCTAATAAATTTAATTCAATTTTATAATTTCTCTTTAAATTGTAGATATAATGAATATTAATTATTATAATTGGATGAAGAGTTAATAATGATGATTATATAATAATTTCTTTTAAAGTTTAAATTCTATAAATTATTCCTTGAAAATAATTGTAATATTTCGATCTAAAATTCAATTTTTACTTGTAATTTCCTTCAAAATTAAGTACATACTTCATAATTTTATGAATATAAATACATGTTAAGTAATAAAGTAAATCATTAAAAAAAATCATATAAACATTTTGTAAGAAAATTATATAATTTGATGAAAAGTGATAAAAATAATTTAAAAAAATCAATCAACATTATTTCCTTTTTTGTTTTAATTCTCTTCAAAATACAAAAACATGAATATGGATGGACAATTATGATAATTTTGACATATAATTATAAAAAATTAATTAATTCTTGAATAAAAAAGTAGAAAAATGTATATATTTTTACGCTATAACTTTTTTAAATTTTTATTAGTTAAATTAAAATATTCGAACAATAAAAAGTATTTTACGTAATAATAAATAGAAATATTCAGGAACGACAACATCTGAACTGATACATCAAAATAAAACTTTCAAATGTCAGTAAATTAGCTGAAGTAATATTGAAAATAATATTATATTTATTTTTATGGGTGATGTTAAAAAATATATTTATTCTGACTCAAAAGTTTGTTGAATAAAATTGGCTCTTCAGTCTCAAAAGTTTTCGGATCTTTAATTTCAGTTTTTTTTTTTTGCAGCAGCATTTTTTACTGTCAACAACTTTTTGGTATAAAAATACGATGGAAATTGGTTGATGTAGATTAAGTATAACCATCCAAAGCAAACAGAGCTTTTCTCAAGTTTCTAAAATTTGATTTTGGTTTAAATTTAAAAAAAAACGTATAAACTATTTGTAGTACTTTAATATTTACGTAAATACTTTAGGTTCTTCAAGTTTGGTTGTATTTTAAAGGAAGACAAAATTTTTAACTTTCGAACATTTGACGTGCCAGTTCAGATGTTATTTTTTTTTGTCGATTTGCATTTATCCTTACAAAAATATGATTGTTTTTTTTTATATAATAAAACTCACGTTCAAAAAAAAAGAATAAATATTTAAAATATTAACAAAACGGGCATCAGCAAACAACAATATGCTCAAACACCTGACACGAACACACGTAACGCACAGAACATGACATAACGGCACATATTTTTTGTTGTTTCGGGATGTCGAAACGGTGATCGTTTTCACATTTTATTGGCGTCGACTGTTTCAAATAAGGGACACGAACATGATGAAATATTCCATTTCAAAAATAAAATAATAAAAAATATACCAAAAAAAAAAATACAATAATTTTGACGTGTATCGAGAGGAACATAAATAATATAATTAAATAAATGGGAACGCAGTGAAATAGTAGTAAATAAAAAAAAAATACATAACAGCAGTATGTATTTGTTATAAAAAGCTGCGCGCGATTCAGAATAGAAATAAATATTGCGTGTCCCGCGGAAATCTAATAATATTCCGTCATTTTAATTCCAATCAACGCAATAAATTAATTCGACGAAACGAAATAATAACTGCGCGCTCGGAAACCGGATAATTGTATTGCGATGAACACAAAAAAATATATATATATATGGATATATGCATACACATTTTTCACTGTGCATATTTCATGGGAAATATCCCGTGAAAAAAATGAGTATTAACAACAAGAACAACAATGGAAAATAAACAACGAAATAATATATGCGTTTTTCGTTGGAAATTTATACTTTTTTTTAGGATTTATTACTCAATCATTTGTCGATCAGTTTTAACATTAACTTCTTGGTTTGAATTGAGCTAAATGGATTTTTTTAAAAGATTTCGTTGTTTATTTTTCGAACCAAAAAGTTTTCTTAATAAAACAATTATATTTTCAGTAACAAAATTTGTGAAAAGCAGACATTTTTATTGAATTTGTGAAAGTTTATATAAATTAATAAAGATTTTTTTCAACAACGAAATTTGCAATAATTATAGTGTTTTCCAGTTTTTATTTCAATCTTGAATTTGCGATTGATTTCATAATGAAACAAGACTGTTTTTGAAAATTTCAATATTTGGAAATCTATTGATTTTTTCAAAATTTTCATAATAAAACAGTGTCATATTTTTTCAATTACAAATTTACAAAAACTAAAAATCTATAAAGATTTTTTTAAACGTTTTAATAACAAACTAATGTTGGTTTTTCCTATTTCCAATTTTTTTTTAAATTGTTAATTACAAAATTAAGTTTTAGTAAGTTTTAACAAATTTTATAATAATTAGATAAGGATTTCTAGAAATTTATCAAAGTTTTTATAACGGAACAATTAAATATATTTTCAGCAACAAAATTTTTTGACAATGTTTTTTGAAATTCTTCAAATTTCGTTTTTTTTTTTCCATCTTAAATTTGAAATAGTTTCATAATGCAACTTATTTTTTCAAAGTTATCGTATTGAATTTTTTCAATTACAAAATTTGCAGATATTAGAAATCCTAATAGAATTTTTGAAAGTTTCAATGAATCAATGAATGAATTTATCAAAGTTTTAACAATAAAACAATGCATTTTTTCCTCAACAAAATGTTATTATCAGAAATGTAGTTTTCTTAATATTTTTTTCAGCAAGAAAAATGTTTATGTATTTTTCTATGTTTTCATAAAGCAGTATTTTATTTTCAGCAACATAATTTACAATAATCAGAAATGTTTCACAATATTACATTGCAATTCAATTCAAAATCATAAATTCTTATAGAATTTGACAAATTTAATTATATTTTTCAAATGATTTAATAATGTTTTTTTTCAACTACAATATTTGTAATAATTTGAATTCCTAATTACAAAAATCATAAAACTTTAATAAACTTGTCAAAGATTTTATAATGAAACAATATTTATTTTTTACCAAAAAAAAAATACGATAATCATAATTTCTCATAGAATTTGATAAAGTTTTCATAATTAATTATATTTTTAAAATGATTTAATAATAAAATAATGTTTTTATTTAACTACAATATTTGCAATAATATGAATTCGTAATTATAAAAATTATAAAACAATGATTTTGTCAAAGTTTTTATAATGAAACAATATTTATTTTTTACCACAAAAAAAATGCAATAATCATAATTTCTCATAGAATTTGACAAAGTTTTCATAATTAATTATATTTTTCTAATGATTTAATAATGAAATATAGTTTTTTTTAATTACAATATTTGCAATAATTTGAATTCGTAATTACAAAAATCATAAATCTTTAATGAATTAGTCAAAGTTTTTATAATGAAACAATATTTATTTTTTACCAAAAAAAATGCAATAATCATAATTTCTCATAGAATTTAACAAAGTTTTCATAATTAATTATATTTATCAAATAATTTAATAATAAAATATAATTTTTTTAACTACAATATTTGCAATAATTTGAATTCGTAATAATGAAACTTTAATAAATTTGTTAAAATTATATTAATTTTTTATCAACAAAAATTATAACAATACATTCTTATAAAATTTGACAAATTTCATAATGAATTATATTTGTCAAATAATATATAATAATTCGCAATTACAAAATTTAGAAAAATCACAAAAGTTTTGTGTTTCTATAATTTCTTTTTTAGCAATAAAAATTAGAATAATAATAAATTCTTATAGAATTTTAAAATGAAACAATAGTTTTATATTTATTACTAATTTTTAGTTTATGAATTTTTCAATAATCAGAATTTCTTGTTAATTTTATTTAAGTTTTTTATAAAAAAAATGAACAAACTAACTGATATTAACAGTAATTATGCAGCACTTAATTTAATTACTTGCTATTTATGTTTCTTGTTCAAATTCGTGCAAAATCCGTAAAGCATATATTTGTGTTTTCGAACCGTGTGCCGCATTTGCAGATCGTAATTAGTTCAAAGCGTTTCCCTTTCAGATCAAAATATTTGTTTACGTCTTCGCATATTTATTAAACTGACAGAGAGCTCTTTTCTCGTATCGATTTCCTCCGCATTTCCACATCACGCTTCTCCGGAATTTTCCTATTTATTGCCATTCATTATTCACAAAATTTTCCGTGCGAAATTGTTGTTTTTTAAATATATAAAGAGAAAAATTCGTATTGGATTTTTGCCCACCCGCGAAACGTAAATGTGTTTCGATTGTTGGGACAAATGGAATCAATATCGAATGCGTAAGTGTATTCACTATTAGATATTTATAAATCCGGACGAATTGATGGCCTTCCCATGTTGTATACAACAAATACTAGAATTCCGTTTGAATAATGAAATAGTCGATACATTAGCTTCCATTCAATCATATATACGAGTTGTTAACATTCGGCGCCTTCCAATAACCTCATTACATTTGTTGATTAATTTATTTAGTGTCTAATAATAGTCCAGAAAATTACATATTCAAGATCTAATATCAATACTTACGTAATTCTGATATACATAATGCGTATAAATCGTATGTGTTATCATGAAATCTTAATAGAAAAAAAAACTAAATAAATATTGAATATACAAAAACTTCTAAATATTATAATAATCATACTTTGTAAGTTATTGACTTAAAATTATGATATTGAATGAATCAGAAGAAATTAAGTAAAATTTATCATAATATTTATAATTTTGTCACTTTTTAAAATTGATTTTTTTTTATATAATTATAAAAGTTATATATAAAATAATGCACCTGATCAGAAGATTCATTATGAAGCTGTTACGTGAAAACTCGGAAGTATCCGAAGAAAACAAAGTTTTAAAGTCTAAAGAAATTATGAAAGTCTTTTAATTACGTAATTAACCGAAACATTAGTTTATGTTAAATTAATTTCATGTAAAATCAGGAAATTTCTTTAGTTTTGTAAATAATAATATAAATAATAACACAAAGTTATTTTATTTTCATTACATGTGACTTCCCAAATTACTTGACAAGAAATTCAGTTAAATCAGTTAGAATTAGAAAATAAATAAAATAAAGCACAATTCCTTCTTTGAAAAAAAAATGTATTATTTTATTTGAATTCCGTTTGACTGATTATTATTCGTTCATAACATTTTCTACTTCGAACATTGTAAATTATTTGGCAAGTAACGAGTAATTCGATAATTATATAATTAATAAAAAAATATTTTTTAATTTCCTAGATGAAAAAATTCTCTGCTTGGATTAAAAAATATATTATTTATAAATCATTACAAAAATAATAAAACCATTTATTTTTAATTTATTAATAAAATTTATTACTTTTCAAGTAACAAGTAACTTATTCGTTATAAAAGTAAAATAAAATTTAAATTAATAAATAAATGATAATTATTGTAATATGCTCACTAAAATATTCGGAAACTGGTGCCGATATTAAAATTAGTTACAATTTCAATTAATAAATAGTTAAGTAAGATGTACAATTATAAATTAAATTAATAACTACGTAGTTTGTAGTTGGAATAGGAATACAAGGGTTAGACATAATAGGTACACAAGTTGCAAGGGTTTAATCACACCGTCGTCATGGATACGAAAATTATAAATAATGTATTCCAATAGATTTACCAAAGATAAATTAAGTCGAGCAAGATTTCTGCTGAAGTTCGAAGATTTTGGTTAGGTAGAAATTTAATTTAAAGAGCAACTAGAAGCGACTTAGTTGGAAATGTTGGTAAAATCAAGCGTAGAAACTTAAAAATTTCCACCAACAAGAGTTCTTGTAAATGGTGCTCACCGACAAAGAGGAAGATTTAAAATAATTAGAGGAGAAGAACAAGAATGAAGAATCTATGCTGATGGTACCAGAAGTTATGATGCATTAATATTAAATCTACATATGAAGATTGTTCAATGGGATTTGCTGAAGAAAAATATTGATGATGGAACTAGAAGCATAAACATCGTTTCTGATAAATATAATAAAATCGAAGATGTTGATTTAAAAATGTGGATAATATTACTTTAAAATGATTAATAGAAAATGTGCGCTAAATTTCTTCTATTGATTAATATTTTCAGGAAATCTAACTGAAAAGAAAAAAGGAAATGATATATAATGAAAATACATTTACGTAATGCAACGCAGCCGGACAAAAGGCGAGGATTACGCAAGATATTAATAATTAATGAAAACCGATTCCATTTATTATACGAAACATCTCCGGCGCGAAGCAATCGATTTATTGATGGAATTCGTTTTTCTTTTCTTCTCTCCCTCGCGCACATATCTTTAACAGAAAGATTGATTGATTGTGATGCGATGTGTGAAAATATTTTTCAGCGCGTTTATTTTTCTTTTCAATATTTTTATGATTATCACTTCCTTTTTTATTGGCAACACAGCAAAAAAATAAAAACGAAACAAGCTACTCAGATTCGGTTTTGCTCGAAGGGGATGAAGATGTGTTTGATAAAAATAAAGAATTTATAACAGAGTTTAAATCATTTAAATTGTATTGTTTGCAAATGAAGGAGAGAATATAGGCGGTGCATGTATATGCATGGAGCAGCTTCCGTTTTTAAATGAAACCGTTTGAGGGTGGTCCTAGGAATAATTCGAAAAACGAATTGATGAGAGACCTCAATTTTCTGGAGGAATGGTGGAGCTTCCAGCAGTCGCGCGCGATTCGCACTTCGTTATATAGGAAATGTAATTTCCTTTAATGCAGTCCTCCGCATAAATTTCCCTTTATCATTTCTGACTCCAAATTTATGTTTTATTCTTTAATTTCTGTTTTACAGCAGTTCGAAAGACTGAAAGCTTCTGAATTATGCAATGCATATTATTAAATGTTTTTAATTTGTTTCATTTTTATTAATCACGTTCCAAGTATTTTATAATTGAAACATATACAGAAAACTATTAATTTTTTTAAATATTTATTCTAAACGGATTTAATCAATTACGTAATAATTTATGTTAAACTATTTTTTTTATTACATTTCAATTTTTTGTTATATAATTCCCATAATTTTATCAAAATTTAGTTTATTAAAAAAAAAACATATAAAGAGAAATGGAAAAAAAACTATTTATATTAAAATATCGTAGAATTGTCTTAAATATCAAATAAAAATAATATTTATTGCGACCATAAATTACAAAAATAATTTAATTTATTGAAAAAAAAAAACAGTTATGAAGAAATATTGTACAATTATCTTAAATATTAAATAATGCAATAAATCGTTAATTTTTAAATATTTTTACTAAATAGATTTATTATGTATCATCTGCTAGTATTGATTTAATCATTTACTTAATAAATTGTAAGAAACTATTTGGATTTTTGTTAAAAAAAATATTTATAAAATTATTATTACTACTAAAATAAACTGAAAAAATACATTTATAATAAAATATCATAGAATTATATTAAATAATATTTATTGCAAAAAAAATATTTAAAAAATAATAATAAGATATTAAATATTATTATATGAACTCAATAATAACGAAACTTCGATATAACGAAATTTGCTAGAAAATTATTGACTGGAATTGTACCAGAGGAAGAAAATTATATTGGGTTTCTAAAATATTAATGAAGAGGGTGTTAGAAATTAATTGAATGCAGAAGATTAAAAGTATTAACAAAAAACTTTGAACTTATATTTTAACTGTTATTTCACTTTGTATGTATGTTTTATTGTAAACGAATGTGAATGTTAATGAATGTTGTTTAATTATGATGATTCGAGTCGTAGGAATGATTTGAAAACAGGTGTAAAACAGTAGTCGTTGTGGGTCGAAAAGGCAATTTAAATAAAATTAGAATAAAAGAGACGAGGGTTTCGGTCGTTCGTCGCGTTTAATATTGGAGACAGAGCAAAGTGTAAACCGTGCTTTCGGTATGCAAATATTGACGGATCCATCACGAGCCGGAGATCCGCTGTACATATACTATATATACTATATAGTAGGAGACAGAGAGAGTGTGGGTACAAAGGGTGTGCATAAAAAGGGGTTGTCTGTGTTTGGGTTGATAGATGCCACTTATGTTCGTTACGCACTTGGAATTCCTGTCGCCTCCTTCCGTTTCCTCTGGAATAGCGAAAAGCATCAGCAGCATGTGCCCAAGGACGAAGAGGAAGTTTTTTGGTACAAGCAGATTTTCGCCTTTTATTTAGTGCGCCTTACGCCAAAAACGATTCATTGTGTATTGATTCCCTTTTTCGCTGCTTTCTTGGTCGAAACGCCGCTCTTACATTCCCAATACATCCGTAAAACCTCTCTTGACATGAATGCCGCTACCTCAATACCAGAACGCGCCGAGCAATTCCAAAATAATATCTTGATATAAAAGTCTTATAAGGCACCTTTTCTCTGTGTTTTTTTTTTCTTCCTTCTATTCCTTCGCTCTCCTTTCACTCACTCTTCAGTCCTCCGGCATTATTATGTGCGTGTGATATATATTTTTTTCCTTTTCGTCTTACAATCTATTTTCGCTCGCCTTTATTAATTTCCGAAAAAGAAACGGAAAACTAGAGAGATGCAGAAGCACAAAAATAATGAGATAAAGAGAAAGAAAGAAACTTAATTGGAAATTTGTGTTTGAGGGAATTCCGAGAGGGCATTTAAGAGAGCGATAATCACCGAATTAAGAAGCGTTTAACTGTTGATGTAACAGCCCCACCCGCGCCGCGCCTCTGCGAAAACCCGGCACAGGCTTTTCGGATGGGATTCGCCGTTTAATTCGAAATGCAAAACTGAAATGTCAAAGTTTGTTTGGGATGCGACCGTTTTCATTAAGCCCGATCCCATGAAATTTGTCACAGAATCTAAATGTTTTCAATATTCGATGAACAACTTTCAACTAATTTCCTTAATTCAACAAACATATAATACATTTGAAAATTTAACTATTTTAATTCATAATAATTCTGACAAATGTCGATTAATAACTTTCAGTTAAATTAAACCAGGAAAATTGATGATGGTATTATGAAGTAAATGCTGAAATTGATCTGTGCTCGAGGATAGGATAAAGCTAATCATCAATTCCGTTCGTTTTTTAGAGTTAACATTAGAGTTATGCGATTGGGGCTGAGGGATAATCTGATAATGCGCTTTCAGCTTTGGAAAAATGCAGCTTCCAAAGTGCGAGACACTGTAATTCGTTAATCAGATGTTTCCTCGTCTCGCTCACGGTATGCGAGATGAAGAGGTTCATCATGGGAGAATAATGCGGAGGATCTAGCGCTTTATGAGTGAGCATATCCTTGGGAAAATGCGACGTCTGAAAGCATTGCAATTTTCTTGCATTTGCACGTCGTCGTCTGGGAGGACAGGAGAGGACGAACGGCAAATGCATATTATTCGTATGTATCTCGTCCTGATCCTAACTGCGCCGAGTGACGGCGGCAGCTTAGCTGCTTCCATCCGTCCCACGATTTGTTTCCCGCTCGTTCCTTCCCCTTTTTATAACATTCTTTTCCTCATCCTGCTGTCTTCCTCATCCTTCTTTTCCTCCTGCTACTCTCATATACACACATAATGACACAATCTTCCGCAGACACCGCCACTTCCAGCTATAATGCTGCGGCCTCGTACAAAAGGTCTCCTCCCTTTTGTTAAGGGGTGGAAATGGAACAAAAATACGCCGAATTTGCATTCGAATAACTTCCGTTTTGCTGCGATCCGAAAGGAAAATGACGCGCGGGAATTGTTTGGACGGTGGAGCAAGAACTGAAAATGAAAGAAAATAAATGAGAATGGGGATCTAATAATTTGGTGGCCTTTTGCATCCAGTTACACGTCTTCCTAACATCTTCCTTCCTTGCATTAATTTACCCTGAATCATCCTCCCAACGCTGCTTAAATTCAAGAGTATTTTATATGTTAAACATTCATTCATATTTAAAACTTTCAATCATTCTAATACTGACTAGAAAAAATTTCAATTTTATTAATTAAATAAATACATCATCAAAAAATTTATCACTCAAATCCAACTGTGTATTAATAAAATATTCCTTTTAATTAATTACACATTTTCCTAATATCTTCATTTATTCCTCAAACCGCTGTTGGAATTAAAGAGTATTTTATATGTTAAACACTTATTCCCTTTTAAGACTTATTTACAAATTTACCACTAAAATCCTGAAAAATAATTAGTAATGTAAATCAATCACTAATTATCAAAATATTAGAAATATTTCATTAATGAAAACCTTGTTTAAGATAATTAAAAATCATATGAATTGTAAAATGTATTACAAATTTATTTGATATAAATTACATTGTTATAAATTTTAGTTTCTTTAAATTGTAAAAACTTGATTATGTATTGTATATGCTTTAATTACATTTTTTTTAATGTTGTGATAACGGTTGCTGCGGTATATAAAGAGAAACTGTGTGTATAGAAAAGTTCGTAATTTAGTGATTGTTAAGTTTATTTATGGTTTAATTTTAGTTTCTGTTGGCACTGTGCCCGTGAATCCGAAAATAATCTCGAGAGTCGGCATCGGGAAGGTCAGTATTTGTGTTATTGTTATTGGAGTCGGATCTGCGATGTCTCCGAAGATGCAGGTGCCTCCGCTGAGCACCTTAGCCTTGTGCAACGTCTCCACTTTGCTAACGCAATGTTTATCCGATGACGAGGGTGCGAATTACGACGCTGTAGCCACATATTTATTGGACGCAACGCACGAAGTCCTCCAAGATTTGCTGAAGCTGATATTGAACGTGAAGAATTTAGACGCTTCGACGCGTTTCAGCTGCTTGCAGATGATCCTGCGCGAAGATATCAAGCGTTTGGATACCGGTTTATTCCCGCATTCCTACTACGAGAAGATATTGCAGGTGATTGCGGCAAGAGGAAGAGGTCTGCAGCACTTGAATCTGAAAGGTATATGGCTCAGGGATTATCCTGAATCGCTGAGTGATCTGATTAATAAATTGGGTAATTTGAGAGTGATCGTGATTCCGCATATGGCGGACGATCAGGTGCTCGAGGCTTTGATCAAATCGTGTCCGAAGCTTTCCGTTTTGGATATCTCAGGGGAATGCAACTTCACGGCTGATGGTTTGAGGAATGTTAAATGTAACAGCTTAAAGGTTTTGAGTGTTGGAATGTATGGGAAAAAGACTGTATCAGATGATGATCCAACTGAGTACGTTCGTACTATAGTTCAGATGTTAAAGAACTTACCCAACTTGAACGTTTTGAAAACTTACTCGCACACTGGCTTGGCTTTGCTGGAGATGTATAAGGAAAATCCCGAATGTAGGACTAATCTTAAGTACATACATGATACGAGCACGTCGATCGAAGTTCTCGACGCCGTCGTCAAGTTGTGTCCGGAATTAGAAAGTGTTAATTTGAATTCGCCAAAGGAGCGCGTCTTATCCGAGCTCAGCCGTTTGAAGCGATTAAGCAGTCTCAAGATATCCGAGCCGGATTGTAGCGAGCTGATGGAGTATTTGGAGATGGCGGGACGGAAGATACAGGTGTTGAAATTGAATACGACGAGGGGTGGGCTCTTGGATGTCGGTAGGCTCGCGGTGCTCGCACCCGATTTACTCACCCTCGAACTGTACAAAAGCCGTCTCGCCTGCATGCACCCGGATAACTATTACCTAAACCTTCAAACCTTGGAAGTCCTCTACTGCGATATATCAACTGTTGTATTACGCTACCTTCTGCAAAACTCCCCGTTCCTGAAACGCGTCGTCATCGGCGACGATATCCACATGACCGACGGAGACGTCTTCAGGATTTGCGCAGAGTGCGAGTTCCACACTTTAGAAGAACTATGGTTTTCGAGAGCGCGAAGTCTCACGGCTACTTCAATCGAACTCCTCATGGGACACTGTCCAAACTTGAAAGTCTTAGGGCAAGTATCGGGTTGGGATATTAGCTCCGACGATCTCGACCTTCTCAGGACTATCATAACTTCAGCCAACATCGACTTAACTCTGTTACCAATAGAATAATATAAATTTACTACAAGTGCAAATAGTCGATATATAAATAGACCCAATGTTTTCATATGCAGGTGCCAAATAAACGAATTTTGAAATTCACATGAAAACGAAACATTCCTTAACAATAATTTTGAAAAAAATCAAATGTAAATTTTGATTATTTTTTTAATCATCCCAAATAATCTAATTGCAGTAAATTATGTTTGCAAACAAAAAAGAAATACAAATACGATCGATTTGTAATTAACAATGTGGAGAAGTGTAGCTGCATGTAGTATTTGAACGCGTGAAAGCAAATCGAGTGTTTTTTTTTTTGGATGAGTTTGTTTGTGAATGTGACGGTTCCATTATTCGTGGTTTCGTGTAAATATGAAATATGACGTAGCTTCCAGCAGTATTTAAACAGTAATCACCAAACGAAACGACAATATAAATATATATACAGTGACGTAATTGGTTAACGAATGAAAAAATGGGGTATCGAACATCTTCTTTGAACTGTAGATATAACAATATATTTTTTAATTGGAATTGCAGAAATCTCAGTATTGGCAATTAAGCTGTGACCCTGGGTCATCCAAGGAACGTACAGTGGCGCTGCATTCTTCGGGGCTGAAACAATTCCAAGGGATTTCATTTCGTTGCTCCGGCGTTATTTCTTTTTCTCATCCGTTTCGTTCTTTCCCCTTGCGTTTCACGTTCTTGATGGATGGATTAATTAAAAAGGTGAATGAGAATCGGATTTTCTTACGCGCGATTCTGAGGGTGTCCAATTTATATATACGTACATACATATACACTCGCACATTTTGCTTCCGTAATTTGGTTGATATTCTAAGCCAAGTGGATGGAGTGTAGGATTCCATTTAGCCAAGGCATTAAGTGAGCAAGGAGTAATGCCCACGTATTACTCATCTCTCGGTCGTTTATTCGAATGCGCCTCCGGCCCCCGGGATCGTCCTCAAAGGACTTCTTGCACTTCCTGGCAGGATGCTAACAACTCTGTACGGAATTTCATTACGTTCAATATACTCGAATCGGAACATCTACACTACAATTGCAATTAAGCAGTACACGCAAAAAAAATCTATCGAATTTTCAGAACAAAAATTATACACTGATATTCATCCAAATAATTAACAATTTACAGAAAATTAAAGCTTTTTACATTATAATTAATTAAAAGTTTTTTTTAAATTTATGATAATAGAATTATAACAATTTTTTTTGTGAAACGAAAATATATCTATTAGTTTTAATGTAACTATTTTTTTCATTTTATGTAAAGGAAGTCAGGCATGAAAATCATGTCGTAAAATAGAAATATATGCAGATCAGTTTAGAACAATTTTTAAACCGCAAAATAATTCAACAGAAGAAAACAAGGAAGTTTTTTCATCATCAAAGAACTAGAAAACCGATCAATACGACAGACAAATATGTGGATAATTAAGTAATGACTTTAAATGACGACTACATAGAATCTATAAAAACATGAAATACTGCAATAGACGGTAAGTCAAAGAATAAAAGTCTAAAATAGGTTCAAGCATAAAGACATACAAAATAAAATGTTTTATATCATAATGAAAAAGACTAAAGCTTCTTATAAATGATAGTAGAGATTGGATACAACTAGAGACAAGAAGCTCATCATCAATTTAAATTAAATCATATTTGGAGAATTGAATGTTTTAGGCCTGAAAAAGTCCAATGCAGAGAATGGTAGTGGATACCATCAACGAATAGATTAGCTTAATCAGCATAGACAACCAACATTTCAGTGAAATACACAAAAAAGTGACAGGTCCTGGATGATTGACGAAGAAGGGGAGAGGTTTTAGTGGGTAGAAATCCCACAGTACCACGACTCGAAACATTTATACGAATACACCAATTTACATCCAATAAAGTCAGATGCTACATGGAAGTGTTTTAGGACCACTTTTTTGATGTTTATCAAAAATACATTTATTTTACCATTTTGTTAATTAAAATGTTAAATAAAACATACGTATTTTCTTATTTTATCCTTAAAAGCATCATCACTTGTAGTTCTTCACAATAGTTTAATTAATTTATAAAGTGTTTTACAAAAGTATATTGTTAATTTCTATTATTAAAATTATGCAAAAATATAAAAAAAATATATAAATTTATATACTCAATAGTTGTTTTTATAATGTTTCTTTGCATTTTATTATTTTTAATATTACACAAATTTTATTGCTGTGTTTAACAATTACATCGTGATAAGTCAGCTGCAGCTAAGATTCTCATATTTTAATCTAAGTTTTATTTGGATACGAGAACAGAATTTCAATTTTTTAATGTAAAACAAATGTATTTTTGTTCATAAAAAATCTTTACTTGTAGTTTTACATAATAGTTTAATTCATGAATAAATTGTTTAAATAAGAAATATTTTATTAATTGATATTAATAAAATTACGCATAAAATACATAAATTAATTTACTAAATATTGCTTTTTATAATTTTTCGATGTATTTTATTATTTTTAATATAACAGAAATTTTATTGCACATAAATGTGAATAAAAATTCATGTCGTGATGAGTCAGCTGGAGCTGCGGTTCTCAAACGTTCAAAACAGTTAATGACACATTACATTTGTTAAAATTTTAAATAAGAATATTTTTAAAAATAATATTAGTAATTGAAATTTATAGTATTTGTTCTATTTATTTTATTTTATTTAAATTAAATTTTTATTTGCAATAATCTTCATATTCAAATGAAATTTGCAAATTTTAATGATATTACTTTAATTTCCAATATAATTAATGAAAATAATTGAAGCTAAATCACAAATTTGTGTGTTTTATTTTTCATTTCTTCTCATCGATAAATTTTAATGCAAATACGCCTTGTAAAATATCTCGTATTTACGCAGGTGTTTATTACGAAAACACGCGATTCGCTTCGTGCAGCAGCGAAGTTTAACTTTTGAGAATCGCAGCTGCAGCTGACTCATCACTATATGAATGTTTAATCACATCGAAAAATTGTGAAAACCAATAATCAGCAAATTAATTTGTATTTTTTGTGTAATTGTGTATTTTATTAATAGCAATTAATAAAATATTTCTTTACATACTTTTTTAAACAATTTATTCATGAAACTATTCTGTAAAACTACAAATAAAAATAGACAAATCCCTTCTTGGAAAATGCCATATTTAGAGAAGGGATAACGGTACCACCTCTCTAGGGTATATAAGGGATGAGCCCAGGTTTACCTCTCTCATTTACCTCACGCATTCTCGTTCATTCACTTGACTTGTCATGACTGTTTGTCGATATTGTTCTGCTTGTTTCAACTGTGCTGTGCACGTTCTATTACAAGTTTCTTTCTTCGCAGCAGCCGGTAATTTTTTTGTTCTTGCTGCACAAGTTCTTCTTGTGTAACCGGTTCATCTCTTGTGGATTCGACCGGCCGCTGCATCTTTGACGAGTTTTAAGTGCGCTGGATGGTATTGGCACGTGTAGAATAATTGTAAGTGATTGTCTGTATTGTTCCATCAGCATAAGTAGACCTTCACCACCGCCAAATTGGTTACCCAGTCTCCGACTCTCCAGTGTCTCCGACGATTCGAAGTCGATCATCCTTCCTCTATCCTATTTCCCATCATTTTCGTATATTATATCAACTGTACTACACCACATTCAACACGATCTTGGCAATACACAAACCTTCGACTCAACATCAACAAGACCATCGGTAACTTCGCTGCATTACTATCAACACGTCCAAGACCAACGGTAACCTCTCTGCATCACTATAAAACAATATGGACAATCATTTACAATTATTCTACACGTGCCAATACCATCCCGCGTACTTAAAACTGGTAAAAGGTGCAGTGGCCTGTCGATCCAACGTAAGATGAACCGGTTACACTAGAACAACTAGTGCAGCAAGCGCAATAAATCTACCGGCTGCTGCAAAGAATGAAATTTGAAATAAAAAGTACACAGTCGAATCGAGCAGAACAATATCGACAAACAATAGAGCTACAGAGTACCTTACCAGGAACCGAGCGCCAGACAATTGGGCAAGAATATACCTGGACTCATCCCTTATAGGCGGTAACGGATTTTTTTTCTAGAATTTTCCAGGAAAGGGTTTTTTTTACAAAAATTTTATTGCAAATTAATGTGATTAAACATTTTTTGTACTTATATTTCTGTCCTATAAATATTATTATTGTATTTGATTATTGAAACGTTTAATAATTATTAAAAATTCTAGCAAATAAAAAGATGTTTTTTTTATGTATTTAAAAGACTTACACAATTACCAAAATATAGTTTAAGAACATAATTTCTATTTTATAATTAACAATTACCATTTTGTATTTTTTTATCACAGTTTTCAATCGTAATTTTCAACAATAGTTTAATTCAATTATAAAGTAAATTGTTAATTGCTATTAATAAAACTATGCAAAAATATACAAATTAATGTACTATATATTAGTTTTTATAATTTTTCGAAATATTTTATTATTTTTTATATTACAGAAATTTTATTGTAAATAAATGTGATTAAACATTTTTTGTACTTATATTTCTGTCCTATAAATATTATTATTATATTGTATTTGATTATTGAAACGTTTAATAATTTAATAGTTATTAAAAATTCTAGCAAATAAAATGATGATTTTTTTTATGTATTTAAAAGAATTACACAATTACCAAAATAAAGTTTCAGAACATAATTTCTATTTTATAATTAACAATTGCCATTTTGTACTTTTTTTATTATACCCTTAAAAGCATCATTATTTGTAGTTTTCAACAATAGTTTAATTCAATTATAAAATAAATTAATAATTATTTTATTAATTGCTATTAATAAAATTATGCAAATATATACAAATTAATGTACTATATATTAGATTTTATAATTTTCGAAATATTTTATTATTTTTAATATTACAGAAATTTTTATGTAGAGGTTCAAGAACAATTTCTATTTTTAAATTAACAAAATGCTATAACATATTTCTTTTTTTAATTTTACCCCTAAATGTTTCTTTACTTGTTTCTTAAGTGCTATTAATGAATATATACACAAAATATACAAATTAATTTACTGAATTTGTCTTCTATAATTTTAGGATTTATTTTTATTTTTTTTAATAACCCAATAACCCTCTTCATAATGATCTTCTTTATTCCAAAACAAATATGTGTCCAATACCTAACAGACACCCTTAAATTTATGTCAAAAGACAAAAATGTTTTTTCCCTTACCATATTTTGTATTCCTCGAAATCCAGATGTTCCTCCTTATAATTGTATCCCTCTTCCTGTGGCTGCTTTTTTTTGATTATTGTACTATTCACTCTTATTATTTACTTTAATGCTGTTGTCCATTTAAATTTATTTCCCCGGGCAGAAATACTTAGGTCGATAGCCCTTTGACCAGGTATGTTTGTTGTATAGAATTAATTTTTGTATATAGAATTTTTTTTTAATTATTTGTGTTTTTTAAAGTTACATTTATTTTTATTGTATTTTTATATGTTATTTATTAAAGTTCAAGAACAGAATTTCTATTTTTTAATGAACAAAATGGTAAAACATATGTATTTTTTATTAAACCCTTAAAATCATCTATACTTGTAGTTTTACAATCAAGAAATATTTTATTAATTGCTATTAAATAAAATTATGCAATAATGTTAAAAATATTAGTTTTTATAATTTTATTACTTATAAATTTTGTAATAAAAAAAGTAAAGTTTTGATTAAATAAAAGTAATATCTGTATAAGTTTAGTTTGCAGATCGTTGCAATAAATGTGAATGGAAGCAATGCAATCAAATGAATTGATGGAACATAGGCGGAAATAAAGTAAATTAATTTCGACCGTAAAAATAACATATATTTTGTATCTCCAATCATGGTTTATAGGAAATTTTATGAATAGACCCCGGATCCATATATAATACATTGTATCCCTTTTAATCATCCGATTACAAAGGTTCAATTTCCCAAGCTTCAAAAAAAAAGGGAAGAAAAAAATGGGAGAAAGAGAGAAAAATTATAAACGGGCAACATACACACAATATCGACTGCAACAGAGAATAGACTTTGGGTCTGAGAATGAGAAAAAAAAATAAGTATACTATATTTGAGTGTGTGTGTGTGTGGATTGGAGAGAGCCTGCAGACATTAGTTTTATCTTCTCGGCTGATCGATAAAGTTCGAAGAGCAAAGTATCTGCGGAAAACGGACGGATGTTTACTGTCTCGTATTGTTGGGCCCTTCCGACAATATAGGGGATGGGGGATGAAAACCCCCCAGAAAACCATCCACCGCAACGATACAAAAACAATCATATCCGAAAATCATTCTGCTAGGAATTCTTTCCGACTGACCCTTCTCAAATTATACACGACTTGGCATGCGACCTACGCCACTCTTCTCTTTACCGTCAAAAGCAAAGAGAACAAGAAAAAGCAAAAAAAAATAAAATTTGATTCCGAATAAATTATTTCCTGCACGAGATTTCAATTAATTAAAATTCTTTTAATTATATTACACATTCCACTTCATTACAGAAATTCGCTTTTAATATTTTAATTTGTTGGATTTTTTTTTATTAAATATTTTTCTTCTAGCGAAACAATTTTCAGTGCATATTTGTTCTGGCGTCCGCATTTTCTTTTATTTTTCTTCTCTCTTGTTGTCGAGTGTAATATTATTTGTTCGCAAAAAAATATATATAAATATGTGTTTACATAAGTGGGACGGAGATACGCTGCGAAAATAATATAATATAAATTTCACGGCGAGGCTGATTTGAATAACGAACGGGGGGACAAAAACAACAACAAAAAATTTATATAACATACATACATATATATCACAAACAATTTGTGCAATTCCAGTGCAGCCTCGACGCTATATAAAATATGACGCTGCGAGCAGAAAAAATGGATTTAATTACATTAAACATGTAGAATTTTAAAGTGTAATTTACTTTTGATTTCTCAGTAAAAAAATAATTAATACACAAATTTTATATTTTTTATATATTTTCAGTCATAATTTCATGTTTCAGTAATTAAATAATTAGAGATTTTGGTTGATAGACAAAATACAATAAAAATATGTAAATTTAAAATGTGACGTTGTGAGCAAAAAATGTAGAATTTTAAAGCGTAATTAACTTTTGATTTCTCAGTAGAAAATAATTAATTAATAGACAAATTTTATATATTTTCAGTCATAATTTCATGTTTCAGTAATTAAATAATTAGAGATTTTGGTTGATAGCCAAAATACAATAAAAAAATATAAATTTAAAAAATGACGCTGTGAGCAAAAAAATGGATTTAATTACATTAAAAATGTAGAATTTTAAAGCGTAATTAACTTGTGATTTCTCAGTAGAAAATAATTAATTAATAGACAAATTTTATATATTTTTAGTCATAATTTCATGTTTCAGTAATTAAATAAAAATAGATTTTGGTCGATAGTCAAATACAATAACAAAATATAAATTTAAAATATGACGATATGAGCAAATAAATGGATTTAATTATATTAAAAATGTAGAATTTTAAAGGATAATTAACTTTTGATTTATCAGTAAAAAAAATAATTAATAAACAAATTTTATATTTTTTATATATTTTCAGTCATTATTTCATGTTTCAGTAATTAAATAATTAGAGATTTTGGTTGATAGCCAAATACAATAAAAAAATGTAAATTTAAAATGTGATGAGAGCAAAAAAATGGATTTAATTACATTAAAAATGTAGAATTTTAAAGTGTAATTAACTTTTGATTTCTCAGTAGAAAATAATTAATTAATAGACAAATTTTATATATTTTCAGTCATAATTTCATGTTTCAGTAATTAAATAAAAAGAGATTTTGGTCGATAGTCAGATACAATAAAAAATGTAAATTTAAAATATGACGTTGTGAGCAAAAAAATGAATTTAATTACATTAAAAATATAGAATTTTAAAGCGTAATTAACTTTTGATTTCTCAGTAAAAAATAATTAATTAATAGACAAATTTTATATATTTTCAGTCATAATTTTATATTTCAATAATTAAATAAAAAGAGATTTTGGTCGATGTCAAATACAATAACAAAATATAAAATTAAAATATGATGTTGTGACCAAAAAACTGGATTTAATTACATTAAAAATGTAGAATTTTAAAGTGTAATTAACTTTTGATTTCTCAGTAGAAAATAATTAATTAATAGACAAATTTTATATATTTTCAGTCATAATTTCATGTTTCAGTAATTAAATAAAAAGAGATTTTGGTCGATAGTCAGATACAATAAAAAATGTAAATTTAAAATATGACGTTGTGAGCAAAAAAATGAATTTAATTACATTAAAAATATAGAATTTTAAAGCGTAATTAACTTTTGATTTCTCAGTAAAAAATAATTAATTAATAGACAAATTTTATATATTTTCAGTCATATTTTCATGTTTCAGTAATTAAATAAAAAGAGATTTTGGTCGATAGTCAAATTCAATAAAAAAATATAAATTTAAAATATGATGTGGTGAGCAAAAAAATGGATTTAATTACATTAAAAATGTAGAATTTTAAAGTGTAATTAACTTTTGATTTCTCAGTAGAAAATAATTAATTAATAGACAAATTTAATATATTTTCAGTCATAATTTCATGTTTCAGTAATTAAATAAAAAGAGATTTTGGTCGATAGTCAGATACAATAAAAAATGTAAATTTAAAATATGACGTTGTGAGCAAAAAAATGAATTTAATTACATTAAAAATATAGAATTTTAAAGCGTAATTAACTTTTGATTTCTCAGTAAAAATAATTAATTAATAGACAAATTTTATATATTTTCAGTCATAATTTCATGTTTCAGTAATTAAATAAAAAGAGATTTTGGTCGATAGTCAGATACAATAAAAAATGTAAATTTAGAATATGACGTTGTGAGCAAAAAAATGAATTTAATTACATTAAAAATGTAGAATTTTAAAGCGTAATTAACTTTTGATTTCTCAGTAGAAAATAATTAATTAATAGACAAATTTTATATATTTTCAGTCATAATTTCATGTTTCAGTAATTAAATAAAAAGAGATTTTGGTCGATAGTCAGATACAATAAAAAATGTAAATTTAAAATATGACGTTGTGAGCAAAAAAATGAATTTAATTACATTAAAAATATAGAATTTTAAAGCGTAATTAACTTTTGATTTCTCAGTAAAAAATAATTAATTAATAGACAAATTTTATATATTTTCAGTCATAATTTTATATTTCAATAATTAAATAAAAAGAGATTTTGGTCGATGTCAAATACAATAACAAAATATAAAATTAAAATATGATGTTGTGACCAAAAAACTGGATTTAATTACATTAAAAATGTAGAATTTTAAAGTGTAATTAACTTTTGATTTCTCAGTAGAAAATAATTAATTAATAGACAAATTTTATATATTTTCAGTCATAATTTCATGTTTCAGTAATTAAATAAAAAGAGATTTTGGTCGATAGTCAGATACAATAAAAAATGTAAATTTAAAATATGACGTTGTGAGCAAAAAAATGAATTTAATTACATTAAAAATATAGAATTTTAAAGCGTAATTAACTTTTGATTTCTCAGTAAAAAATAATTAATTAATAGACAAATTTTATATATTTTCAGTCATATTTTCATGTTTCAGTAATTAAATAAAAAGAGATTTTGGTCGATAGTCAAATTCAATAAAAAAATATAAATTTAAAATATGATGTGGTGAGCAAAAAAATGGATTTAATTACATTAAAAATGTAGAATTTTAAAGTGTAATTAACTTTTGATTTCTCAGTAGAAAATAATTAATTAATAGACAAATTTAATATATTTTCAGTCATAATTTCATGTTTCAGTAATTAAATAAAAAGAGATTTTGGTCGATAGTCAGATACAATAAAAAATGTAAATTTAAAATATGACGTTGTGAGCAAAAAAATGAATTTAATTACATTAAAAATATAGAATTTTAAAGCGTAATTAACTTTTGATTTCTCAGTAAAAATAATTAATTAATAGACAAATTTTATATATTTTCAGTCATAATTTCATGTTTCAGTAATTAAATAAAAAGAGATTTTGGTCGATAGTCAGATACAATAAAAAATGTAAATTTAGAATATGACGTTGTGAGCAAAAAAATGAATTTAATTACATTAAAAATGTAGAATTTTAAAGCGTAATTAACTTTTGATTTCTCAGTAGAAAATAATTAATTAATAGACAAATTTTATATATTTTCAGTCATAATTTCATGTTTCAGTAATTAAATAAAAAGAGATTTTGGTCGATAGTCAGATACAATAAAAAATGTAAATTTAAAATATGACGTTGTGAGCAAAAAAATGAATTTAATTACATTAAAAATATAGAATTTTAAAGCGTAATTAACTTTTGATTTCTCAGTAAAAAATAATTAATTAATAGACAAATTTTATATATTTTCAGTCATAATTTTATATTTCAATAATTAAATAAAAAGAGATTTTGGTCGATGTCAAATACAATAACAAAATATAAAATTAAAATATGATGTTGTGACCAAAAAACTGGATTTAATTACATTAAAAATGTAGAATTTTAAAGTGTAATTAACTTTTGATTTCTCAGTAGAAAATAATTAATTAATAGACAAATTTTATATATTTTCAGTCATAATTTCATGTTTCAGTAATTAAATAAAAAGAGATTTTGGTCGATAGTCAGATACAATAAAAAATGTAAATTTAAAATATGACGTTGTGAGCAAAAAAATGAATTTAATTACATTAAAAATATAGAATTTTAAAGCGTAATTAACTTTTGATTTCTCAGTAAAAAATAATTAATTAATAGACAAATTTTATATATTTTCAGTCATATTTTCATGTTTCAGTAATTAAATAAAAAGAGATTTTGGTCGATAGTCAAATTCAATAAAAAAATATAAATTTAAAATATGATGTGGTGAGCAAAAAAATGGATTTAATTACATTAAAAATGTAGAATTTTAAAGTGTAATTAACTTTTGATTTCTCAGTAGAAAATAATTAATTAATAGACAAATTTAATATATTTTCAGTCATAATTTCATGTTTCAGTAATTAAATAAAAAGAGATTTTGGTCGATAGTCAGATACAATAAAAAATGTAAATTTAAAATATGACGTTGTGAGCAAAAAAATGAATTTAATTACATTAAAAATATAGAATTTTAAAGCGTAATTAACTTTTGATTTCTCAGTAAAAATAATTAATTAATAGACAAATTTTATATATTTTCAGTCATAATTTCATGTTTCAGTAATTAAATAAAAAGAGATTTTGGTCGATAGTCAGATACAATAAAAAATGTAAATTTAGAATATGACGTTGTGAGCAAAAAAATGAATTTAATTACATTAAAAATGTAGAATTTTAAAGCGTAATTAACTTTTGATTTCTCAGTAGAAAATAATTAATTAATAGACAAATTTTATATATTTTCAGTCATAATTTCATGTTTCAGTAATTAAATAAAAAGAGATTTTGGTCGATAGTCAAATATAATAAAAAAATATAAATTTAAAATATGATGTGGTGAGCAAAAAAATGGATTTAATTAGATTAAAAATGTAGAATTTTCAAGCGTAATTAACTTTTAATTTCTCAGTAGAAAATAATTAATTAATAGACAAATTTTATATATTTCCAGTCATAATTTCATGTTTCAGTAATTAAATAAAAAGTGATTTTGGTCGATAGTCAAATACAATAAAAAGATATAAATTTAAAATATGATGTTGTGAGCAAAAAAATGGATTTAATTGCATTAAAAATGTAGAATTTTAAAGCGTAATTAATTTTTGATTTCTCAGTAGAAAATGATTAATTAATAGACAAATTTTATATATTTTCAGTGATAATTTCATGTTTCTGTAATTAAATAAAAAGAGATTTTGGTCGATAGTCAAATATAATAAAAAAATATAAATTTAAAATATGACATTGTGAGCAAAAAAATGGATTTAATTACATTAAAAATGTAGAATTTTAAAGCGTAATTAACTTTTGATTTCTCAGTAGAAAATAATTAATTAATTGACAAATATTATAGTTTTCATATATTTTCAGTCATGAAGTTAGTAACAGATTTTTATTTAATTAAATAAACTTATTTAATTACATTTCCCTTCTTGTTGTTTGTCTGCGTTAAAACTTCATTATCAGAAGTAACGTTAAAAGTAATATAACTGTATTTAAAATATTTTGTTATACGTTGCCTTATTTTATTACAATTTGAACTAAAAAATGCTGAAATCTAAAAATTACCCCAAGTATAAAAAATGGATTAAATATTTTCTAATTACAATAAAATTATGATAGTTTGAAATAGGATGGAGATGTAGTGAGTTTTCATTAACGTTACTGAAGTATAGACCATTTGTTAAGTTGTCATGTGTCAGATCTAGGTTCATTTGAAAATTATCCAACCACTCGGATTAATGGGAAACTATTTCGCAGAGTATTATCATTAACAAACCTTGCTGCAATTAAACAGTTTTTTTTGTAAACTGCACTGATGTGTACCCTTAATATTAATATTCTTAGACATGGTTCATTACTTTTATTTTATTAATCTAATTTTTCATTACTAAATATATTTATTTATTAAATATTTCATAAATTTTTATTATTATATATAAAATTTAATTATTTAGAAATGTATATAATTTTTTACAATTAATCATTTAGAAACATTATAAAATAAGTTTTTTTTTAAATATTACTACATTATTTGCAAAATTAAGTAAAATAAACAAATTTGGTGTAACTTATCACTACAATTTATTGAAAAGAATTAGAAATAATTTTTTTTTTTATTCATAAATTAATAAATTTTTTGTATAAGAATTCTATCAAATTCTTGAAGCATTTTCATATTTTATTTACTTTAACTTACTAAAAAAAATAAATTGAAATGATATTATCAATTTTTATTTCGTTAACAATAATTAGTAAATCAATGAAATTAATTACTTCAAAAAATAGTGGAAATAATATTTGTATCTAATCATAAATTACATTTTTAACAAATTATTAATTATGTTTTTTAATAAAATGGAAATTATATTTTTTTCTTAAAAATATTTCTTTAAATAATTTGTAACAAATTGTATATCTCGATTTTAATGTTTCATTTTTAAATTTTATGTAATAATTAATAATTATAACAATTATTGCTGAATTTGAAATGGAATTATTTTAAATAATAATTAAATTGTAGTAAAAAAAAATTGTGTAACTTAATTATTTTCAATTGTAAAGAATTGAATATAAGTCAAATATAGTCAATATTGTACATTTTTAATTTTATTTTATGTAATTATGACAATTTCCTCTTTTTTATTGACTAAAATTAATAAAAAAAATTGGATTGAAATATTTTTTTCTAACAATATATAAATATTTTTTTTACCAGATTTTTTACAAATTGTTCAGGAATTTCGATATCTTAATTTCTTCAATTTATTATTTAATTGTAATTTAATTGGTTGAACAAATATGTTAAAATATATAATAATATAATTAAAAAAATTTGGAAATCAATTATTGATTGAAGTAATTTAAAATTATTTTTTTGAAAGATTAAACAATTTTAATATTAACTACAATGCAGTAATTTTATTAATGCATTAACTGTAAATTAATTGAGTACAAATAGGTGTAACAGTATATTATTGTTGATGAAGCTCAGGGATGCGTGAAGTGTGATATCCTATGTTCAAACGTTAGTTTAAGCAAATTACTACGTCTGATCATCGTAATTTGATGCACACTGATTCACAGACATTTGCCACCATACAGATGACCTCAAAATTGCTTCGATTTGTAATTTTCCTAAATCGAAAATAAAAAAAATCATTAATGAAAGATTCGGAAATAGAGTCGTTACAAAATAAGTAATTGCATGAGAAATGTCCACTGAAAAATGTAAGCGAGGCGGAGAGATTAAAGCTATTAACCCAGTTGCATTTATGGAAGCATTAATATAATGGCACCTGAATACCACAAACGCAAAGTGTAAAATAAGTCAAAGAAAAATTTTCCATCGAGTGATTTGCTTCCACAAAGAAGAAACAAACAAAAATGAAAATGAACAGGTTTTATTATTGACATTACGCGTGTTTTATGTAAGCGTTTATCTACTATCCTCCATTTGATTTTTCCACAGGAATATGAGCCTTTCGTTCATATTACATAAACCCATATACACATACTTTTTATCTCCCTCTCTCTCTCTCTTTATATAATATAATATTTTTTATGTCGGCGCCCGCGCATCGCCGGCTCCACCATTTTTTTTATGCCCTTTTCCCCCATAAAAACATTTCGCCGTAACATTTTTGTATATGACTGCCATAAATAAAACTTGACACGAGATGTATGTATTTGTATCAAGCGGTTTAAGGACCTCGACCGGCGCCCCCGTCAATATCCTGACCTCCCCTTCCTTTTCCTCAGTCCTTAAGTGTTTCTTCTAAGTAAAAAACACACATAAGTTCGAATTGCGAAAGGAGAGAGGGAGAGGGTTTGGAAAACTTTGGGCCCGGGGAAAATATTGCATTAATAAGTGTAAATTCGCATTTATATTTTTGGCAGTTCTCGCTCTCCCTTTCAATTTTTCTTTAGCAAATACAGATGTTTGAGATGTAAGTGGTGAAACATGGCCTCAACACGCAGTGGGAGAGAACGCGTGAAATGAAAGTGATTTTGATCGTTTTAAGAGCTTTCTGTCCCATACATTTACGAAAGAACAGTTATTGATCCGTGAATTGTTTTAACTAAGATTTATTTTAAATATTTCCTTTCTTTTAAATTAAATTATCAAACCTTATACATTTTTTCATCATTAATTACACTTTTACATACATTTTTCAATAAACTTACCAAACAATAATAAATGGAGTTTGGAATTTGCGAAATTTTGCGCTATTTTTGCGAAGTTTATAAAATTATTAATAAATATCGATTACTTTAAAATTACGTATTTTCCGCCACCATTACGTAATTTATTATGTAGGAAAAGTTATGTTACTTTAACCAATAAATAACGATTTTTGAAGTCTTCACTTTTTATTCAATAACTCGAAAACCGCGAAAGCTAATTTAATCATCTTATACTGAAATTAAAGCTGAAAGATTCACCTTTAAAAAGAGTCTACTAGAAGGTACATACTATCACCACATCGTTTGCTATATGCTAATACATATTCTGATAAAAATAATTACAAAATTGATAGTAAATAAAATATGCAAGCAATATTTCGTTTTTAAAAGTGCCTGAAAATTACTGAAATTTTGCGCTATTTTTGCGAAAATTTGTAAAATTATTAATAAATGTCGATTACTCTAAAATTACGTATTTTGCGCCACCATTACGTAATTTATTATGTAGGAAAAGTTATGTTACTTTAACCAATAAATAACAATTCTCGAAATCTTCACTTTTTATTCAATAACTCGATAACTACGAGAACTAATTACATCATCGAATACTGAAATTAAAGCTGAAAGATTTACCTTTACAAAGAGCTTACTGATAGGACTATACTGTTATCAGTTCCTTTATTACAAGCTGATAAACATATATATTATGAAAAAGACCATCTTGAACTTACATTAAAAAACAATTACATAATTCATACTGAAAAATGTTACCTTCTATATTTCAATTTTAAAAGATTCTGAAAATTACAGAAATTTTGTGCTATTTTCACGAAATCTTGTTAAAAATTTAAAAAAAATCTATTTTTCTTAATAACTCGAAAATTACGTATTTTATTCCTTATTAGATTGCGTAATTTATTATGTAAAAAGTTATGTTGCAATAATTATGTAACCAAGAAATGACGATTTTCGATGTCTTCACTTTTTATTCAATAACTCGACAACAGCAAAAGCTAATTAAATCATCTTATACTGAAATTAAAGCTGAAAGATTCACCTTTAAAATAAGTCTACTGGTAGTTACATATTGTCACCACATCGTTTGCTACGTGGTAATATATATATATATTCTGAAAAAGATCATCTTCATGTTTCATTTAATTTCAGGATTGCTACGAAAAATAATTATAAAATTGATAGTAAAAAAAATATGCAAGCGATATTTCGTTTTTAAAAGTGCCTGATAATTACCGAAATTTTGGTAAATTTGGTAATTGATTTGATTTTTTTTTCAATAACTCGAAAATAATATAAATTTTCTCTTATTTGATTACATAATCATATATATTTTTATGTAAGAATTGCGCCAGCTTTACGCAATTAAAAGAAAAAATGCAAATTATTTCTTAAAATTTAGATTTAAATTTTCATAAATGAAAGAAATAAATTTGTTGAAATTATGAACAAATAAAATTTTGTTAATTTATTTAAAGAAATATTCTGAAATGTGTATATTGAATAATAAATAATATAATTCATGAAAATTAGAACAGAGAAAACAATAAGTCATTTGTACACTGAATAAATTCGAAACAATAATACGATATGGACGGATACATTCTGCGTCATTAGTTCCTTAATAAATATATACAGAAGTAATGGAGGGAAAACTCAATTATATTGTAATAAACCTACACAAACCGACAAGGTAATTTGCCTCGATAATGTATTTCTATTTGATCGCAGCGCAAAACAATACCAACCAAATACAATATGATATAGTTTCTAAGGGCTGCGGATTCGTTTCATTCATCCATTCTGAATAAGCATCGAGGCGCATCGCTAGGGGGTTGGGGGTTGGTTCTTTAACCTCTTCCTAATTGCCTGAGAACATTATGATTAAAGCTGTAGCCACAAGATTTATCGAAGCCCATGATCGCTGCGACAATACCACCCCCCATTTGGGAATTTCAAACAATGCTACTTTACCCTCTAATGTATCGACGCGTTATAAATGTTCACTCTCTCTCTCCCTCCTTTCTTGAGAAGCATAAAAGCACGTCATTTGGGCGGTCTTAAATCAAGTGTTCCTTTTTTTATTTACGCGCGTGAAGCGTATATGCACGAGTGGAGTTCTTTAGGTTTCGAAAGATTTTCAGGGGAAGAAATTTGTTAATTTTTTTAAACAAAAATATAGAAAATAATCATAATATTTCATTAAATACATTAATTTAATTTATTTCATGGATTGAAAAAATTTGAAAACCTACATGAAAAAGAAATTTTCAAGAATTATTTTAAATATTTGAAAAAAGTTTATTTTTATTTCATGTTCAAGAAATATTTGTGTTCGAAAACTTTAACTTTAATTTAAGAAAAGCTAAGTTTAAAAAACCGTTTTATTAATTTTGGAAAATAATTTTCTTAAGAAAAATAAAATATAAATTTGTTTTTCTTTATAGTTTTCTATGGAATTTTATTTTTTTTTTTTAAATTTCATAAATAAATAAATTAATATTCGAAAAATATTTTTTTGTGTGTATAAGTTGAGTGATATTAAGAATAAATTGAAGAAAACGGAATTTAAAATTAAATTACATAAATTTTCTTATATTCTCGTAACTGATGTTGTTGTTAACAATCAACTAGTTTACATAGAAGGATGATGCATGCACGTTATTTCATCCGGATCTTGATGTACGCTGGTTGCGCAGATAAAGTGCTGTTAAACTGGTCGTCCAGGTGGGGAATAGGTCCAGCGGAACGCGACATCAATTTTCCGCTCTCTGCGTTCGTCAGCCCCACGTCCAAACTTCTCCTTGACAACGAGGCTTTGGGATACCCGACACATCCTGAATAATTATTCCGGACCCGAAATACAGCATCACAATCCATCACCACATCTCCTCATCCAAAACATCCATAAACATATATACACATCTCATTCTTAATCCGTATCTTCCAAGTTACCCTCAAGACCGGTATTTCTGAACTAGCACCGAAGCTTAGGTCAAGTCATATATTCCGAACTTGTCGAAGCCCGAACGACTGCAGCGACCCAACTTTATCGTCGAAAACCGTTATATATTGAAGTTATGAAACAAATTAGCGAGGTAATTAGTCAAAAGAAAAAAAAATAGCCGGAGGCGGCTAAACGCGTCAGCATCATTAGAAACTTCCGGCGGCGTTTTTCACCTTTTTCTACCCTGCTTTGCTTCCTTCTAATTTCCGATGTTATTGAAACCGGCGAATATTTATTATTCCGTTGGTGGAGGGAGGGAAAGGTAGCAAGAAGTTGGCGGAGCGGAAGGACCGAAACGGAAAAAGTAGTAAGTTTTCGATGATTTGTCGGGGAACAATCGACCGCGAAACTTTCCACCTTCGTCCACCTGCGAGTCCAAGTTTCAGTTTTTTTCCATCCCTCGCAAAAAATAATATATTGAAGAAAAATATGTTTTTTTTTGTCCCTGGAGAAAGATAGCGCTGCAGGGTGGATCGTTATTTTGAATTCCTTAATTTAGGTTTCTTTCACAGTCAAATTCAAAAACATCTTTCGAAAACATTAAACAACTATTGTTATCAGTTTTAAGAAATATGTAAATTTTATTATCACGATGAATTTTGTCGATTTTGATTATGCTGTTCGGTGTTTGGTGTAGAGAAATCAGTTGGAGCTTTGCGGTTTTGCGGAGGAATAGTATATAAAAAAAGTAGAAAACCGTAGTTTATGGCCGTATAAATCAGACGCGATCATGTAATTAATTCGCTCGAGTGTAGACGTTGACAGTCGTAGAATTTAATTAGGGGCAAAAACGTGTCGTTATTAGAACGGCTAGGGGTAAATAATTTCATATATTATCGCGCCATAGCGCGCGCATACATACAATCACACAGAAATTCACAGTAGGGCGTCGCGACGCCACCGAATGCACCCTTAAGGTAAGTAAGTATATCTATATAGATATGTGCGGGGTGAAATAGGCGGAATACGAATCTGCAGCTGTCACCTACAATCATAATTAACTTGCTAATTTGCAGAGGGTTGAGCGTCATATGTGCGTGCGTATTCCATAAAGTAATACCTCAACCCCTTAATGATTTGCTTTTTGCTTTGATTTAGCAATAAACACTGTTTTTCCATCTCTATGCAGACGTCTGCCTCTGCGTTTGGGGGGATGAAGGACTCTCTTAACCGAAACCGATGGGATCACCACCATTCTGGATCCGAAATATTCCGATTGCGGAATCAGATTGCAGCGCTGAATTGTATCATTATCTGCGCCCTCAGCCTCAGCCGCAGCCACCCCTTTCAACCCTACCTACCCCCCAAACATATACCCTCCCTATCTCTGCTCCAACCTCGCACCCCGGCACTAATTCAGCCCTCTTCTCCGCAGCTTCACATGATTTACTGCCTGGATCGGTCCGTGTACAATCATTGAATTTGCGCCGGGGGCTTGTTCCCATCCACTCCAAAAACCAACCCACTCCCCCCAAACAGACACACACTGTATTCCCGTAGTTCTCATTCCCCCCCTCATCGTAGCAAAACCCGATATTATTTATTTGTTTGCGTCTATCTGCGCCATCCATCATTCTTACATCATGACGGGGGGCGCGCGCCACCGCCGCCGCCCGATGAGGAATCTTTTTGTATTGGAATTTAGTTGCTGCTCACCACTAAATCACGCGCCTGATTAAATCACGATCCGGCATGGCGCATTCCAGTTTACAGAAATCCCGATTCCCCTGATCCTGAGCACAAAATACAAACACACACACAATGTACACCGTTTCATTCCATTCCTTCCATGTATTTTTGTAAACATTATTCTCGACCCATAACTCAGACCCTAATGAATTTATACTGCGACTTTTAATCCCGTCTTGCGGACGCTCCAAAATATAAACAAAAAAAACAACAGATTCGATTCTGGATGTCTCTCGGAAGTTGGTAATTTATTGCATGATTATAAATTTCAACTTCAAGCTATGAATAATGAAAGAAATATACACACACACAAAAAGGGAAATGGTATATCTGATTCTTTCAGTATAAATATAGTACATTCAAGACATAACAAGAATTTCTTAACAAATACTTAATTGAACAAGATTTTATAATTTATTTTTGAACATAGAATAAATTGTATTTCAAATAATCTCTTTAGAGTATCTATAGTAATAACTTTAGCAACTATGATAGCAATAATGATGTTCTTAGCAACATTAATAACTTCCATAGAAACAACAGTAGTGTCCTTAGCAACAATAGTAGTGTCCTTAGCAACAACAGTAGCTTCACTAACAATAATCATAACATCCTTAGCAACAATTATAGCAACAACCGTGACTTATATACCTTTACATACCTTTACATTTTTGATATATTTTAACATTGTGAAATTTTTGTTATAATTCATAAATGAATATTTTATAATAATTTAATTTTGAGAAACCATTTCATTTTGATATCTTTTATTAACAATGAAAAAGAAAATAATCATTTCACATTGAAAATATGTATTTTCAACAATCCATAAATACTTTATATAAATTTAATTTATTTGTGAGAAACTCGTTATTTTTCTTTGCTTACGAAATAATGAAAGAGAAAACGCACAATTCTTTAATGAGACAGCAAACGATTTTTTTTCTGTCGGGGCGTTGGGATGGGGATTCCCTCTATTAGGAAAGTTCTAATTATGTTTCTTACAAAATTTAGCTGATACGTTTCTTCTTTCTTTCTTCATTCTCTCCCTATTTCTGGTCTTCTTCCTCTTCAATGGGCATCGGATAGGATAACCCGTTTGGGATTGGATGTAATTAGTCTGGCTTCTCACTCAAGCCCTGCCCGACGGTGGAAGAAGCCCCATCAAGATCAGGAGAAACACGCAAGACTTCATCCAGGTTAGTATTTACGACATAAGACACAATAATCTTTTCTGTTTATTATATTTTATTGTCTTATTTAATATTACTTATTTAAATATTTTTGCAGTGCTTTGATTTTTCAATTTTCGATCCAGTGGCGGATATATCCGCCATAACCTTTTTTACTGCTTAAGTTTAAGCAAAATTATATACAAAGCTATTATGGAAGCGCGGTCTTCAAATTTAGTTCTTAGAGATGCAAACTAATCTTTTTCAAACGTAGCCGTTAATTTTGTAGCTTTATTTTCGGTTTACAAAATAAATAATTTATTGTAAATTGAAAATATAATTAAATAATACACAAATTCAATATGTTCACCCACATAACAAATTATGTAATTTACTGTAAAATCAGTGGTGCCGCCGGAATTCTACCGTTTTTAATTAAATTTACATATGTAACCGGTAAATAACCTATCCCCATTATCGACTAATTCCCCGAATTCAGCTACCGGATTCGATTATAAAGTACCTTGTAATTTACCAATATTAAATCAAGATTATTATTATTTCATCAAAGAATTGCGCGGATTTACATCCAATTCTGATTAAATGTGTTTTCACTAATTATCACATCCTCATCAAATTTATTTCACGTGTAAAACTCGAACTTTTAATGGTCTTCTAATTTGTCGTTTTCATTTAATTGTGTTTCGAGCACACTCGGACAAAGTAGATTATATTTAAATTTTAATCAATGAATTTTAGCAAAATTAATTGAATCAAAACACAAATATTAAAAAAAAGAAAATTTCAAAAGAATTATAAAATATTGAAAAAAAACTTTGGTCATTGTTAGTTTGTAGCAATTTTTAAATAAATAATTCAATAAATTTATTACTATTATTTTTAATTTCATTTTTTTTAGGTTAGATTAAATAAAGCACTAAATATTAAATTTTAATTATTCTTTTTTAGGTTATATTTACTTTAGCCGATAGATATTTTATTGACAATTCGTTATAAAATATAATTTAATATTAATACTTATTCATTAAAATTATGTTAGTTTCCGTTTTTAAAGCTCTATATATTTTATTCATTTTAATTATTTTTTTTAGGTTAGGTAATTTTAAGTTATATTTACTTTAGCCGATAGATATTTTATTGACAATTCGTTATAAAGTATAATTTAATATTAATTAGGTTAGTTTCCGTTTTTAAAGCTCTATATATTTTATTCATCATAATTTCATTTTAATTATTTTTTTAGGTTAGGTTATATTTACTTTAGCCGATAGATATTTTATTGAAAATTCGTTATAAAATACAATTAAATTTTAATACTTATTCATAGCACAAAATAAAAACTAACACCAAAAAAAAAGGGACAAAGTTGATTAATTCGAAAGTAATTTGATTTGCTTTCGGAATTTAATTTCGTATTCTTAGGCTACCCCGGTTTTCGCATATTTTTTTTTGTATCAATTTTTTTTTCTGTTCGTACCAATGCGCTATTTTATCTGATGCTCCTCTCTTTCTCTTTCGTTTTTCCGTCCCGTCTGGGTGCCGAGGATGGAACGTGAAAAAGACTCCCAGGGTTTTACTGTTCTCCGTGCGGGGGTGATGCTTCCCCTCGGCGGGAATGGAAAGAACGTAACTACATAAATTAGGTCTGTTCGTTTCGGCTAATGAAACTGTACACGCTCCGGTTGTTGCTCCGTGCTCTCATCAAGCGCCGCCAACCAACCCACCGTCCCCAGCGCTTGCAAAACTCCGGTTGTTCCTGCGAACCTAACCCGAAAACCTAAAAGGTAAATCCGAGCATGCCTCAGGTATTACGCAAACTTTTCATATCACCGATATTTTCCTTTACGATTAAAGCGTATAGTATATAGGCACCTGCTCCTAACGTTCGCACATTCTCCCTTCTAAAAAAAACTACACTAGGCGACCTAATCCATCCCTAAATCCCTCTTATATTTTTTTATATAAGATTTATTGTCTCGCCACGAAACGTGCTGTATCCACACTCTTCAATTTGAGTGATTTAGTTCAGTTTTCTTGTATGTTTTTTTTTGTCGGTGCTTTGAAAATTTAGTAAACTAATATACCGAATATTACCCCTATATAGGTCTCTGGGGTAATATAGAGATGGGTGCCTTTATAGCAGTTTCCTTAACTATCTCCAAGAAGAAACGTTATTATAACTTTGAAAGTCAGTCATATATTCAGAAAGTTGGAATTGCAGAGTAATTAATTTTCGCCAAAAAATATTTTTTATTAACATTTCTACATCAATATTTATTTCATTCATAACAAAACACATAAATTGATCAATTTGTTATATTTTTATTTAATATAAATATTATTTCAATGACCACAAACAAATCCCACATAATCAAATTAAGTTATCAAAATTGAAAATGCGATATCTTCACGTTTTATGCTATAACTTTATAACTATTTTTAGAAATCAGATTATTAAATATAAAAATTAAAGTTAAATATATGCACTTTTAAAAAATGAGTTACATCAAAGTTTAAATATGTGGATTTTTTTTTTTAATTATTTTAAATATTTTTCTCCATCTATTATTTATTTTATATTTCATGTATATGGTTTTAAATTAGGCACAAAACACAAATTATTAATAAATTATTGCAGACAATAGTTGGAGTTTTCATAAAAGTAAGATTTTCGGTAATTAAAAATATCTTGTTATCAGAAGTTATCAAAATTAAAAATGCAATATATTCACGTTATGTGCAATATCTTCGTAAATGTTTATAGTAATTACATCATCAAATACGTAGATTAAAGCCAAATGTACGCACTTTTCAAAAAGTGTAACATCAAAATTGAGACATTTTAAAAAATATTATTTTCGATTTATTATTTATTTTAAGATTATATTAAAATTTTGCTAGTTTTTACGTTTCATGGAATTACTGTATAAACACAATTTTTCATTAGATTATCCTTAATATTTTTGTTAATTATATAAATTTTTTAAGCATTTACAGATATTTATAAGTTATTTTATATAATTGAAAAATTATTTACAATTTTTTTTTTGTGGAAGTATTTTTATGATATAATAAATATTTCGTTTTGCAAAGTATTTCAAAGAATGAAATTGAAATATTTAATATTTAAATTTGGTTGAAAACAATATAAAATAAAATTTTATTGTATACATAGAAATAATACAAATACAAGAGTATTTTGACTGCTGCCTTTCCGTTGAAAATAAATATTTGCTATTTGATAAAGTCTAATTCAATTAGGTTTATTTGCGGTTTTAATTAAAAAAAATCGTTCTCAGCAGGACGGAGAGGGTCGTTTCTTGGGGTCGGGGGTTCGAGCGACCAATATTTAATATCGGAAAGAGTGCAGGCGGAATTCTTTAGAGCTTTAAGCCAATATTTGATTTGGGAGCCGTTTCGTACGACGCGCCTCCTCCTCGGGGCTTCCCCATTTCTGGATGCACGCACGTAGCGCGGGGATTCCCCCCGCAATTCCACACGAGAACCCCGTACCCTATATTATTTATTTTGATCACGAGGAGGGGCGCGAAGAATAGCGTAACACAATTCTCGACCATCCACCCAGGATTCTGCGGGCAGAAAAGGGCCGAATGCGTTTTAGCAACGCGAATTTACGCTTTTGTAAAACAAGGTGAGAATTAGGAAAAACGGTTGGCGGCACGATTGGCCGGAGCGGCGCAGGCGTTTTCGGTGGAAAGCGAAGGCGGTGGAGGCGGCGGGTTTTCGGAGGATTCAGTGGCGAAGCGGGATTTGAACGGATCGCGCGCGCGGGAAATCCCATATTTCCACAGTCGTCGGCTTGAGATTAATGGCAATTAATTCGTGTTAATTGTTTCTGGGTTTATCTGAAAATCGCGCAAATTGGTGATTTACCGGTAATTAAAAATAAATAAATTCACCCTCATCCCCTGTTCGACTTCGATCTTTTTTTTTCTCGTATAATCGTTTACGGATTCGTGATTCTCGCGTGGTCCTGCAGTGGAGCTTAATAGCGCGTGAAGTTGGATCTACGGAAAAAAGAGGAATCTGGTAATTGCGCGCGATCCAGTTTTCATCTGCGGAGATAAATCACAAAACCACTTGTTACTGGTGATTTATGTGGACCGGGTATCAGAACTACAAACAAAGTAGTGGCGTGTAGAAGAGCTCATCGATTGTGTATTTCTCGTTTATGTAATCGACTGCGGATGATGTGAATCGTGTCCAACGGAAGTACCATCAAGATGAAGATGACCAAGGAGGTTGTCGTTTTCTTCGCGCTGCTGATCGCTTCCCTGCAGGCCTTTCAAGGTACAATTTTTATACGAATCTCCTGTGTTCCCAAGCAATGCATTCACGATAGGTTTGTGTACCTGTTTCTGAATGCGCGCCTTCAATGAGTAGCGATAACACCATTGTCCTGCATTGTCCACCATCCACAATACGCAAGTCATTATGTTAGCAGGGCCATTAATTAGTCGCAGGATACGTACGGTTAAATGCATTTCATTCGATCCACTTCAAAGAAAAATATAATACGAATGCTGCTTAATCTTGCAGGAAGATCTATTGAATCCAGGACATCCTTAACCGTCCGCCACTAAATCGTCCTTCCGTGAGTTTATCACGAGCATTAGGTTATGTCCGGCGGCTCGGATTATATCTGCTATCTCCAGAACACGCCAACTTTAACTACAGGAAAGGATTGAAATATACTCATCCCTTAAGCGCATCCCAACTTAATTAGAGCTCCGAATTGAATGAAAAAAAAATCATATTTCACAAAAATATACGAATAACAAAAATTTACGGTATAGCAAAAAAGCAGACCGCAAACAAATTTCATGCTTTGTTAACTTTATGGCAACCTCTGAAAATTGGTCATACGAAAATATAAATGTATCATTCCTTCCCTCACATAAATTCCTCAGTGTATGAATAACAATTTGCTCTTCCCGTTCTGCCTCGATCTCGTATTTTCTGTATTCTTTTTTTCGCTTCGCATAAATGAAATTTCACCAAAAGCAAATATACTACGCGGTGTTCCGCAAAGCGTTTTACGTCATTTCAACGTTTTACATAATTTTGAAATTTTTCTAAATAAATATTTTTTCTTTAAACTCAAATTGCAATTAATTTTAATGCATTGAAACAGAATTTGTTAGAAATGTAAAATATCTTTTATTATCTGTAACATACTATGAAAATCGTTGTAAAATGTTTTTAAAATAATTTTATTGCAACGAAATTGTTGAAAATTATAGAAAATTTAGAATTTTTCGCAAAACATAATAATTCTATTTTATTACATTATTATTGTATCTTCTAATAAATCTGATCTATTTATAAATAAATGTTAGAAGTTTCAAACAAATTTTTCATTTTTAAATATTAATTAAATTGAAATCTGGACTATTAAAAATATTTACATTTTCCAATTATTTTTTTACACTAAAAGTTTTAAAAATTCGTAGAAAAAATATGTTTTAAAAATATTTTATTGCTACGAAAATTGTAAAAAATTTAGAATATTTGTCAAAAACATAATAATTCCATTTTATTCAATTATTATGGCATCTTTTAATAATTATAACATTTTTAAATATTAATTACGTTAATACAAAATATCTTTAGTTTTTTTTAAACTACAAGTTTTGAAAATTTGTAGAAAAAATATGTTGTTTATGTAAAAAATCTATATTTTTGATTAGGGAATTAAAAATGTTTATTTCTTCATTCCTAGAAATATGTGTCTGCTTGGATAAAAATTTGTAGTGTATTATTAAAATTTTTGTTTAATGATTTTTATATTTGTTTTACTGAATTAATAAACAAATTTGATTTTAATTAATTTAATTGAATATTTTTTTGTGTAAGAAATGAAAGTCAAGTTTGCAGTTATTTGCGAACAAACAGAAATTACAAATATAAAGAATGAATGGGATAGAGGAAAAAAACGAATCCTTTGGTGAAGGTTTTCGAGCACGAAGTTTGTGGAACTCAAATATATTCGGAATAAAAAGGGGCAGACCGAATTCCTTGCAAACCGTTCTCGCATAAAAGGCAGAGGATAGCGAAAAAGTCGTGGAAATAAAGGACGCCGCTGCAGACTTCAAAAAAAAAAGAGGAAAGAAAACGAATAAGTATTAATGCGTTGATTACTAAATATTTTTTCGGTTATAGCAAGATTTAGAAATTTATTAAATATGAAATAATAAAAAAAAAATATTATTATTATTTGCTTCTTCTGCGCCAAATTAGATTTTATTAATTTCTTTTTTTTATGTGGAAGAAAAAAGAAAGAAGCTTGAATCCACGCAGCGAGAGAAGTGAAAAAATGAGTGGAGGAGGAAAGAATGAAGAGAGAAGAGTGTATATATAAAATGGTAATCTTATGGGGGATAAAACCCAGGCCCAGACGAAGTAGTCGAACGGATTAGATTGAATCGAATTTCCTCAATAAATATTTTATAACTCGGCCCACTCGCCTGTTTGTATACAGGGTGTTCGCTGCTTATGAATTATGAATAGCCAATATAAAGTGCGGAGGAACCTAATCAAGTTCAATATTCTGCTTTCTTTTTATATTTATTTTTTTTCAGCTTCAGCAGACACTGATTGTATTCAGCGAGAAAAAAATATATCCTGAATAAATATAATTATATAATTTAGTAAAATAATTAGTGAAAGATACATTTAAATTGTAGATTTTTCACACTTACTCACAAATTTTTTTCTTCAATTCTCCTCAATCGGATTTGACGTTCAGCCGCATTATAAAATCGATTCACAGATAATCTTTTTATTCTGAAAGCGCATTGGAAATGTATGCAAATTTTCTATTCATCTAGATTTAATTATATACAATTTCATTTATATGAAAACTTTAACATTTCATTATATAATTTACATACATTTCTATTTAAATAATCAATATTATTTCTAATTTCTAATATTTTTTTAGTTTAGATTTTTTTAAATAAACCTTCATTTTAAATATATTTTAAACTAGTTTCAAAAAGGTGACTTTTTATATTGAAGGGAAAAGACGAAAGAATATTTTTTTAAAGGATAAAAGCTAAAGAAAAAGTAAAGTGAAAGTTATGTCAAAGATTTTGTAACAAAGCTACAAGTTTAGCAGTTTTTTGTACCAAAGTTTATTTAATGCAAATAATCTGGTGAAATATTGTTATGGGAAGTGAAGATAGAAGAAAAACCTATAGACAATTTTATATTATAATTATATAATTAAAAATGTCAATAAAGCAAAATATAAGTTAGTTACATTTACAATGGAATTATTTTCAATATTATAATAATAAATTTTACAAAATTTCATTCTATAAATTATGTATATTTTTGATTGTATAATGATAATGATGACAATTATAAGAAATATTTAATTACAAAAATAAGAAGTAAACTAAACTTTTTACTTTTGTAATTGATAATTATAACAAATTGTGAAGTTTATATAAGAATTTTTCATTATTAAATTTAAGAAAAAGTTAAATTTATAAATTTTGATGTATCTGTTAGAAGTATAAACTTATGACGGAATTACTTTCAACATTATAATAATAAAATTTACAAAATTTCAGTCTATACATTTTTTTATATGTCTGATTATATAATGATGACGATGACAATAGTAAGAAACATTTAATTACACAAATTTGAAGTAAACTAAACTTCTTAACAAATTGAGTCGTTTTTATAAGAATTATAAGAAAAAGTTCAATTTATAAATTTTGATGTATTTGTTAGAAGTTTCTTACAAAAGAAACTACACTACACTCTTACACTAGAAACTACCGATTTGTAAATAATTTTTTTATGAAGAATAAACTTATGTTTTTTTTTTTACTTGGTGAAATGTTTCTTATATAAGAGTTCGTCAATATGTTTGGTTTTAAAGTCGTTTTTCTTAAAATGTCTCAATTCTAATAGAGTATGAAGATTGTTGCAATCTATATAATAATAAATAAAATTATTGTATTTAAAATCTAATTATAATTTGAATAATTTTGTAATGGAATCTGTATTAGTTAAGAGGTTTCTTTTTAAACAGACAATGACTTATTGTTATAATGTTGTTGGTGTTGAAACTTGTTTACTTGAGGAATGGTGTCAGTTCTTGTTATGTTATTTTAGTTTAGAAGATGTAATCAAAATAGAAGTTGGCAATAATAAACACGTATAATATGACAAAGATTAATTGTAGCAATAAAATGGAGAAGCATATTGTTGTTTGCTTTGAGTTTTAAGCTACAGTAAGTATATCTTGTTTTGGGTAATATTGTTGCCAGTCAAAACACGCGACCCCAATGTTGGTCCTCTTTGTATGAGCGAGTGTATTTGTATGTTTGAATGCGTGTATATATATATATACGAAATCTTGTCAGGTTGTTAGCTTAGGCGGCAAGCGAAAATTAGGGTCGTTTCGCAAGCGGGGTGCGCGCAAACACTAATTCCGCGTAATTATTACAGTTGCATACGGGATTTGATTACTCACGAAAGTGGTGAGTTTGATTTTTGCGCATTGTGCTTGCGCTTTTCAGGACAACATCTTGAATGTATACAGACTCGCACTACACTATAAATATCAATAATGGCGTTTGGTAACGGCTGTTGTAGTTGCGCGCAAATAAGGGACATTAAGTGTAGGAGGACACATCTTGTGGATCTCCTGGTTTCCAACCGAAACGATAATGCTTTAAAACTGACGTAAGCTTTCGCAGTATTTACTCGCCTACAAGTTGCACACATCTCCACACTCGTACAATTATAGCACGGATCAACAATCTTTATTTTCAAATGTTCCACTCGTAATTACGGTACAAAGCGTTCGCGTTTGCGTTCGCATTCGTCGCCCCCAGGAATTAAATTTCTTCAGAGTTGGGGATGCGGAGGGGTGCGAAACGATTCACATCGGCCGGGGGTGTAAGATTTCTGCATTGTTTTCGTCGAAACTCTCTCACAAAACCCCAACGCAACCCCTCTTCATTCTCTATTGCGTTTCGAGTGTCCCGCTTTTGATGAAAGCGAATACGTTTGCGATCTTTCATTATCATTATTATTATTGTTGTTGTTGTTGTTCTTGTAACTTCATCTATACGTTTATATATGAGGAGAGATAGAGAGGTGTTGACAATGAGAACAACTGAGAGGTAGAAACAATAACAATATTTTTATGTGATGAGATGGCGTGCATAAGGTGACACTTGTATAAATTCTTATACATATTCGCACACACACATTCGCATAAACCCCGCATGCAGCTGAAAACCAATTTTAATTTCGCCCGCCCTTCTGAAACGGCGCCACCCTTTGAACTTATTATGTTCACCTGGCGTAAAGGGCGCGGAGGACGAGCGGTAAAGCCAGGCGGATTGCATTCGTTAAAATTAAAATATTAAATTTCAAAAAGGCCGAACAATTTCAAAAAAGGTTAAACCATCGCTTCCGGTGGCGAACAAAAACATAGGACGTTTTCGTTCCATCAAACGTGAGGACACGACGTTTCCTCATCCATCAATGCGATGCATTGACTTTGATGTGAGCACTTTCTTCCCGGATGGAAAGGTCAGGTCGGGTCGGGTCTGCCACCAGTTTCCTTCGTTGATGTGTCGTTCATCAATTCTCCCTTTTGATACCTTTGAAGACCACCATCCTCTCGCTCTACCACCAACGAGAATTCGATTGTTGCTGAATCAAAGGAGATTTGCGAGCAACCACTTGCTGCTTCTCCTACCGTCTTACCATTAAGTTCACCACAGTCGATCATAACTTCTTAGAAGTTTTTTTTTTATCTTCATCATTTCCTCTGATATTTCATATAATCTTCCAATTCTGAGCATTATGTAATTTGCTATTTTGTATAAAAAAAAGGAAGTTTTATATAACATTATGTCTATTTATATTCATTAATTCCAATAATATTTATTAGTCTACGCATCTTTCAGTTTTACGTATTGTGTCAAATTATTATTGATATTTTTTCTCAAAAACTACAGAAATTCTATTTTGTTTCAGTTCAAAATATTATGTAAAGTTATTTGCTTTTTCTCAGGAATGCTGAATTATTGCCTTTATCATTTACATTATTTAATTTACTTCTTCATTTTTGAGTATTGAGTGAAGGTTTATGAAACTACTTCTTGAAAGACGCAAATGTTTATAAGAGGTACTAATTTCTTGTATGTTTTAATCTACATTATTTCCATGTTGTATTTCTATGATTTACTTTTTCAGTTCTGAATACTCGACGATGTTGAATGAAGCTACTTCAAAAAAGACATAAGTGTTTATCAGGAGTATTAACTACTATGTACATAAATCTAAGATAACCGATAGTGGTTGGTACGGCTGACAGACATTTATGCCTCAAATCACGAATATTGTGGATACAGCATTAAAGTCAACTACTTTAATAAATCATGAATTATCATCGATTTAACAACTCTATAAAATTTTTTACCAAATGCCCTTAATTTTACGTTTTTCGGATTAACCCTTTGCGGAATGAATTTTTTCAAGGACGTGACGCAGGAATAACATCAAAGTTTTATCAAAAACAAAGATTCATAACCTCAACTCAACTTGGAGAACGTAATATTAAGATATATGACAATGACGTTTGACAGCTCCCCCTGAAAAAAGACTAGTAGCGCCTCACTACGACTAACATTAAACTACGCCAACACATTAGGCTTTCATAAACGTTTTTTCATGTGTAAAGGATATGGCGGATATATCCGACATTAGTTAGCAAATAGTTAAAATGAAAAAAATAGTAAATTACTAATTAGCAATATAAACTTCTTTTTTTTTCAAAATCTAATACAAATTTCAAAGTTTCATCAAAAATAAAGATTTATTAATTTATTGAAGAACGCATATGTTAATGGTATCAAGATATATGACAATGACGTTTGACATCTTCCCCTGAAAAAGACTAGTGGCGCCTCACTAAGACTATCGTTAACACACTGTACTTTCATAAACGTTTTCTCATGTGTAAAAGATAGGGCGGATATATTCGACATTTCGAGAATTTTCTTGTGCTTTCTTATTTATTTCACTTGACATTAAATTAGTAATAAAAAAGTATTTAGTAATAAAAAAAATAATATAAAAGTTACCAATTATTGAATTAATAACAAAAAATTGAGAATATTAAATGCACTATCAATAAATAATGGTGCATGTTGTTGATCATTATTTCAGTATACTTATATAAATAATATGTATATATATAAAAAAAAACTGAATGAACGAAAGTTTAAAGTGGTTTGGAGTGGAATTAACTAAATGCGGCTGGTTGTCCCAGGAGCGCAGTTTCATTCGATTAAAAAATTTAAAAACCATTAAAGACACTAAACGCGTTACACTCGCTAATCTTTTAATACACTGTTATTATACGTATATTTTTTTTATTCTAACTAGACTTTAACAAGTTCATAATTGCCCCCCGCTCCGGTTGAGGCCTCTTAAATTACTTTGCGAAACCGCGATGACCCGGCGCATCCACCGCTGCAATAAACCCATAAAACTTGCAGGAATTTTCATTAAACTACGCTGTTATTATTATTAATATCATTACATTATATTCAAATTCCATCTAATAACTTCATAAATGAGTATTCATTTAATATAGAGGTTTACAGGTTTCATAAATGTAATTTAATAACTTTTTTTTTTAAATAAATTTTCAATACAAGTTAAATTTTATTTTTATTTATCAAAATAATTTCACTAAAATCAATGAAAACATTTTTTATAATTAATTTGATGAATTTCCATAACTACATTTTATATAAATATTCAATACATTACTTTGATAAAAATCAAACGTTTATAAACATTGAATTAATTTAATTTACTATACATAGTTTTTAAATAAATTGAAAATAAAATTAATTATGATTTTTTATCAGTTAATAAATTTATAGTTTGGTTTAATAATTGAGTTTCAGTTAATCAATTAAGGATATTTAAATATTTGAACTAAAAAAATCATAGACAAAAAAATATAGACCAAGGCGGATATATCCGCCATTCGTTCCTAAATAGTTGAAATTAAAAGAAAATGCATTTAAATATAACATATTTCTTTCTTTTATAAATTTAATACAAATTTAAACGTTTGCTATTAAAGTACAAAATCATTTTAAAAGATGTTAATATCATTTTTTAAATAATTTTAACTAGAAAAAAAAATCGAATTTATTTGATTTTAGTTTATTTTTTGTTTGTAATTTTAAAGTAAATTAAATGGTTAAACTTAATTTACTTACAAAATTAAATATTTTGAGACTTTAAATAATATTAATTTAATTTGCAAGTTAAGAATATTATTTTTAAATAAAATGAAATATTCTAATTGAATTGCGAGTATCTGCTGTATTTGTAAAATGGTATATAAATGTTTGGGGGCAGAATGCAACTCGCGTTTAAAAAAAAAATGGGGAACAAAAATAAACTAATATATAGAGTAGAAATATGAATGCGGGCAGTGAATGCAAATAGCTTTATGTATTTTTTACCTTGCATGTTCATTTATTTTCCTCTCTCTCTGATCCACATGCAAGTTGAAAGTTTAAATAATTTTTAAAAGCTTTTTATCCCCGCCCCGGTAAATCATTTGTATGGGAGAATACCGAAACCGGTGGAGATAGAAAGAGTGAAAACAGAGCGAATATTTAAAAAAAAAAACAGAGATGTTGCAGGACTCGTGTATCGAGTTTGTAGTCATTATCTGTGATCCGGATTCCGGGTATGGCGTGTCATTAAGATAAAGTGGGTGAAAGTAGTGCGAGTGTGTGTAGTTTAGATGCGATAAGGGTGATTATCAAAGTTTCTTAGAGGGATCTATTGGGGAAGGATAATCTTCATTACGCGAAGGGGCGCCAACTATTACTGCTGCTACTGCCACCACCGGAGGGATCTTGATGGAGCATCTGGTTTGGGACCGGAACACTGTTTTCGGGTGATGGCCGCACGTGTAACTCCGTCAATAATTAATAATCTTGTTTAATTAATTTTAAGCCCTTCGCGACGCACAGAATTTTCCTTTTTGGCAACAATACTCACTCTCTCTCTTACTTCTCTGCTCTGCTATGGTGCGGAGGGAAGTTCGAAGATTTCGTGGGAGGACAAAGACGTTTACGTCTTTCGGTAACTTTACACGCACAATGCCGCCCTCGCAAAGTCTGATGCGGCCAAAGGGTGTTCCTAGCACACACATTAATTAATTGGTGACAATGAAACATACGTCCCGATTTTGGTTTGCTTTGTCTTCGCAATAGCTCCGCTTTTCGATATTGTACATACATCAAACGTACATAACTCTTCACATCATACAACTTAAGTAATACGATTATTTACTTATAGTTAAACGTAATAGTTATTTATAAACCAACCTTTATACATTTTGTCTTAATCTTCTAAAAATAACAATATTTCTTGCAACAGTCTGCAAAAATCCGAAAATAAATATTAATTATTCATAATTCAAAATATAAAACAATAATTTTATGCAAAAATCATAATTTCTTAATATTTATTTTAAATTCAAAATTTCATAATTTTTATATTAGTGTAAGTTTATTTATGTTCATGAAATCCCATTTTTTTTTCAAGCAATTTCAATATATTTTATTTACTTCAAAAGTTTAAATATTTCTTTCCACAAATAATATACAAATAATTAAACTACAGGTAATTATTAATATTTCTGAGTGGATTACATAATATTTCTGAGTCGTATACATTTCATAATTTATGGCAAATAAAAAGCTGACAACACGAATAAAATATATATATTTTTTTTAAATATAGTTTTTCTTTGGAAAAATTTTAAATTCTAAAAAGATAATCAAAATTTCATAGTGTAAGTTTATTTATGTTCATGAAATCCCATTTTTTCTTCAAGCAATTTCAATATATTTTATTTACCTCAAAAGTTTAAATATTTCTTTCCACAAATAATATACAAAAAATTAAACTACAGGTAATTATTAATATGTCTGAGTGGATTACATAATATTTCTGAGTCGTATACATTTTATAATTTATGGCAAATAGAAAGCTGACAACACGAATAAAATATTATTTTGTTTTAAATATAGTTTTTCTTTAGAAAAATTTAAAATTCTAAAAAGATAATCAAAATTTCATAGTGTAAGTTTATTTATGTTCATGAAATCCCATTTTTTCTTCAAGCAATTTCAATATATTTTATTTACCTCAAAAGCTAAAATATTTATTTCCACAAATAATATACAAAAATTAAACTACTGGGAATTATTAATATTTTTGAGTGGATTAAAACATAAATTTTAAAATATTTCAATATTTATGTAAATAAATGTTTCATCTATAAATTTTAATATTAGCAATTACTCTTTGGAAATGTATTCTTAACTATCCTCAATTTTATAAATAATGGTGTATACATTTCATGATTCGTCGCTCTTTTAGCTCTGCTTTTTTTTCGATTGGATTCATTCCATAATACATGATCTAATACTCTTACTTGGCAGGGAAAGTTGATAAACGAAAATAATGCATTTTTGATATTATTAGAGTGTACGACGCTCCTACAATGTCGAAGAATGATAAATAAATCTAGGTCATAACCACATGAAATTCAAATATTTTATCTACCTAATATGATCCAACATATATTATTACTTACATTAAGAAACGAATTTTAAATTAGTCTATTTTACAAAAAAAAATTATATGAAGATTGTATTTTTGGAGAAACCGATTATACAAACTTATTTTTATATTTTATGTTTTATATCCAATAAAAAAGTCATTAAGTGAATGTTAAATGTTTGAAGTAAGTGAGATACAGTATTTGATTTAAGACTAATTTCGTTGAAACATCAAAATTATTTGACACGGTAGTAAACATATGTAAATGACAGAAGAGAAATGTTAAACGCGTTGTAGACTACATGAATGAAGGTCTGAAGTACCTAAATGTCCTTCGCACCTTGCAGAGCCCTTCAGTTTATGTACACACTAAACAATAGGACTTCAAGTAAAATTACAACATAATAATAAAATTACCAAAAAATCAAAAAAAAAATATTTCAAAATTTTTCAAAAAATCTAATTTTCTGGAAAATTAATAATTATGTTTACATTTTTAGTATCACAATTATGAACTCTCCAATCCAATTCTTTAAAATAATAACTAGTAGTTACGTAAAAAAAATCATAATATAACAATAATTGTATTATTATAAATAATATTTTGTTACAAAGTTCGATATAATGTTTTTGGCAATTAAAATTATTATTTTTATCAATAAGAATAAATAAAATAAAAGGGTTTATAAAAATATTGTAAGTTTTTTGATTATAAGCTTATGTTATTCTTGAAGATATAAATATTACAAAGTGAATTGAATTTTGCATAAAAGGTAATAATTCCAATTGAGATTAGGGGTGAGTTTGGTGAATGGATGTAATAAGATTGAGGAAAAGTTGGAAGGCGCGAGGGATGTATAATGGATAACCCCGATTGAAAATTATTCAAGTAGCGCGGTTCGATAATTGCGATCCGAAAAGAGGGTTGGGATGGAGGAAGGATGGGGAAGCCGGAAAAACGGACGGCTCAACAACCCCTCCAACTCCAAAGCCTATTTGGAGCGTTTAGCCTATTAGCACCGCAAACGGAGTCGGTGTACGCGTGCAGTTGCAACAACGATTGATTGGAAAATTCTTTTACATTCGATAGTTTACGTTGAGAAGGATTCATTAAATCTCGATTAAAATAGATTGCAATATGCGGTCTCTAACATGCCCGTCACGTAACTGAGAGCTATTCTCGCATCGGGATGCGCACGTGCGAAAGGGATGCATCTACACGCTGGTTTAAGGGCGGAAAAGGGATGGATATAGAGAGTCGGAGGTTTTGTTTCGGCATGTGCAGACATTAATATACATTGGGGTTGAAGGGTGAGAGCGCGGGGGGGGGTTTTTGGGACAGCCGGGCAATGGAAATTAAAAATGGAGTCCGCGGATAGATTTCCCGGAAGGGTTTCTCTCCTCTTTTATGATTGTCTGCACGTTGGATGCACGTAATTTCAGTTTCATATGGCGCATTGCTCGCATACATCTTTGTGCCCTTGGGGAGAAGGCGACGGCGGAAAGGTGTCCTTTTATTGCGTTCCGCGTGATCGATAAACAATGACCGGAAATGTGGATGAAATTTCCGACGCCTTTCCCCTCAAAAAGGAACCGATCTCAGCCAATCGCATTCCCGCTATGAAGACTTCCGGAAAGTTAATTCATGTGTTCGAAAGGACGAAACGCAAAATCAATCTTCATATATTAGAAAAAGGCAAATACTTTTGAAAGAAATTCTTTTAAAAATCATCTTCAACTCAATAATTTTTAACGTTTGTAAACTTCAAAAATCAAGCAAATCTTCAGTACAGAATTAAAAAGATTTCTACAAAAATCTATATGAAAAACACAAATTTACAATTAGCAATGAAAATTTCCGGAAAGCTGAAATTAATGTGTTGAAAAGGACGAAACGCAAAATCTATCTTCATATAATAGAAAAAGGCAAATAAGTATAAAAGAAATTGTTTTAAAATAAAAATAACTATACAGAATATCAAATGCAATCCTTTCATTTTTAATTAAGAAACTGATAATAACAATTCATTAGTTGAGATATGAAGCAAATCTTCTTAAAATTACGTAAATTGATATTTCATAAGAGAATTAAAAAATCAAAAATTTACAATTAGCAATGAAGATTTCCGGAAAGTTAATTAATGTGGACTAAACACAAAATCAATTTTCATATATTAGAAAAAAGGCTAATAAATTTAAAAGAAACATGAAAGAAATTCTTTTAAAATGAAAAATTTCTAAAAAGAAATTCTTATAAAATAAAAAATTTCTAAACAGAAAATCAAATGCAAATCATTCATTTTCAACTCAATAATATTTAAGTTTGTTAACTTGAAAAATCAAGTAAATCGTCAGTACAAAAATAAAAAGATTTGTATAAAAAATTAGGAAATCTTCAAAAAATTATATCTTCGAATTTATAATAGAATATTAAAATATAGATGATTAACAATTGATACAAAAAATTTATTAGTCAAATTTGTAAAGTCAAGAAACTGAAAAAATATGAAAAGCACAAATTTACACATTAAGACTGAAAAACTGAAACTGAAAATTCATTAATTCAGAATTTAAATTTAAATTTGTACGAAACTCACAGTCATATGAAAAATCAGGAAAATTTACAGAGAAATTTATTAGTTCTAAAATTAAGAAAATATTTATAAAATAAGCATAAATTCAAATATCCAAGAAACTCACAATAAATATGAACAATGTGTAAAATTTCTAGTTAAGAAATTAAAATAACTAATATTAATGAAGTATAATTATCTTTAAAAAGTATATTAAAATTTTTAAGAAACGCTCATAAACATAAAAAAATATATGATTTACAGTTAACAAACTGAAAATTGAAAATTCATTCATCAATTAATTCCGAAATAAAGCAAATTTCAATAAAAAATATAATGTTTTAAGATAGTCATAGGAATGTAAAAAACATAGATGGATAATAAATGTATGGATAAGATTAGAAATCAATAAAATTTTGTAAAATGTTTGTTCATGACTAAAAAAAATACAAAACAAATATCTTTAATCTTCGAATTTCACTTAATTTGAGATATTTTTAAAATAAATCTATATATCAAAATTGCATTGATTAATTATAATTAAATAATACTGAAATCGTTAAAAAAAATAAGATTTCTTAATAATATTTTTTATTTCATTTTTCGTCTTCATTTTAGAAAGGTAATCTCGGGAAATATTATATGTAATTTCGCAATAATGGTCGGGCGTGTAAAAATGAATGCCGTTAAAAGTTATTATTAAATTACGTTGGCCGTTAAGACGTTAAGGACCTCGCCTCGCCTTTCCCAAACCAACCCACATATACGCGGCCCTTCTCAAAGGTACCTTCAGCTCTTCTGAAATGCGCTGATTAACTAACACGTAAACGCCGTTTTATGACGACCCCCAGTTTCTAAATTAAATTAGCTAAAGTCTAATTAATCGTCTACCACTTTTTTCTTTCTCTCTTAAGATCTAATTACTGTCTTATCAGTATTTAACATGAAAAAAACATGAATAATAAGTACATTATGAAATAAATAATAATTAGATTACACATTATTAAAATTATAGTAAACTAAAAATTATTCTATACATAAAAAATACGTTTTTAATAAATACAATTAATTTGTTTAATATTTTCTTAGTCTAATTAATTAATAAAGCAATAATTAAAATTAAACTACTTTTATTTGTTATGTAAAAAAAAAAGGAGTTAATCATCAGTTTGGATTTCGTAGAAAATAATGCAATATTCTGAACAAATTAGTCGATGTTGACGTCCAAGATCTGGAAGAGAGTTCAGTTGTATTCTTTGATTTATCACAGTCTTTCCATAGGGTATACAGATTTGCTATATGAATTCTTCCACATCATTTTTATGAAGTCTTGAATTCTTATATAAATGATAACAATTTTTATAATTAAATCGGGCGTTCCACAAGGGTGTGTCCTGGGTCCAATTTTATATTTTCTTTGTACAAAAAATATTCCAACGACAGACTATACAAGGATTGCCACCTTTGCAAGAATAGCATTTCAACATCTTCAAGAAGAGTTTAATTTACTTGATTGAATTTGAATTTGTACATGTTACCTTCATGTTAAAACATATACAGACAAAGCCTGAACAATTGGAAATCAAATTTAGAAAGTTGTATTAGTTGCTGCAAGCAAATTCACAATTGACTATGGATAATAAGTTACTAGTGTACAAAGTTATACTAAAACCGGTTTGGACATGCGGCAATGCATTAAATAGTTAAAAAATCAATATAACAAATAAAATGCCTTGGTAGAGTCGAAGGTTTAGCATGGTACATCACCAATAGAAGAGAAATTTGTAAAAAAAAGATAGTTTAAAAGGTTGCTAAAGATTTCTCCAAGAAATACAAGGACAGGTTTGACTTGCATAAGAAAGTGTTGGCGGTCAACCTTTTGGATAACGGCGGGACAAGAAGACGATTGAAGTGTTTCAAGCCCTTAGATCTTCAATTTACATTTAATTGAAGAGTAATACAAACGCCAAGAAATTCTACCAATTCGAAATGTTAACAGCAAACTGATTTCCTAAATGTTTTAACGAATAGATTGAAAACAAACAATTTATCAATTTTATTTCTAATTACTTATGTTAATATGTACATTATATTATTAAGTAAACTTATTAATTATATTTCTTGAAATATTTCAAGCAGATATAAGAAAACTTATTTATCCATTGATAAGAAAATGTTAAAATGTTAAAAAAATGTAATAATTTAAAAAATAAATACAATTCATAACTACGTTATGACTAAAAATAGTTATTTTTTATAAACAGTTATTTTTTAAATTAATTTCAATTTTCACAAATGCAAATATTTGTAATATTTTTTCTTTAAATTGTAACAAAAAATATTTTATTAACTAGATTTTTTGCAATTTAATCTTATTGTAATAATTTTAATTAAATAATCAAATAATTTTAGTTGCAAAACCAAAATAACAAAGAAGTAAATTTAGTAAAAAAAAATATTTATTCATTGATACGAAAATTTTGAAAGTGTAAAAAATGCAATAATTTAAGAAATGATATTTAAATACAATTTTTTTTTATTGGTTTTGATAACTGTTATTTTATGTAATGGATGAGAAATAATGACGTGACTGTTACAATTTTGCGAGTATGTGTAAAATTGCGAAAAGGCTTGATAGGAAAGATTATCAGTTACGTCTTTGTCTTTATGATGCTCTCTATGTACGTTATAGTAAACTAAGGGAAAGGAACGGAAGCGGCTTTGGGAATGCGGTGTGTGATGATATCCCATTTAAGGGCTTAGTCTTCTGCCTTTTTATTGGCCGATTTTACGAGCGGCGCGATCGTCCGGGAGCGGCAGAAATGGCGCGCACACACACAAAAAAGAAAGGCTACCGCAGAAACTATTTATCCGAGAGACGGCGGATGGAGGAAGAGGAGGCGGCAGCGGCGGCGGCGGCGGTCACCGCGCGATTAAATCCGATTTTGTTTGCGATTAGCTCACGTTTAGCCCAGGATTACGCTCGGATAAGTTGCCCTACCCGTTTGCCAAGTAACTACTAATACATTTACACTTTCCCGGGGAAGGAATCATCCCCAATCTACAGTCTAACTGTTAATCGCGGCTATCGCGATCGCACCTAACCAAATTCAATTACGTCACGATTATCCTTTTTGCGCCCAAACAAAAAATTGAGTTATTCATAGAATATTTGCTGAAGTAAATAATAATAATAATGGAAACGGAGTTTTACTGCCTAATTTAAACCGTTAATATTAGTTTTCTGCAATAAACAACTATAACATTTTTACGGTCGGACGGCATAAAACGGGGATTCGCGCCGCCCCCGGCCGACCATTCCGGCGGCGTTTTATAGGTTCCACCTAAAGCTAAACAGCATGACGGTAATGGCACGGATATTCTGCGGCCGCTTCAATATTGCATTATCGTCATCGTATTGTGTATAGCCTCGGTATTTCCAAATAAACGAAAGAAAAACTAAATAAACGCTCGCATAAAATCCCGGTTAGTTGAACTGTGCTCTAATGCACTTAAATTCATCTGCCCCTCCACCATTTCCTAAGTTCGCGCTAAGTCGGATTTGACTCGTTGCTGCTGTGTGTAATAATCGAATTACCGCTCACACGATTATCGGATAACGCAAAATCTAAATAACCAAAAAAAAAACATCTTTTTCTTTTCACTTACATAATGATAATAGTATAGTTAACCTAACTTAATTCAAAAAAAATTGCACCCTTTTACCTCAAAGAAACTAATAATATAGTCCGAAGGTAACATTTAAACATAAATCTTTATACTACATAGATATGTATGAAACGGCCAACGGAGCTTTGTACTTGGATGAAAATATCAGACGAATGTGATGGATGGTAGCGAAAATGACATAATTTGAAGGTAGTGCTAACAATAATTCAGATTAATTAAATAATTTTAAATTCAAATAAAAATTAAGTAACAATTTATACATTTAATATTTTTTTTTTTGGTTTTATATTTTATATTTTTAGTAAATCAGGTGTTGACATTTTTATTTATTTTTTAGATAAACTTTCCCTATTTGGCTTGGCTGGGAATCGAACCCAGAGTCGTACCTAACCATTCGGCTACGAGTCGCCTTTCTTAATAAAATAATTTTTTTATATCGTTACACAAATTTGAACAAAATAAATTGAAAATATGAACTATGAACATAAAATGGAAAATTAGAGAGCAGATATATCTTATACCTTTTGTTGTTAAACTGTCACCAAGGTGATTCATTTATTAAATATAATATTACTGTCAAAATAAAATTAAACGTCAAATTTTTTATTTGTAAATTTATATTTTAAACTAATAATTCGAATTGTTTTAATTAAAATATATAAATTATAAAGAATAAGTGATAATTATTAAAATCTCCGGAAAAAAAATATATTAATTTTTATCTTAACAAAAAGTTTACATTTTTAAGTATTAATTCCAAAAATAATTTCCTTTTTCTTTCAGTACAGTTTCCGATATAGTAAACTACTTTTCAAATCCACTTTAATAAAATTAAACAGGTTTAGAATAAAAATAAAAATGGTTTAGTTAAATTTTAATTTTTTTTCAATTAATGTTATTGCCTTTTTCGATTTGTTTTTTCGCAGATAATCTATTTTTTATCTCTTCTTGCTACTAGCTCAGTTAATTTGTTATTAAAGGACAGTGTAGATATAAATTATGTAATTATAATTAATTAGTATAAGATTGTGTTTGATTTTTCTACATCATATTTTTTATAACTAAATAAATAAATTATTATTTTTATTATTAAAAAATATATATAAATATATTTTTAAAACTTGTATCAATAGTAATTTAGACGAAATTTGCTGTAAAACTTGAGGAAATTTAAATTTAAAAAATATTAAATTAAATTGCTCAAAAATCTAAATATTCACTTTTCATAACATGTTTATATTTATAAATAAATAAATATTAATACTAATTATTAAAAAGACAATATTTTTGATAATTTATTTTCCTGTTTCACTTTTCAGAAAGAAAAGGATTTTTTTCTAAGATTCGTATCTTTATGAGTTCTTTTTATTCTGCGAAACAATCATTCAGAAGAAATTACGTGCAGACCGAAGCAGTCCATCGTTCGGTCACGAATTATATAACTACGATTCGGAATTAATTACGAAATGCACCAAGCACTGCAATTAGGGTCAATTATATAACATGGAACTATTAATTATTCGTTTCTAGTTTGAAAATTTACATCACATCAATCTTAATTTGTTATAGAAGCATAGATATTGCAACTGCATATGCAAATTCATCGATGAAATTCATATATCTTCATTTCAAATATATCATTTGATATATTTTGTAAATCATCAATAAGTTATTGAATTAATTAATTAATTTTCTATGTAAATAATATTATAAATAATATTTGTATTTGCAATATGAGATTAATTTTATTTTATTTTAACTGGATTTAATTGAACTTTCAAAATAAACACAGATTTTAAATAGTATTAACATTTGAAAAATCATTACAAACTTTTAAAGAAACTGTGATTTTCAAATTAAAACATTTAAAAAAATATTAAATGTTAAGATTTTCTATGAAACATTATAATGAATTCAAAATTATTTTTCTAATTGAAAATTGATGGTTTCAGCTGATCTATTGATCAAATACTTTGAAATACATTAGAGATGATTGGATATGTTGTTAGCATACGCATGGAGCATCTCTGTAAACCATTTGGTAGCACGCACGACGCATACAAAACACGTTTTCCAGCAGATGTTCCAACATAGGTGGATGTATTTCTTCGGAAGTAGTTTCAGTATTTTATTTCCTCCTCGCCTCTCGAAGGTCCAATTATAGAATGTAAAACTGAGCTGCATTATTCCGTCGTTGGCGTGCGGAAGCGGATGGAAAAGAGGAAAGAAAGAAGTAAAACTGACGTCGCGTTTCGATTTGACGTGACATTTAATCCCAGAAAACGCTCGTATCGCTATTAATTTATCAGCGTTTCACGTTTAATTGATTTTTTCTGTTCAAACAATCTTATTTCTTGCATATTTCATAATTTATTTTTTAAATAAACGAGTTTGTTAATGTAACATTTTCAATATTTATTTATATAAATTTTTGCTTAAAATATATATCAAAACAATAATAATAATACGATGATTAATTTTACTTACATAATATTTTGAGTGTAGTAAAATTTGATTTTTTTATTATTAACTCTTCAATTTTTCTATATTTATAGTTACAGTTTTATAATATATTGTAGTTTTTGTAATTCATATTTTTGGATATTTAGTATTCCTATTCATATCGAACATTTCATAATTTTAATTAAATGAACAATAAATTAAATTCAAAAAAATATAAATTTGATACAAGAATTTTTTTAACTGGTTTTTAATACATTTTTTTATGTCTTTGCCAGGATTTATTACAAAAATCTATTTTGTCAATAATTTCTCAATTTAATCTAATTTTAATTTAATAAAATTTAGAGAGCATTAAATGTATATAATTCTAAATCGAATTGTAATAAATATAAAAAAGTTATTATAAATTTAAATAAACATTATTTACTCATTTTATATTGATAATACATAAAATGTTGAATTTTGTCATAATTTCTTAATTTTACAATTTTAAAGTTACGGTTATAAATAATTGTATTTTTTTTAATAATATTTATTATTCCTATTCATATCGAACATATTTCTTAATTTTAATTAAATTAATAATTTAATAAAAAAAATATTTTGGTAGAATAATTTTGTAAGTGGTTTTTCAATTAAGTAAAATTTAGAAAGTTTTAAAAATCATATATTTTCCTTTCCTTTAAAAAATCTACTTATTGTCAAATATTTCCTAATTTAATCTACAAAAATAAATATTGTTTTATATTTTTTTTTTTAATTAGCAGAAAATATTATAATTAATATAATTATTGATTTTTTTGTTCATTATACATAAAATATTAAAACCTGAAGTAGTTATTCATTTTTATAGATTTTTCAATAATTAATTTCACTGGATTTTCATTTAAATAAAATTGACACGGTACTAAAAATTAAATTTTTTTGGTGGCTGCGCCGGGATTTTATTGCAATAATCCATTTTGTCAATTATTTTTATTTTGTCAAAGATTTTCAATTTAAACTAATTATCAGAGTATCAAAATTTGGTATAATTATTATAATACAAATCTGTACTTTTTTTCATATATATATATTACATGAAATATTGAAACCCAAAGTAATTATGCAATCTGTCTTCAATTTAATAATCTTTATTTAATGTAATTTTTAATCTAATCCTCAATTTATACAAATTTTTTAATACTAAATATTTTAAAACATACTATTTAGCATATTTATTCATTTTATATTGATAATACAAAAATTTTGAATATTTCACATAATTCTTAATATAATATTTTTTTGGTGGATGCGCCGGGATTTTAGTTTTTTAATTCAGTTTTTTTGTCAAAGATTTTTTAATGTAAGCTAATATTTAAAAGCGTTTTAGGAACTATTTTGTGCTTGAAGATGCGTAAATTGTTTAAGGTATTAAACTAGCATTCTTGTCAACGCTTTTACTACATGATTCATTAATATAACAGCACTAGGCTTTCGCCGTTTCCGGCTTGGGGAATGGTGCGAACTTGTGCTCCACAAACGCTATAAGAGGAAGACAATCAAAGGGTAGTTAAGAGCAGATGCCGCTTGTTTTATAACGCCTTACGTTTTAAGCGTGGGCGGTGCGGGGTTGAGAGGGATGAGGTGGAAGGCTTTTGCTAGGTTGTGGCACTTATTATAAGCCTGCACCATTCGAAATTATATGAGCGAAGCGTAGTAACGTGGAACGCCGCTTTTGCGGCTGAATCATGTTTATATTACACTTTGCTAAACCGGCCAGAGTAATGGAGTGTTAATATTTATTTTAACACGCGAATCCCGTATTTAATTTAATTTTCCCGCGCGCACACACCCACTTCCAACGCCCTCGAAATGCTCTTAATAAAAATACAGCATTACTTGATTCCAACTTCTGAAGCAACGAAATCCTATTTTCTAAACACCTCAAAAATGGTAAAAATTTTATTAACAAATATTTTTATTGCAAATTTTTTTCCATTTTTTTATATGTAATTATTTACTTTAATTTACAAAAATTAAGTTTATGCAATTTTTCTTCACTAAAAAAATTATTAAATTATTTTATTATTTATAAAATGATATTGAATTTTATTACCTATAGGAATTTATTGTAGGAAGTTGGATTGAAGCGAATTTTCAAAGTCGCAGTGCATAGGAGACAGTAATATAAACATTATGAAACTTAAATTGGATCCTGTTATGCGAAAAAGGGGGGAAACAGTAAATCCAGCGTCGCCCGTGTTTCGCGCTTAGTTAACTTTCGATTGCTCATACATGATTTAAACAAAGTTTTCGCTTGGAAATCTAATTCCAGCTAATGCACTTCGCCGAATCTCCTTACACTTTTTCACGCAGCACGCCCAAGGAACTTCAATCCCTCTCCTCACACTCACCCACATTTAATCCAAACTTTCAACTCAATTCTCACACATTTCATTCATCCAAATTCAATACCTCTGTTTCATTCACAATCAAATAAAGTTACTAACAATTACAGTTAAACTAATAACTTTAAAAAACATTTTACTTAATATGGCGGATATATCCGCCGCTTGTCATCAACTGATTAAAACATTATCTAATCGTTATCCAAAGGGTTATCGACCTTAGTCTTTCCGTCCAGAGACACAATCAAACATATAATGTTTTACAAAATCTTTTTTTTTTTTAATAATTTAAACTTTTTTAAATTTTATTAATTTAAAGATTTCAGCATTTTAAGTCATTTTCTATATTCAAATTTCACTCTAATTAGTATATACATTATTATTCAACAACTACGTCTGAAAAAGACTTTAAAAACTATTTTACTTAATGTGGCGGATATATCCGCCGCTATTCTTCAAATAGATAAAACATTCATATTCATCTAAATTCAATACATTTGTTTTATTCACAAACAAACAAATACTTTATTCGGTAGTTTATATTTTTCTTACGTTTCGAACTATTTAATAAATATTTAATAAATATTTTTTTTAATAATTTATTTTTTTTTAGAATTTTATTAATTTAAATATTTCAGTATTTGTCAATATTAAAATTTCAATAATAATTCGAGTCGATAAATATAAACATATTTACTTAAAAAAAAATGACAATTAATTATTTATAATTGTTTTAATTATTAATTTAATAACAATATAAAATATATTACGATTTACTTTGAGAATGTACACTTGACAATTGGTGAAAACAATAGCATTTGCAGGGATTAACGTTGATTTAGATTTAGTGCACTAATTATTCTAATAACCGTTATTATTATTACCTTGATTAATTCCATGCGTTAAAATCGATCGTCCTCTAAACTCAACTCAATTCATCACACGGTGATGTATTATATCTCTACATGTGTTTAGAGCTTCGCAAAATATTCAATCCTATTATTAATTAACGAAACGTTTCAAATCGATGTGCTATTACGTAACAATCGTGGCGTGCAAAATCCACCTACATACGTAACTACTAGAATATTGTATATATTGTACAAGGGCAACCAGCTATACTTATTTTGAGAGCAAAATTTTGAAGTAATATTTAAAAATGATAAACTTGATTTTTTTTGTAGACTTTTCCTCCTTGGATATCAGAGCTTTAAAATCTAAAAAATATAGCCTTAAGTCATGAACATTTATTATAACTCATTTATAATACTTTTTTGTTCAAAAAAATCAATAATTTTGTGAAATAACATATTTATAGAACTAAAAATGAACATAATAGAAAAGACAAATTTTAACTATAATCCAATTTTGTAATTACTGATTTTAATGAAATTGTCCGTTAGCTGAAGCTAAATTAATTATGTAAAATGTAGAATAAAAATCGGGCTTGCAACCAATGAACGTACATCGCCAAAAATGAATTTGTTACATGGGGGGAATCGGGATCCTAATGCACTTTACGCGGTATTAATTAATTTTGTGAAAATTCAATTTCCAAATTGTTTTCCATTAAAACTACGTTTTCCTTTCAATTAATATTTATCCACTCCGGCCCGCCCAAACCTACGCACGTGTACATATTTGTACATTTATTAATATGAACATCCGGACAGTTTAATCCTAATTTCATAATTATCATTATCGATGAATGATCGAAGGTTAAACAGGACTTCTAATCTACATTTAATTTTATAAGTAATTTCTAATATTTATTTTCTAATTATTTTATACGTTTACGTCATCGTTTTTTCCATCGTTTCCATATTTTTTTCTAATAAGCTCAATGTAGTACAGTAATTAGTATATACATTATTATTTGACAGCTACGTCTGAAAAAAACTATTGGCGCTTCACTAAAAGCTTCAATTAAACTAATAGCTCTGAAAACCAAGAAAATTTCATGTGGCGGATATATCCGCCTTTCGTCTGTAAAAGGTTTACTGATTATTTTTAGGAAAACTATTTTATAAAAAATATATATTGTACTTTTTTTTTTAATAAATTATAAATGTTTATCGCTTAATGAAATTAATTATTTCCAATTAGGACGTTAGCATTTGCTTTAATTCTGGGTTAACAAAGAATAAATCCTCAATGGACAGTTATTAAATATAGCCACATAATTGGAGTCCATGCGGCGGATGTGAAGCATTTGAATTTGAGGCCCCCGACGTTCACCACTAAAGTCATACAAACTCACCGTTTAGTCTGGAAACTGCCGAAAACGAGCTCTCATCTAAACATTTCCACATATTCACAGCACTCACCATCAACAATAAGGCCATCATCGTTTTCACTAACAAACATCAGAATTATATTCGAATCTACATATTTTGTTACAGCATCTATGAATACTTCATTAACATACAAATTTGAAATTTGTTATTTCTCATTATTTTCACAATCAAAAAACTGATAATTATTTTGTATTCTAATTAACAATAAATTAGTTACAATAGATTGAATTATCAAGATATTCTAAATATAAATTTTGTAGACAAATAATTATAGATTTTGATACAATTTCATTTTCTTTTTATATCCTTTTTACATCATTGAGTGTATCGATGGATGGTTGAGTCTTTATCGTGAACGGTGGACTTGGGGCTTAATCAGTTTCCATGGAGCAGAATCGCATTTGGGCGATACGAAAGGAAAGGAGGAAGAGAGTCCTGGAAGTAATAAAAATTCGTGCACGTGCGGCTGTGCTGCACACGAGAGAGACATTGTTGGACGAACAATCAGCCGCAGAAAGACCGCCTGAATTCAGATTCGATCCGTTGTTTCTATTTTTCTTCCTGCTGCAGAAAACTTTCCATCTTTCCACAGCAGAATGTAATGAAAAGTACGCGAAGAGAGGCACGAAATTCTGATTTATGCATAACCGGGCGTGACGACCTTGTCACAAATATTTTGTATTATGATATTTGAGACCACCGGTAGTAGAAATATGCTAGTGGCAATTTCATCTGCAATTATTTGTGTATAATACATCTTTTTGTACCAGATAAATCTTTGTATAAGACGCATTTGTGTATAAAGCACATTTATATATTAGACGCATTTGCACATAAGACTTATCTGTATTATATAAAGATTCTGTTTATAAGAGTTTAGTTTTGAGATCACTGGTAGTAGAAATATGCCAAAGGCTATTTCAAGTCCAATGCATTTCTCAGACGCATTGGACTCATACGTGTATAAGAATTATTCATATTTCAGACGTTTTTCAGCATGTGTTCATTTCATGTAAAAGACGCATCTGCATGTGCAATTCACTTGTTTATAAAACACATCGTGTATAAAACTTATTAGTAATTCAGACGTTTGTAATAATCTGTTTATTAAGACACTTTAATGCAGTGATGAGCAACACGCGGCCCGCGGGCCGCTTGCTGCCCTTTAAACATGTTTATGCGGCCCGCCAAGCATTTCTAAGTTTGAATTTATTTATAAGACGCATCTGTGTATAATACGCAACTGCAGATAAAACTAACTTTCGATTTAAGATCGTCTGTAATAGGTGACGCATTAGTATATAAAACTTATTCATATTTCAGATATTTATAAGCATCTTTTTATTAAGACATTTTCAAGTATAAGACGCACCTATGTATAGAATGCAACTGCATATAACATTAACTTTGGATACAAGATTATTATTAATTATTAATAGCAATTTTAATTAGCATTTCGTGAGAATTATATTATCTGTACGCATTTGTGTAGAAAACTTATCAGTGTTTCAGACGCATCTGCACTTTTGTATATAAGTCTTATTTATTTATAAACGCATCTGAGTATAATACGCACCTTGAGCTTTAGGGAAATTATTGCAATTATAAGAATTTACTCGAATATAAAACGCATCTAAATACCATAATAATTCAAGTATAAGACATAATTATATGTTATATATTACGCATCATTGTATAAGGCGCATCTCTTTATAATTTACTTATTTGAGTGTAAGACTTATCTGTATTTCAGACGCGCATAAGATTTTATTTTCACTTTCATATGTAAAATACGCACCTCAAACTTTAAGGAATCAGCAGCAGTAATAAGAATTTACTCGAATATAATACGCATCAATGAATTTAAATACTAAAATCATTTATTGGATAAGAATTTACTACTACTTCAAAGACGTGCATAAGAAATACTTTAGTTCTGAATGTATCATTTCATATGTAACACCTCACTCAATAAGTTCGTAGGATCACATATAGATGGAGCATCTATCGATAAACCTATAAGCTTTATAGGATGTACCAACCTTTAGACGACGCCTGTCAAAATATCATGGCAATCTGACGTTTAGTTCACAAGTTACAGTGGAAAAATCTCGACGCTGCAGAGAGTCTCCATAACATTTATCAAGCCATCAAATTCAGATTTTTCATTGTTTTGAAAATTATAGAAGCATCGTCAGATTGCCACGAAATTTTGACAGGCGTCGTCTGAAGGTTGGTACATCTTAAAAATCATATGGATTTGTCGATAAAGGCGCCATCTATATGTCTTACTACGAACTTATTGAGTGATGCGTTATAATATACACCTCGAACATTAGGGAAGCGGCAGTAATAATAAGAATTTACTCGAATATAATGCTCATACATCTAAATAAAAATAAGCATTTAGGTATAAGACTTAACTGTTTTTGAAACGTATTAGGCATCAGTGTATAAGGCTTATCTCTATACCTTACTCATTTGGGTATAAGACTTATCTGTATTTCAGACGTATCTATTTATAAGGCGTTCAGACGTGCAGAAAACATACTTTAGTTATGAAAGTGTCATCACCAATTTCCATTATTTTGGTTAATATTTCCAATGAATGTAGTGATATATTACGAACAACATCTGTAGTATATGCACGTGTAAAACATTGTGTAGGCTCCGGTTTGTATTGCGGCACGTGGGATCTCCGCAATATGCTAAATAATGCCCGGATCCAGGAAGCATCGATTCACTTCGAAGCTGTTCTACCTGTTTGGCGATGCCCGATTGATTTCATTATGTATGGCGTTCGTCTACAATCAATTGCCTTGTGCTTGTCGAAGCCAAACTGTTTGTAAGCACGATGCATGTCCAGAAATAGGAGCACTTGTCTCCGTTGTCACACAAATTACTCATACTTAGTACATTATTCACTTATGAAAAAAAAACAAACAAAAAGTAAATCAATATTACACAAAAACTATTATTTATATAAGTTTATAATTTTTGTTCTGAAATTAACAACAATACTTTCTAAATGATTACTTTGTATTTTCAGTTTAAAGAAGAGAAATCGTTTATTGTTGTTTTTCTCTACTTTTTTTTTTGCACACATTTCTTAGTAAAAATCAAGCAAAAAAAATATCTGCGAAGAGGAAGAAGCAAGAAAAATAGAATATTTACCTTTAATTAAATTCGCAACAAATAAACATCAGGAAAAATTCTGCGAATTTCTTTCATAAAGGAATTTCAACGTCAGTTAATTAAAACCTGGAATAAAACTCTGTGTGAGCATTACAAGTATCTGCATTAAAATATCATTTTTATCACCTTTGTTGCAAGTAAAGACAAAAAAACTAAAATAGTTTAATTAAAAAATTCTTAACTTGTAAACAAATTGTATATTAATTTTATTAATTATTGAAATATGCTAAAAATTATAAATTAAATTAATTATATAAATTCTGTTCTTGAAATGTGTAATTCTCTAATATACATAAAAATACATTTTTATTTGCTAGAATTTATAATAATTTGTTAAATTCAATAATAAAATATAATAATATTCATATTTAAATTAAATTTGCACAATAAAATCTTATTAATTTAAATTCCAATACGATTTATTGAAATAATTAAAGCTAAATAATTTTTTGTGTGTTTTATTTATCATTTTTACTCTTCGATAAATTTTAATGTAAATATTGGATAATGTCGTTAAAATTTCTTTTTAAAAATATCTCTTATATACGCAGGTGTTCATTACAATAAAGTTACGAAAACGCGCGATTCGCTTCGTCGTTTCGTGTTATTTACTGTTTTTAACGTTTGAGAATCGCATCTGACTCATGTCAATATGAATGTTTAATCACATTTATTTGCAATAAAATTTTTATAATATTAAAAATAATAAAATAAATCGAAAAATTATAAAAAAAAACAATAATTTGTATATTTTGTGCATAAATTTATTAATAGCACTTAAGACAATAATTTTTGATATGTAAAACTACAAGTAAAGAAATTTTAGGGGTAAAATAAAAAAATACATATGTTTTAGCATATTGGAAGATTTGATTAATAACACAAATTTGTTTAATGTCATAATGTGGCACATTACAAATTTAAAAAAAAAATCGCAGGTGAATCGCAGATGTTTTTTACAATAAAGGTACGAAAACGCACGATTCGCTTCGTCGCGATACGTCATGTGCAGCTGCATAGTTTAAAGTTTGAGAATCGCAGTTGCAGCTGACTCATCACGATATGAATGTTTAATCAGATTTATTTGCAATAAAATTTCTGTAATATGAAAAATTATAAAATACATCGAAAAATTATAAAAATCAATATTCAGTGAATTAATTTATATATTTTATGCGTAATTTTATTAATAGCAATTAATAAAATATTTCTTCATATACTTTTTTAAATAATTTATTCATAAATTAAAATATTGCATAAAACTGTATGTATATTAAAAAAATTTCTATATACTTAAAAAAACGTTTTTATTTGCTAGAATTTGTAATAATTTCAAAATTTCTAATATATTTGATTCGGTTCAATAATCAAATATAATAATATTCATAATTAAATAAAATTTGCAAAATGAAATGTTATTACTTTAAATGTCCGTAAAATTGCATTATCAAAATATCTCTTATCCACGCAGGAATTTATTACAATAAAGTTACGAAAACGCTAGATTCGCTTTGTGAAGGTGTGAAGATGTGAATGTTTAATCACAACAAAAATTTATCGAAATCAATATTGAGTAATTTAATTTGTATATTTTGTACGTAATTTTATTACTAGCAATTAATAAAAAAAATATTTCTTGATATTCTTTTTAAGCATGAATTAAACCATTGTGTAAAACTACAAATAAAGATACTTTTAACATTTTTGCGAATGTGAAGTTCTTTTATATACATAAAAAGAAATTTGCATTTGCTAGAATTTGTAATAAAATTATTAAACAATTCAATAATCAAATATTATTAATATCACATGAAATTTGCAAAATAAAATATTATTACTTTAAATTCTAATACGATTAATTGAAATAATTCAAACTAATACAGATTTTGATTGTTTTTATTTATAATTTTTATTCTTGGTTAAATTTTAATGGAATTTTTGGAAAATGTCCGAAAAATTAGGTTATAAAATTATCTCTTATCTACGCAGGTGTTCATTCCGAAAACGAGCGATTCGCTTCGTACTGGTGCAAGGTTTACCGTTTGAGAATGTCCGAAAAATTGCGTTATAAAATTATCTCTTATCTACGCAGGTGTTCATTACAAAAATGCGCGATTCGCTTCGTGCTGCTGCGAACTAAAACGTTTGAGAATCGCAGCTGCAGCTCTTTAATCACATTTATATGCAATAAAATATCTGTAATATTAAATTAATAAAATTAGATGTTTAATCAGATTTATTTGCAATAAAATTTCTGTAATATAATTATAAATACATCGAAAAATTATAAAAATCAATATTCAGTGAATTAATTTATATATTTTATGCGTAATTTTATTAATATGAAAACGCTAAATTCACTTTGTGTGAAGATATGAATGTTTAATCTTAAAATATTAAAAATAATAAAATACATCCAAAATTTATCAGAATCAATATTGAGTAATTTAATTTGTATATTTTGTGCGTAATTTTATTACTAGCAATTAATAAAAATATATTTCTTATTATACTTTTTGAAACAATTTATAAATGAATTAAACTATTATGTAAAACTACAAATAAATCTTTATTACTTTTAAGAGTATAATACTACATTTTTGCAAATGTACAATTCTTTTATAAAAAAAGATTTTTGCTAGAATCTGTAATAAAATTATTAAACAATTCAATAATCAAATATAATAAAATTCTTATTTAAATAAAATTTGCAAAATAAAATGTTATTATTTTAAATTCCAATACGATTAATTGAAATAATTTAATATTTTGTACGTTTCAATTTATTTATTTTTGAAAATGTCCGTAAAATTGCGTTATAAAAATATCTCTTATATATGCAGGTGTTCATTACGAAAACGAGCGATTCGCTTCGTGCTGTCGCGAAGTAAAACGTTTGAGAATCGCAGCTGCAGCTCTTTAATCACATTTATATGCAATTAAATATCTGTAATATTAACAAGAATAATATAAATCATAAAATTAGAAAAGCCAAATTGAGTAAATTAATTTCTGCATATATTTATGAATGGCACTTAAGAAAAAAAGTTTTGATATGTAAAACTACAATTAAACAATCTTATATATAAAATAAATAAAATTAAATATTGTTTTAGCATTTTGTTAATATAAAAATATAAATTCTTTTCTTGAACTACATTTTTGTTTTTAATTGAAACGATTTTTTTTAAATTAAAATAATTAAAGTTAAATCACATTTTGTACGTTTTTATTTAATTATTTATTTATAAGAATGTCCGTAAAATTGCATTATAAAAATATCTCTTATCTACGCAGGTGTTCATTATAATAAATGTACGAAAACTCACGATTCGCTTCGTGCTGCTGCGTAGTTTAAAGTTTGAGAATCGCAGCTGCAACCGAATCATCTCGATATGAATGTTTAATCATTAAATATCATCAATCTTTTAGTTTCTTTTTAAAAAATAGAATGAACAATGTTGTTTTTTTTTAATTAAATTAATTATATAAATTATTACAAAAATATTTTGATAAATTATTTACATAGCTTTAATTTATTTCATTCAAAAGATTTTATATTTCTTGTAAGTCTTCTATTACATATATTATTTGCAAGAAACGAATCAACTAGAAGTACACTCATATTTTTTATATCTTTCTCAAAAAACATGAAACTTTTATTTCATTATACGTCAACTATAGAAAATATTATATAACAGTACATAAAAATTAAAGAGAATAAAACATCAGGAAAACTTGAATGAAATATCATCAATCTTTTAGTTTATTTCTTTTTAAAAATTAGAAATAATATTGCGTCTAAACTAATAGATTAATTCCATCAATTTGTGTTTCCTTCACAGCTGTCCGATAAGTAATGTTCGTTTCTAGTAAAGCGAACGCAGCTTCCACAATCTCAGTGTATTTCGCGAATCGCTCGACCTATTTCCGTGAAGTTTGTTTCTGTTTCTGAGTTCTTTATAGACTTACATAATTGATATAAATCGTAATAATAGAAAAATGAAACAATAATAGTTTTTTAAACTTAAATATTTTTAATTATTTAGTTTGCAAAATATATTTTAATATAATTATTTTTTTTATTAATAAAATTTGGTTATTTCTGTTAACTCGAGCATTTTATGCTTCAGTAAACTTGCTATAAAAATAGGATTTAAAAAAAAAAATCAAGTATATATTTTATAATCGTTTAAGCTTAATGAAATGTAGAAGTGTTTTGAAGGTTTTGAAAGGATTAATGTACTCTCACTTAACAATGTGAGAGGTAATGATGTAATGAAGTTATGCTGACGAAACGGTTGAGAAACAAAGGTTGATGATGGATGTCAGGGTCGAGTCTTCGGGGTTGTTATTCGGGGTTAACTGGGTCGGGTTTTAGTGCACTCCTAAGCGCGTGTATCTGTGTGTGCTTACGAGTGGTTATCTAATATCAAAGAGGAAGTTGTGCGCGGTTAATTTACACATATTTAGGGTGGAATTTAATGCTAATTTATGTCCGTACAAGGAATGGGGGAACGCTCGGCCATTAGTCATTCGCAGGCGGAACGGTTTATATAATGGGAAGATTGCTCTAAGGAGGGTTTCGTGGACTTCCTCGACGGATCTGATTGGAGTCATTGTGTAGCGGCTGTGCATATGTCCGTATTGAATGCTGGAGTTGCGACGTCAGCGTCGTCGGCGTCGCCGGACTCTGGGGCTACCGCATTGCTATCTGCATACCTGGCAACCGCAATCAACGACCGTTTCACGTGAAAAGCCCTGCATCATCAAGTAAAAAAAAATATATATCCTCTTCAATCACCCTACAAAAACAACCCTTAATTAATTCATTTAATAAATATGATTTATCAATAATATTAAAATTGTTTTGATTATTTGCAATAATTATAACAATGTTTATTGCAAAATTACAAAAATATTTGTGAATTTACAAACGGAAACGGAACTTATTTTGGTTTATCCGCAGTGAAAAGCCCTGCACTCCAAACTCCGTTGTCCTTTTTATCCTGTCCTCCATTCGCAATCCCCAAGTAATTACTTCGGTAAGTGCACAAAACGCGATTGGACTTTTGATAAAATAAAAAAATAAATAAATAAAAAGTAGGGTGATGCAGAAAAGAAGTAAACGAGAAGAGCGAAGCAAAGTATGTATAAATATAAATGTCGGACACGATCAGATAACGTTTCCTATTTGCATAACGTTCGCTAAGCACACACTATTTGTAATTACACCGTGTTGCGTAATAATTGCTAATTGCTTGCGCAACAGAAGGGGTTGGAGAAGAAGGAAAAAAAGTGGTAGAAGCGCCGAAAGTGGAGAAGGGTTAATTTGTTGGGAAGTGTGTGTGGATTATTCTTAATGGGTCGTGAAGCACTTAATTCGAGAAGCATTAAATAAAAATTCTCGTCTTCGTCGCAATTTCAAATTTTATCCATTTTTAAATGATGCAAACTTTATAAATCTCTATCGCGTTTAACAAAAACTTTAACATTTTCAGCATAATATTTACTTTTTCTTTCATTTTTACACCTAATAAATTAACTAATTTGAATTTATATTTAATTTAGGACTTAAATTTATAAATTTAAATTTTATATAATTAATTTCTAATTTATTATTCTTATAAAAAATAATATTATTATTTTAATGATCATAAATTACCATTGATTGAATTATTTTTACCTTTATTGGAAAATAAATTAAATATTTAGCATTAAAACAGTAATTTGTACAAATGTAGTTGTCATATTCCATATATTATTTAAATGTAATAAAATTAATAGATTGAATAAAATTTTACATCAATTTTTATGCTTATTCAAAACTAAATTAAAATCATTTAAATACAATATAAATTCATTTATAAAAGACGAAAAATTACTAAAAAAAAGGAATAATTTATTTTAATCAAAAAGAGAAGAAATATTAAAAAATACTATTAAAAAAATTTCAAAATTTTCTACTTTAAGACAAAATTTAAATTATTTTTTTTCTCCTTCTTCCATTTGGTGTTGCATTAAAGAGTGAATTAATATTCGCAAATATTACATGTTTCCATCAATTTCTATACTTGTTCAAAACTGAATTAAAATTATTTAATACAAGATAAATCCATTTTTAAAGGACGAAATATTATTAAAAAGTAATATTTTATTTTCATGAAAGAGAAAAGAAATATTAAAAAATACTGTTTAAAAAAGAATTTGAAAATTTTTAACTTTAAGACAAAATTTAGGTTAACAAAAAATAGTGTTGTCTGCCGCATTTTTTTTATCTCTTTTCCATTTGGTGATGCTCTGAAAAGTGGACGAATATTCGCAACCCAAACTTTAGTAATTAAAAGTTTTTTTTCGCCCCTTTCCCTAAACGCCAGAAACAAATAGGGGATGGAATCACGTTGGACGTTTTTTAAACCCATTAATTCGATAATTATTTAAATTATAATGTAATATGCAAACAAAACATGAAACTTTTAATTACTAAATATTAAATATCGGATTCTTATATACAAATTAATATCTGCTTGCATTATGCACCTTTTTTTTATAGAGAAATAAATTATTACAAAGGAAAATTTTAGGTAATCACAATATAATTGATTATTAAATTAAACTTATGCTTTTTATTATTAAATTAACAAATAGTTTACAAATTATAGAAATAATTTATTGAGTTTCATCAATTTTATATTATTATTATTAATATGTAACATTTTGAAGGATTTACGATATTTTTTTGGTTTAACGTTTGGGCAAAGTTCGTGTAATTTTTAGTCAACATTCATAGTTTAATATTTTGTTGAAAATATTATTTAAATAAAGAATTACGTAAAAAAAAAGATTCTTATTCATCGTTTTTTTTTAACGTTTTCTAGGAGTGGTTTTGTGGTGTCGTAAAATACGTTGCATGTTTTAATAGACTTGTTACGATTTTATTCCCATATTAAATTTGATGTCCGTTTACGGTTCAGAATAATAATTGGTCGACCGACGTTTGAATTTATTGCGTGTTTTATTTTCCTCGCGTAGAAGCAAGGAAAGGAATGAAAATCGCGAATGGAAATGAGCGCGAGGAGACAGTAATGGAAATTTCAGAATTGAAACAGAGTGGAAGATGGTTTATGCTATAAATCCATTTTATTCGGTTAACTGCAACGAATGCAGCCGTAAATTTCACCAAATTACTATTCAAATTCAAATTTCCCGCCGCAATAATTTCACTGTCCTTCTTTAATTTATAGTTTACTTCATTCATTATCTTTTTTATTAATTTTATATTCAAATATACAATTTTTTTCTCTTCTCCATAATTATTTTTTGAACGAAAATAAATTAAAAATTTAATCAAAGAAGTTAACTAAATTAATTAATTTATATTTTTTTAAGTAATTAATTTTCTATTATTTAATAATAATTTTTAATAAATTATTTAAATTTTCAATTTTTTAAATTATAATAAGAAAACTTATACTACAAAATATTGTTTCTATTCTACTTGAATTATTCACAAATTTGTAACTGATTCAATTTGAATTATTTTCAATCGTTGCTTAACTTTTGTAAAATATCTATATTAAAATGTTATTATATCAATTATATAAATCTTTATTAAATTAGAGCAATTTTACGAAGTCGGTGAAATTCAGGAAATTACTTAAAAATTTAAATTTTTCGCTCAACCGTTTTCTTTATTCGCGACGACCGGGATTAACGAGGCCATTTATTATGCGCAAGTTCCTGCCATTATTTTATTATTTTCTTCTTATATATTCTTCATCCTCTCTTTTTCAATGATCGAATTCCCTAACGACCCGAATCCGTCAATTCTTCAGTTGCTTTGCGCAAATTCGCGATTTTTATTGGCCTGCAGCAGTAATAACAGTGAAAATGAAGGAGGATTGGGACGAGGGAAGAAGTCGGAACGAAAATAACAATCTTTACTTCCACATAAAAATATCGAGGAAAATTCTCGATTTCCTCTATGATCAGCGCCAATCGGCTAAATAATTCCTGAACTTTACGTCACTTTTCAGTTGCCGTTTGAATTATTTGCGAGAAAAACGAGACCAACCTTCCAATCAAATTACTCTTTCTCTCTCTATATATATATATACATTTTTTTTTTGATTTTATTTGATAGTGTTTGCGCGGCTTTTCGCGCCATCCCGATGAAACCACCCTGAATAAATGATCGGATCCCGGTTTATTCAATGGCCAATTTTTTTCACATTTTTAAACCCTCGGTGAGTTACAGAGCGGTGAAAAAAAGGAGAGAGAGACAATTTTGGTTTGAGGATCTTTGTCATCATTATCGGAGTATTACGGACTGCCTAACGTAGATAATAAATAAAGGGGTTTAAGGGTCGTAATTTAAACCTTTCGCATACTTTTATGAGCGTGGATTATCCAGTAATGAATCATTTCCGAACGGAGCTTGGCTTGAGTTTATTAACAGAAAATAAAGCATAAAAAAATAATAACAATTTATTACTTAACTAAATACTTAAATTAATTAATGACAATTTAGTTTCGTAAGTTTTGAAAACTTTTTTAATTTTAATTAAAAAAGATTATTTTTTTCTCTTTCGCTCTTAAAATAGAGTAACAATTTCTAATTAGCAAAAATAGTAAACAAATATCATTAATATTATAAATTTATGTAATAAAACCAATTATTCAATAATCAAACACTAATAAATAACGAAAATAAAAACACAATAATTTATTAAATTATTTTAGTTTTTATATAACAATCTCTAATTACTACTGTATATGGTTTTTTATTGTGTAACATTTATTTTTATTTACAATCTATCTCAAAAGAATATTTAGTCAATGGATATGGATAATTAATGAAAATTGTGTTGTATATAGTAGTTAAGAGAAACTCAATTTTAGAATTAAAAAATATATTAAATTAAGTTAAAATATAACTACTTTCTGATATTTTAACTTAATTTAATATATTTTTTAATTAAAAAATTGAGTATACAGAAATAATTAATGATCTTTATATAATAAAATGAAAAAAGTAAGAAATTTATGAACAAAATTATTACAAATTTTCTAAAAATAATTACGGAAAACAGCATAAATTTTTACCAAGTATCATTTAATTTAATATATTTATTGCTTTTTCATTTGGAAAAAAATGTAAATATTATTCTATTTCAATTATCAAAATTTTTGTTTTTGAAAATTAAGAAGTTATTGTTAATGGAATTAATTAATTAAAAATCAAATAATATTTTTTTTTTATATAAAATAGAAATTAACAGATTTTAATTATATAAATATTTCGATATTATTGTAGAAACTTTACATAAATAATTTTCTGGAAGTTAACAAAATTTATTAACAATAATTTGGAAAATTAATAAAAAATAATTAATTAGTAATAGATGATCGAGGAGTGAAATTATTATAAATATTAGATAATTAACGAGTGAAAGTGCGTGAAAATACAAAATATGCTTTCTGCAAGATATGTGCCGTATTTGCAAAATTCTCAAGCATATTTTGATCGTTTTATCAAGAATATGTTCGTCAAATGAAAAAATATTTTTTCAAAATTTTTCAAATCTGAAAATTAAAAACTGAAAAATTTTATTAATTGAAAATAGTCAAATTTATTTTAATTTTATTTTGGAATGTTAATGAATTATAATATGAATTGCATACATTTTAGTAACTTTCAATTTTTATTTAAAATTGATTTGTGGAAAAACGAAAATGAATTAAACATTTGTTGCATTAAACGTTTGAATTATATTTACAATATTTTTTCTTTACATATAAATATTAGTATATTTGTATAATTTAAAAGTGAATTTTGTAGGGATAAAGCAATTTGCATGAATTTTTGATGGTGGATTGCGTCCATTGGAATCCGGAATTCTAAATCACTGGAGGCATGGATTTTAAATCGAAATGCAGCGCAATGGATTATCGATTTGGAGGAAACGTGGAAACAGACGACGAAGACATCACATGCATCGGTCGGATGGATAATAGATAGCGAAGGGCAGGTATCACGAGTGAATAGTTTTCGGAATTAATTACGGCATTACATCTAATTCGGCAGAATGTGTATGCGCGATTCCGCTTTCCACCTTTGCAAGCCGTGAACGCGATATGCAAATTTCGGATTCTGAATGTAATGCATGTAACTTTCCGTTGCATAATTTCGATTATCATGCTCGGGTTTAATGCGGCGTCAAAATCGTTTGCAAGAAAATATTCAAAAAAAATATATATTGATATGCATAAATAGAAAGAGAGGAACTGCACGAAATTCTGACAGCCGGAGCAAGGGATGAAACTGGAACGGGGGTCGAAAAAGAATAAAAATTTACGTGAAATATTCAGAGTAATTTATGTTCGTCGTCGTATTTCAGCTAATCTAAGTCAACATACCGTGCGCCGGAGCGAGAGGTGATGAGGCCGAATACGAGGGGTGGTTTGAGGGATGACATTTCCACCCCGGTTGTCATAAATCGCGCCGGCTAATATTTTAATTTGCACTCGTCCGTCCCGAAACGAAGATATATACACACGTATCCACCTGGACACGAATTCCGCCATCATTTTTCATCCCCTAACTTCTCTTCCGAATACTTCCACCGATTCGCAGCCAATACACATCCATAATTAACTCCGGCGACACTCATCCGAACTTTCGTAATCCGGATCATACAATAAAGTTGGATTAATCACTTTTCGCCTTCAACAAACCATTAGAAACAAAGCGTTTTCGATAAGGCCCATTGTCTCCTCCATCTCAAACAACCATTCTTTTTTAGAGAAATGTAAAGCGTTCATTTGATCCCTTTAATCTGCGTGGAAGCAAAGAAAACCTATTACGTTCATGATTTATATAGAGGAGTTATATAATATTAAGCACGCTCGCCAACTGAAGCCATCCAAATTGCAAACTCGAATCTCTACAACTTCTTACAATTTTATATCTTCCGAACTCTTAACATTATGCATGCATCCATAATCGCAACATAAAGTTTTCAGTAAATACAACTTTCCACTTTATACATATTCATAAATGTATACACAAATTATATATTTATTAACATTTTAAAATTATTTCGCAATAACATATATTCATAAAACTTTTTAGATTCATCAAATATTTAAATAATAATAATTTTATTTTATTGCATTATTTAAAAATTATATTTTATATATATTTATATTATTATTTCACAGAAAACTGAGTCGTTTCGGCCTTTAAAATTGCAAAAAAAAATCAACAAATTTCCCACAACTTTGTAACTACCAGCATCGGGCGAAGGTAGCAATTTTTATATCTTCCGAATCCTTAGTGCAGCGGCTTTACGTATGCAGGTAGTAGAAGCAACGTAAAGTTTTCAGAACTTATATAAAAATAAAATACAAGTTTTTCATGTATATATAATAACTATAAATAAATTATGCAACTAAATGCAATTTATACAGTTTCTGTTCACTCATATATTTTTTAGTGTTAATTATAATTATTATATTTTATGGTAGAAAAAACGGGATTTTTCTTAGGATTTTATTTCTTTAGATAATCTAAATGTAATTTATTATAACTCTATGTTTTGTGTAATTAATAACTAATAAAATAGGGCAAAAAATATTGTTGTTAAATGAATATTTTTTTATTTTTCTGATTTTTGTAAAGTTAAAATGTATTTTTAAAATATATTTTTAGTTTACTAATCTAAATATATAATTTGATAATAAATTGAGAATACTCAAATATATATATAATACTCACTATAATGTGAAAATTGCGTAATTATTTAAACGTTGCTGATTTAGTGCTTCCACGTGAATTAATGGCATCATCCAACATTAAGTGTTGGTAATTTACGTCACTTGTCAATGGTCCAATTAAGGCAAACGTTTTCCTACATACTAAATTAGAAATTTAGATATCACTTATAGATGTTATGTATTCTGTATATTTAGTAATTCGGAAAATTCGTGCTCTTAAAATTCACTAAAATTTAAAAACATTTTTTTCAATATAAATATATAAATTTTTAATTATTACATTTTTTTGAATCTTAACACTTTTCTTCATCTTTCACGCAACTTGAATATACCGTCATCCCAGAAATTATAAGGATTTCATCGAAAAAATTTTGTATCTTGATTAAAGCAACGTTGTGGCAGTTATTTTTTTAAGGATGCACTTTTCGGAGTAATACATAATAATTTAGATCCAACATTTTTTGTTGGGAAGTTAAAGAAACTTAAGACATGATTTAACCAAGATTCGAATGCTCATGCTTTTTGTTACATAATTCCTAAATTTAAAGCTGATCTAATGATTATCTAATCTGAGAAAATTACTTTCAAACAATTCTTTCATCTGAAGCTACTTTTTTGTAAACGAAAAATTTCTTAGTTATTGCTTTATTGGCATTTTTTTGGATCTCCAATATTAGAAAAGTATCTAATTCTAAACTTACACAAATCATTTTTTTTAAATAACAATTTTTGCAATTTGTGATTTTTATCTTTTAAATACATTATTACAATTTTTATAACTAAGGTTCTGCTCATGGTTTTTGTTACGTAATTTCTGATAAATGTTATAATTAAATCATTATTATTGGCAGTATTTTAAAGCTGATCTAATTTAAGAAAATTACTTTCAAACAATTCTTTCAGTTGAAGCTACTTCTTTGTAAACAAAAAATTTCTTAGTTATTGCTTTATTGGCATTTTTATAGATCTCCAATATTAGAAAAGTATCAAATTCTAAACTTTCCATTTTTTTTAAATAACAATTTTTGGAATTTGTGAATTTTTATCTTTTAAATACACTATTACAGTTTTTGTAACTAAAGTTCTGCTTATGGTTTTTGTTACGTAATCCCTGATAAATGTTATAATTTAATCATTATTATTAGCAGTAATTTAAAGCTGATTTAATTTGAGAAAATTACTTTCAAACAATTCTTTCAGCTGAAGTTACTTTTTTGTAAACGAAATATTTCTTAGTTATTGCTTTATTGGCATTTTTTTTGGATCTTCAATATTATAAAAGTATCAAATTCTAAACTTACAAAATTCATTTTTTTTAAATAACAATTTTTGCAATTTGTGAATTATTATCTTTTAAATACATTATTACAGTTTATGTAACTAAGGTTCTGCTCATGGTTTTTGTTACGTAATTTCTGATAAATGTTATAATTTGATCATTATTATTAGCAGTAATTTAAAGCTCATCTAATTTGAGAAAATTACTTTCAAACAATTCTTTCAGCTGAAGCTACTTTTTTGTAAACGAAAAATTTCTTAGTTATTACTTTATTGGCATTTTTTAGATCTCCAATATTAGTAAAGTATCAAATTCTAAACTTACACAAATCATTTTTTTAAATAACAATTTTTTGAATTTGCGATTTTTATCTTTTAAATACATTATAACAGTTTATGTAACTAAAGTTCTGCTCATGGTTTTTGTTACGTAATCCCTGATAAATGTTATAATTTAATCATTATTATTAGCAGTAATTTAAAGCTGATCTAATTTGAGAAAATTACTTTCAAACAATTCTTTCAGCTGAAGCTACTTTTTTGTAAACGAAAAATTTCTTAGTTATTGCTTTATTGGCATTTTTATAGATCTCCAATATTAGAAAAGTATCAAATTCTAAACTTACACAAATCATTTTTTTTAAATAACAATTTTTGGAATTTGTGAATTTTTATCTTTTAAATACATTATTACAGTTTATGTAACTAAGGTTCTGCTCATGGTTTTTGTTACGTAATTTCTGATAAATGTTATAATTTGATCATTATTATTAGCAATAATTTAAAGCTTATCTAATTTGAGAAAATTACTTTCAAACAATTCTTTCAGTTGAAGCTACTTTTTTGTAAACAAAAAAATTCTTAGTTATTACTTTATTGTCATTTTTTTTGGATCTCCAATATTAGAAAAGTATCAAATTCTAAACGTACACAAATAATTTTTTTTAAATAACAATTTTTTGAATTTGTGAATTTTTATCTTTTAAATACATTATTACAGTTTTTGTAACTAAAGTTCTGCTCATGGTTTTTGTTACGTAATCCCTGATAAATGTTATAATTTAATCATTATTATTAGCAGTAATTTAAAACTGATCTAATTTAATAAAAATACTTTCAAACAATTCTTTCAGTTGAAGCTACTTTTTTTATAAATGGAATATTTCTTAGTTATTGCTTTATTGGCATTTTTTTGGATCTCCAATATTAGAAAAGTATCAAATTCTAAACTGACATAAATCTGAAATATCAACTTTTGAATTTTTTAACAATTCTGATATATTTAAGCCAATGGAACTTATCGAAAATCTACTTCGGATATCACTATATATTTATCATTTAAATATGGTAAAGTTAAAAATTGGTTAAGAATGGTGAACGTGAAATGTTTGGATTGGAAATAAATAAATAAAGGGCGTACGAGTCAAATTATCTGATATTGGATTAAAAAGAATGGTGGAGGACACACAGAGACAGAGATTGTAAATGGATTGGATCCATGTGCTGCAACGAGTTTTACGTAGAATTCCCGGACAAACAACAATTTAATTACATTTTGTTTAGAGGGTCGGGCTTAATCAGCGTCCATTGATTGGGGAGAAAAGTGAATGAAAACATTAAAAAATATGCGGGGATTTCGAAGCCGGCGTTGATTAGAAATTTTATTGCCTCAAATGCAATGCGTACATATACGTTAAAGAGAGAGAGAAAGAGAGATGTTTATATGAGACGAAGAGAAAGAGAGAATTGGGAATTACGTGTGTATGCGGCATACCGGTGGGATGTGCTGCGCCAGTGGGTGGCGGCAGATCTGATCCGAGGGGGGTAGTTTCGAACGTAATAACCTGAATGTGTATGAACGCAAGGGATGGAGGAATCAAACTGGTAGGGGGGCAGCAGGAGCAGCAATAACGCGGATGGTGTAATTTTCGGTTTTGCGATACGCGAAAGACGAGCCGTTAATTACTCGGCGCCGCTTGATAGACGTCATTAATTATCTTTGTAAGCACAATCGAACAAATTAGTGAGCAGAGCACTCGAATATTATTCACGTCTCATCAGGGAACAAAAAAACATCCACCCCCACCGTTTCAATTCACATGCGGTTTTTTTTTCTCCACTCCCTCCGTTATCCAAACCCCATTGCATAACCCTCAACCCCGCTGATTTATTTCCGATTTGTGCTCGAACCACGGTTTTTTTTTATGTTGGATTCCCACAATCAACTTGAAGGGCTTAGTTTGTGTAATTAAGTGCTGGTATGACGTTTGCCTTAATTAGGCTTGAATCAGCAGACTTGCTATTTTTTTTGTTGCAAAAATTTATTCAATATTTCTACATTCAAAGTATAGTTAATTTTTAAATTACAATATTTATTTTTAAATACAAAATACACTTACAAATTTAATTCACTAAAATTATTATTTTATTACGTAAAGAATTTCATTGATTCTAATTTATTTACGCCCAAAAGTGTTGTTTTACTTTGCGAGATTTGTGTTGGAAACTGTCACAATTAGAATTCAAATGAAAGTGATTAAAAATTTACATATACGATAAGAAAATAATAAAAATTGTACGGTTAATTAAAAATCACCTTATTTGGGCATGCGAACGCCCATGGTGATGAGTCACAGCGGTTCTATAACGTTTAAAAAATCCTTATATGGTCACGAAAAATATGCCTTATTTGTTGCAACGAATTAACTGTAAACATCCAAAGCGAAATGCCCAAAAATTAGTGCGTTTTCTTTATTATTTAAAAAATATTTATGAAAATTAGTAAATTACAAAAATTATATAAGAGAAATAAAGAATATCTAAATTATTTACTTGCCAAGTATATTTACTTATTGAAATATTAATGAGTAAACACTTGCGTTAAACAAGTTACTTGTGCAATTACATTACACAATTATTGTAATAGGAAAGTAAATAATAAATAAATAATTGTTCGTTTCTCGTATTGGGAATAAATTAATTCTTATCGTCTAGACTTGAAATCGGAATTTTCTACACGTATTTTTTACGACTATTTACTACGTTTCATTCAACGTTTCTTTCTTTTTTTTATTGTTTATGTGTAATTCCGTGAAACTGCAGACGTCTACGTTTTTTATTGCATTCCTTTCCACGTCTCGTCTATACTTTTAATTCTCACATTTTATTAATTGAACATTAAAAACGTTCTATATGGTAAATTAATGTTGCGTTCTTCTATCGAATACATAATATTTAATATATTTGTTCTTCATTATTTAATGAATGATTATAATCACTATTAATACAATATAAGTTATAATAAAATTATTAGTTGCATAACATAAATATTAAACTATTATTATCTCATGCCTCAAATGTAAACATATATTATATAATAATACATTCAACGAAATATTCCGCGATTTCCAATAAATAAAAGCAGTTCTAAAACGTTTAATTAAAAATCGCCTTTTATGGTCACGAAATCGCGTCACATTAACGTAGCGTTGAATCAGCTGAGAACCATATTTTATATGGTTGCAAAACCGCGAATCAATGCGAATTGCCTCGACAAATCAGCTTCGGTTTGTTTTTATCAAGTTTATTTAAAAGTGGGTTGCATAAAATTAGCAAAATACTTATGTAACCAATATTACGTAATTGGTTCTGAAATTATCTATATGTTATAATTTCATGTCATAAATACCAAATATATAATATTTATATACATTTGACATACATGTTTTTTACATATTTAGTAAGAAAGTAGTAAAAATTTGTGATTTATAGAAATATTGCTTTAAAAGAAAATATCTATTTTCAATAAATAACAGCAGTTCTAAAACATTTAATTAAAAATCGCCTTATATAGTCACGAAAACGCGTCACGTTGACGTATCGATGTGGTTATAAAAACGAGAATCACGTGAATTGTCTCGACAAATCAGACTAAATAATTTCTTGAAAACAACATATTTATGTAACCAATATTACATTAGTGTACCAAATAAGACTAATTATATAATATTTATATATAAAACGTTTGACATATGTGTGTTTTTTTATATATCCTGATGGCACAACCCTCGTGCTCATACAACCCAGGAACTGATTTATATCTGATTTGTGTCCAGGCACGTTTTTTCCTGTATTTTCCCACATTCGTCGGGATGGCCTAAATCGTGCTTAGGCCGGACAATTAAGTGGCGATATGATTTATGCCTTAATTACATGAGGACCACCCTCCATCGCGTTCTTCAATGAAGATTTATGAATGCTAAATCCCATCCCTCTCACTCACTCTATTTCCATTCACTCTCCCATACAAAATCCTACATCCATCTCTCTCCCGCGTGCGTGCTTTAAATAGGGGTGCAGATCTAAATAACCAAAACCAATTTTCCGATCGATCACGGCTACCCGCTACACTAATCATTCCCCGAGTAAATAATTAATTAACGAATGGCCGTTAAGGACCGCCGCACATTTATTTTTTACCGCGGCTTAAGGGATGGAACGACCGTGGGACAAACACGTATTATCCTCTGCTTCCAGCATTCTTTTTTGTTGCGTATGTGTTTTGTTTGTTATTCCTTTCTCTCTTTCTCAGCACGTTTGTTTCTTCGGCCCTTCTGACCCCGTTATTTTTATTTTTGCGGGTGTAAAAGACAGCCTATTGTGTGCCATAGGCCGCGACGACCGGAATAAAAGAAATTTCACCGCTTTTATATGAAGTTGATAAAGATCGCCCCACCGGGCAACGGGATTAAAATTTGCCCTGCAGATATAAAAACACGGCGCCTCCGCAATTTTCTTTCATCCCTTATGTTGTATTTATATAACTCATATTTACCGCTCTTGTCACCACCAAACCTATCGCAATTCAACAATAAAATCACAAAACATACAATTTTTCTTCAACCCCCATTATTTTTTTCAATATATTTATATTATTTTTGTTATAATTTTTATATATACAAAAAATTAATATACGTATATATAAAGTATTATTCAAAATAAATAAATTGATAAATAACAGGAAAATCGATGAAAACTCAATTTTAAAACTGTATTTTTCATTTAATATTGTTGGCTTGATCATGAAATATGTACATAAACGAGTTTATAAAACGTGTTTACATTTAATATTAATACTTCAAACGTTAAAATGTAGTTTACGAAAATTATATTAAAAGATCCGAAAATCTGAATAAAAATGTTTAATATTACATTTTTTTTTATTTTCTTAAACATTTAAAAATTATTTATATTTTTTTAAAATGAATTTTAAATTTCAATATTTATAAAATTTACTACCTGAAAACTTTTGTATAATTTAAATCTTATATTAAAATTGTTTAATGTTATAATTAAATATTACATTAAAAATGGATAAAATAATTAAATTTTAATTAAAGCTAAATGAATAGTTGATTTGCAAACGTTTTTTTTTAAATTAATATCTTGCAGGTTGTAAAGATTACATAATAAATAATTGAAAGAACGAATGTGTTTTCACTTAGAGAAGACACGCTGGGAAAAGACACGAACAAAAAAAATCGAATCACTTGTTGTAACAATTACTAAAACAAGCGAACCGTTGGGGAAATGGAAAGATTTACGGCCTGCTAGTCTTGTCCGGACGTTATCTAAGGTTTTGCGAAGAGAAATGGACAATGCTTAGCTTCGACATAAATAAATATCAACCGTGCTATAATCCATCTTCGCCTTTCGAACAGAGAGGAGAAAAGAAGAAAGCAAGAATAGAATATATATAAAAAAACGAAACTTTTACAAAGCGCTTTTCAATAAGATGAATATTAGATATTTCTTGTAAAACATGTTATTAATTTTCAATTTTATAAATATAATCAATTAACTAACAAAATTCAATTCATTAATGCCGACAAAATATTAATAATAAATACAAAAAACATTATCATATGAATTTCATTATTTTTATATCATAATAATACAATTTTAGATTATAACCATGAAATAAGTAGTGACAGGTATGACGTTAATTTAAAGTAGTAACGTTTCTTTTATGACACCTTAAATTATAAAAAAAAGATTATTTTACTTTTTGATTTTCAATTAATTTTTAAGAATTATATTCTAGTTTTTATTTACTATATTTTGTATAACAAATATAAGAAATACGGTACATATTTAAAAAAATAAAGATTTAAATTTATATTAAAATTTTAATTTTATTTTAAATTTGATAATAAATTATATTAGTAATCATATTTTTTTTTTCTTTATATTTTTGAACGAAAATAGTTTGGGAATTAAGTTTTTAATTGATATTAAATGAATGTTTGAAAATCTATTAAAATTGTGTAAAAATTGATACATTTTAGTCATAAATTTTGAATTTATAGTTTTTTTTTGTAGTAATAAATTTTTGTGAGAGAAATTATTGCATTAAATGTGTTATGTGTTCACACTACATAACCATGAAATAAATACTAACATTACATCATCACTTTAGGTATAACGTAGATGTAAAGTAGTAACGTTTCTTTTATGACATTTTCAATTACAAAAAAAAAAGATTATTTTACTTTTTGATTTTCAATTAGTTTTTAAGCATTATATTTTAGCTTATATTTACTGTATTTTGTATAACAAATATAAAAAATATGGTATATATTTAAAAAAATAAAGATTTAAATTTTAATTTTATTTCAAATCTGAAAATAAATAATAATTTTTTTTTTACAAATGTTTAAATTACGGTTAGTAATATTGTTTTTCTTTTCTCTTAATATTTGTGAATGTATTTGAAAATTGTGTAAAAATTGATACATTTTAGTCATAAATTTTGAATTTATAGTTTTTTTTTTGTAGTAATAAATATTTGTGAGAGAAATTGTTGCAGTAAATGTGTAAATTAGAATTCATGTCGAATACGTTTCTAGCGAGGCAATGAAAACATATATATTTTTTTTGCTTGGAGTTAGGGAGAGTCATTAATAAAATGCGCGCCGCAGGATACGTCAGGACCAAATGGCTTCGATTCCTAAAACCACACTATAACTGTCAGATTGCGGGCGATAAACAACGAAACAAGAAACGTTAATGAAATGTTCCTGTTTGGGGTCGTACCCGGCGCCTCCACCCTACATTATATTTCTTTACGTTTATAGCCCACATCGCTCATATAACTCGCCACTTATTGAAAACATTAAAAAAAAATCCTTTTTCAAAAATAACACGTTGTTTATAGCCTCTCCGTGCGTCAGGACTATTTACACGTGCATTATATATTTTCTCCTGAAAAAAAAAATTTTTTTGTTGTATATTTTTTTCAGTTTTTCTTTCCTGCACTCGTGCATAAGGGGGCGCAGCGTTGTACCATTTTGGGTGTAATAAAACCAAACGAGTGTGACAATGTATCTCAGGGAGAAAAACGACGGATCGTTAAATAAATGGGGCTCCACCTGTTTTAGAATTTGTCACCGGAACGAATGGCTCTAATATTTCCACACTCGCTCCGTCGACGTAGATGGAATATGGAGTTTAGTTTGCATTTCTAGGTTTCCAAACGCAAGTAGAAGGTTGAAAACCTATGCAAAATCCATCCCATTCTCAAACCTCGTAAATTTCCCATACGTAATATTTCTTAGTTAAACAATTTACATTTCTTTCTTTATATCATTTATTTTCCATATTCAGTTTTAAAAACTAGAAATAAATACACAATCTGCAATTTATAAGAAAAAAACTTTATTTTTATAAGCAAGAAATGTATATAAAATTGTTTTGTTTTATATAACAAATATAAAAAATACGGTACATTTTTAAAAAATTAAAGTTTTCAATTTATATTAAAATTTTATTTTAAATCTGAAAATAATTTATATAATTAATACATTTTACTCACAAATATATGAAAATAATGTTTTATTTTTCTCTTAATGATTGTGATAAAAATCGTTTTGGGATTTTTTTTAAAAATTAATATTAAGTTAATTTTTTCAAATCAATTAAAATTGTGTAAAAATTGATACATTTTACTCATAAAATTGTAATAAATATTTGCGAGAGAAATTATTGAAGTAAATATGTAAATTAGAATTTAACCAAAATCCACATCTTATAGAAAAACTTATTGTAAATTTTATTATTTTTATATAAATTTATTTCAACAAGAAAACAAAAAGAATAATTGTAATAAAGTCTCTTCATATAATAAATATTAATTAATAAACTTGAATTTAAATTAAATTGATTTGCATTTGCGTTAAAGGTTTTAATTAAACTGGGGACGTATAAATCACGATTTGCATGCTGAGAAAAAGGATGTTTTCGGAAGAAAAAATGTAGAAAAACAGAAGATGATTACGCAACGCTCTCTCCCCGGTGTCCGACTCATCTTATTTACGCGACTTTCGCCTCACCTCACCGAAAATTTTATGCAAGCCAATTTATTTCTTGGCTGATTGGCTCACAAAATTGACGGGGTTTCGGCCTCCCCTCACATTTCAACGACTCGCACTTAATAAGCATTTCTTCTAGGCGATTGCTCAAGTTATATTTTTTTTGATTTATCTGTTTTTTTCTTATTCTGTCTGCATTAGCATTACTTTTAGCAGGGTTAGATAACTCATCTTGTCAAGACAATGTTGTCTATATAATTTGATTTATATTGTTTTTTCTTATACTATATGTTATGCCATTTTGGTTTATAAATAGCTACTTTTTATCTTATGATAATTTGTTTTAAATTAGATTTAGTTTTATTTTCTGTTGGATAGAAAATGTATTGTTATTAAAATAATATAAATAAGTTGACTAAATTAAAGTATTTTAGTAAATTATTAATAACTATAATGGATATTGCATGTGGAATATTATTAAAATTGTAGATTTTTTCTTTTAGTGCTATTTTGAAACCAAAACGAAATTAAGTAAAATTAGTCATACAATAGTTTCTTTAAGTTTTCATGATTTGTACAAGAAGTTACAAAAATACTAAGAAAAAAATTATTTAAAAGCTGGAATATAAAGAGTACTTTAAAAAAAATATATCTTTTTTCATTTAGTTGTAATTCGCTACCAAAAATAAACTAATTTTTGTAAAAAAAAATCTCTAGAATCTTAATATGCAGAAAAAAATATAAAAGATGTACAAATAGTATTTCCAGCATCTTCCATATTCATTCTATACAATATTCTTGAGTTCTTGAGAAAAAACTAAAAAATAAAGTTATTGCTTTTTAAGTGTAAATTTTCGTGAATTTATAATGAATTAGAGCAAAGGAAAAATACACACAATTTTCACTAAACGCAAATGAAAACTATTATTCTTCATTTTGAAAAGAATATCAAGAAACATATTTTGCTTTATATCTTCTGTTCATTTCATGAAGTTAATTATGACAGTCAAATCAATTATTAAAAAAAAAAGTCTTGTGACAGTTAAAACAAAACTGTCAATTTGATAATAATTTAAAAAATATAATTTGACAGTTGAGACAGAACTCTGTCAATATCATTATTATTTAAGAATATATTGTGACAGTTGACAGAAAACTGTCAAATTGATTACTAATTAGAAACACAAATTTTCAAACCTATTTTTTATCTAATTGATTTATTAATACGAACTTATAATGATTTAAGAGCATTTCATGAAGTTAATTGTTAATTATGAAAAAAAAGTCTTGTGACAATTAAAACAAAACTGTCAATTTGATAATAAATTAAAAATATAATTTGACAGTTGAGACAGAACTGTTAATATCATTATTATTTAAGAATATATTATGACAGTTGTCACAAAACTGTCAAATTGATTAATAATTAGAAGCACAAATTTTCAAATCTATTTTTATCTAATTGATTTATTAATACGAACTTATGATGATTTAAGAGCATAAAACAGGTGAAAAGTACATCTAAGGAAGATTCAAAATTTATGTGCAATTTTTGCATCCAAAATACTAAAATAAAAAAACTATTTCTTTCAAAATAAATAGTTTAGAAGTATACAGAATTTCAATTTAGTTTTCAAAAAAATATAACCTAGACATTATTTTTTAAATGTTGAAATACTAATTTATTGCGTTGTATACTTTTGTTAATGCAGTATTATTCTTTTTCTCAAAAATATATTGTATAAAATTAATATGCTGATAATAGAATTTTTATTGTATCATATATATTTTTTTTTAAATATTTATTTTATTATTTCCGATCTGCATGCTGGCAATATTCAAATATTTTTGAAAATGAGATTAAAAAAATAAATAAATAGTGAACAGAATTATTCCAAATTCAGAAATACCACTTAAATATTATTAATTTTAATAAAAAAGATAACAATAAATAACTACAAAAAAGTATTACGTTTGAAGTAAATGAATATTTACATGATTATTAGAAAAGTAAAATAAAATTATGTTATGATTAAGTAATGTTTAAATGTTGTTTTATGTGCGGAGACAAATGAGTTTGCTATTGGCTAAGTAATGTTTCTGAGTTGGTGATTTAGTGTAGGGACGTGGAATATTTATTCGAGATCGGCGGTAGTAAGTTTGTAATCGTGTACCGCTGAGGTTTGTATCAAGGGCTACCGGTAGCTGAATGAGCGAAGGGTGGCGGCGGTGGAGGCGGCGCACATCCCCGTATACACATACACACGTCCCTTGTCTTTACTGCTCGGTAGTTTCGGGCCACGGTGATTGATGGCCTGTTTTACTTCCACTGACATAATCACGATGACATCCGACAATGCGAGGGACACAAATTAATGGAGGTACTGTGTTAAAGACTTTATCAAGGGCGCATTTCCCTCCCTTCAAAACCTTACCAAAAACCAACCCCTCGGCAAACACCGCCGCTCTCATACATTAAGGACCAGAAAGAGGAAGGGCTTCATCCTTTTTCCCACAACACTTTCGAATAAAGAAAAAAACTTTAAAAACGAAGTAAACTTCTTTTTCCTTTTATTTTCTTATTCTGAGGGAAGAAATAATGGTAACACGAAATAAATTTTCGGTTCGGATTCGAAACATTGTCCGGATGGTGTACGACCCTCCGACACGCCATACACCGACCAGCACCGGCGAATGCTAAACCGGAAACTGAAACTAATCCAACTATATTATGAAGCGCCAGAAAGCGGGGCGACCATTTCAAAAGGCACAATGGGCACATCTAATTCTCTTATAATTTCATCCCTCCAACACAAAAGAATATTTAAAAAAAAGAAAAAACTTTTGATAAAATATATGTAAACGTAAATAATGAAAATAACAATAAAAATATGTTACGTCAATGCTTGCGACTTTGACTGAACGAAACACGAATTAGTTTGACACGCGACGGAATCGTAATTACTGCTTGTTATTGATGAAACCTTCCAAATCTGCGAAATTTCAAATAAAAAATATACACCCAATTCTGTTAATAATTAACACTGATTTTTTTTATGTAATTATTTCAACATCGTTCAATAATTAAGAAACTTTTATAACAATAATAATTTAAATTTTTATATTTGTTTATAATTTTGTATTAATTTATATGTAAAATCACATTTTTTGTAATTTATCTTGATCTTGATTATTAATTATAATTTTCTATAAAATATTTTCCTATTTGTAAATTAGTAATAAACATGCGATTTTTTTTTTGGAATTTAATAAATATTTAATCGCCGCAATAAAGAAAGTAAATAAAAATTAAAATATAATTTTGAGAATAAAATGTTACTTAGACGGTAAAGTAGAATAAATAAAATAAGTCTATTGGTAATCTGACTGTAGCATTTGATTGTGGAATGAAAAAGTGATGAATATTACGTAATGAAATGAAATCTGTGCATATCACATTAACAGTAAAAATACTGTGATATTTAAGTTGAAGATCTGCCCAAATCAACAAAAGTCTTATATGTAATGAAACCAGAATATACAAGATTATTCAAAGGTTTCTGTCAAGAAGTGATCAAAAAATTAATCTAGAAATGTGTGTTTTCTTTATTTCATATTTTTTTATTTGGCACATAAGTGAAACTTAATATTAATGGAATAATAAATTACTTTTAATATATTGGCATTTAGTTTTGAAAAAATTATAATTTTGAAATTATTTTTTACATGATGATAGATTTTTTATTTACATTTTTGAATGCAGTATTATTATGTGTTAATATTTAATATTCATTAAAGCTTACTATTGAAAATGGGAAATATAACTAATATTAATATTAATAGAATATTTCTTCATTTTTCTGGCATTCAGTTTTCAAAAAATTATAAATATTGATATTTTGATAAAAACTCATTAAAGTTTACTAATAAAAAAGGAAAATATTAATAATATTAATGCAATAATAAATTATTACTAATGTAATGGTTTACAAAAATTTATAATCTTAAAATTATTTTTTAAATATTAATATTTTGTGTACGTTTCTTAATGTAGTATTATTCCGTGTCTTTGTTGACAACTCATTAAAGTTTACTACTGAAAATGGGAAATATTAATAATATTAATGGAATAATAAATTATTACCAAAGTAATGGTTTTTAGTTTTCAAAAATGTATAATCTTAAAATTATTTTTTAAATATTGATGTTTTGTGGACGTTTCTTAATGCAGTATTATTCTGTGTCTTTGTTGAAAACTCATTAAAGTTTACTACTGAAAATGGAAAATATTAATAATATTAATAGGATAATAAATTATTACTAAAGTAATGGTTTTTAGTTTTTAAGAATTTATAATCTTGAAATTATTTTTTAAATGTTGAAATTTTGATGTTTTGTGTACGTTTGTTAATGCAGTGTTATTCTATGTCTTTGTTTAGAGCTATTTAAAATTTACTACTGAAAATGGAAAATATTAATAATTTTAATGAAACGATATTGGAAAATAATCTTGAAATTATTGTTTAAATGTTGATAGATTTTTGTGTTGTGTGTACGTTTCTTAATGCAGTATTATTTTGTGTCTTTGTTTAAAGCTCATTAAAGTTTATTACTTAAAATGGGGAAAAATGTAATAATGGCATGTTTCCATCAGCAATAATTCAAAAGGCATGCAACCATTGAGAGCAATTTTCGTAATGGCTTTGTCGATGAAGGTAATGTAACGTTCGAAACTTGATTTCCACTAAAGATTTTCAATAATGACGAAAGGTTTGCGCTAAGTATAAATAAATAAATGCAAAAGGAAAATTATAATAATGATAATAAAGGGAGCGAAGAAAATCCTGCTGTACATTAATGAAGAGACGGTAATGTGCGGTTGAGGTGTCGTTCCGGCCTGAGATGAGTGTCTCCGAGCTCAAACCCAGCAAGCACTCAGCAACCATTCGAAAAACATCCCCTTTCCGCAACCCTCCACCCTATACCACTTCGCCGGCATCCGCCAACCCCTAAACTTTAGTTCTCCCAAACGAAATAAATAAAAACAACACCTGCTGCGAAATCCTTTCGTAGCGGCGGAGCGAAAACCGGTGCTCATCGATCCAGAATCACTTTGCTTTCGTCCATATTTATAAACGCCGTATTTCTCTAAATTTGCGGGGAAAAAAAATATATATCGTTAAATTAAAGCCGTGCCACGGGAAACATTGATTGCTCTTGGCCTGCTGTACAGGAAGTCCAGGCTTTTAGCTGCAGAGGATGAAAAACAAATACAAAAAAAAAAACAGATACAGGTCAGAGGGGATTCTCTCTCCGTGAATGGGATTCGGGTCAACCGATTTTCTCCTCTTTACCTCCGCATAGTAATAAGGTGGAGTATTTAATTGCAGCGAAACGCCACAAAAGGGGATGATCCAAAGGAAACAAAAACGATGATGAAGAGAGAATAAAAAAATATGTTTCCATCATGTTATACTCGATTAAGATTCCCGGGGTGTCGACGCGCCCTTTGTAAGAGAACATTAGCCTTAACACGAAGGGAATTTTGTTATACGTTCTTCATCTTCTTTATATATTTTTTATTATTGTTGTCTGTTCTATATTATTTTTTGAACGTATAAATTCATGAAAGGGATTTATCTACTCTTCGTAATTACGGCGGATGTGGATAAAAGAGGAAATATGACGAACAAACAAAATGATTAGAGCAGAAAGAAAAACAACAGTTTGGAACACTTTTTTAAGTATTTTAAATTTAAACTTTTATAAAAATATCCTACATTATTTATAATTTTTTTATTTGTTAAATTTATTAACATCGTTGCTTTATAGTTTATAGTTTACATTTGATTTAATATCTGATTCGAATTGGTGATGTGCACACATAGAGTTAGATAGTAGTCATAAAGGGAATGCAGTCGGTATTTTCGAGTTGCATGGCACTAAATATGGGGCTTTGAACGTCCGTGGAATCGTCTCATAAATTCGACACCGGTTCGACTAAACATATTGACAAATTGATCCCGAGATGGCGGATTGCCTAATAAACTTGTGGGGCGGCGGCAACGGGGGCGGCAGTCGATTTTACTTTGGCCCGCGTAAACTTTGAACGAGCTCCGAGATAACTTGGCTGTATCAAAACCAGGTACATCAATTTCAACTTCAACCGTCTGCGAAATCTTTTGATCGCCCGCACCAATGGATCTGACACCACCCTCGAAATTACAAAACCTGATCGTTTTTTTTATACTCTCTCTTCATTTCTCTTTTATTCCTTGTTTGCAACGCTTCATCGACGCAGTCTAACAATTAGCACAAAATCCGAAAAATCATTTAATAACTGTAAAGTTTAACCAAAATCTTTAATAAAAATTATTATAAAACATTTAATATAATTGAAATGTAAGAATTAATATGTATATTTCGTACTTGATTACATAAAAGATTACATAACTTAACGGGAATAAACAGTTCCACAATTTTCGGTTTTTTACTCGTAAAGTGAAACACTCGTATAGTAAAACACTCAACTCAAAAAATGTATTTATTAACAGAAAATTATATAAACATGATTTTAGTATTTCATTTATTATGCCGGAAGATTGTTGCCTTTCTGTTACCTCATCCTCTTCTGAAAAACCCTCTTCTATAGCTTCTTTCTGTAAGACACAGCATAACTTTTACAACAAATATAAATTATATTGACAAAGTATAAACTATAAACAAAGATGACAAAAAAATGAAGATTAATTCAATAAGTTCGTAGGATGACATATCGATGGCACCTCTATCGACAAATACATATGATTTTTGGGAAGTACCAACCTACAGACGACGCCTGTCAAAATTTCATGGAAATCTGTCGTTTAGTTCAGAAGTTACATTGGTTTTAGTGACGCTACTTTTATAATGTTCAAAACAATGGAAAAATGAAATTTATCAAAATACCGACCTTTAGATTTTAAAATGTAGTAAATTAAATTTAAAAAATGTCACATTTACATGAATCAATGCAAGTAACAAAACGTAATAAAAAGTTAATAATTTATTAAAAAAATGTAATAATATTTATATAAAAATAAATCAAATTTAATATTTTTGAGAATTTGAAAACGAATAAGTTTTAATAAAATAATTTTGGTGATTAGCGTTTGGCAATCGCTGCTGCTGCAGATGATTCACCCGCAAAATCGCCTAATTTTTATTGTTTTCTGCGAAACGCACTATTTTCGTGCCCAAATAAGGATTGTTTAAACGCAGCTGCAAGTGCAGGTGTTCAATTTTTATAAATAATCTCATTTTTATTACTTTTTTATCGCAAAAATTTTATGTTGGAATTGCTTCAAATAAAAATTAACTAAATTAATATATAAATTGATTTTTCGGTAATCTCTCAATTTTTATTACTTTTCTATCGTTTTATTATTTTCATTTGTAATTAAAATTTAGCGAAACAGTACATTATAAATAAAATAATCCGTAAATACACGAAATGATTTATAATTTCTATTAACTAATTATTAATTACAATATTTACTATTTTTTCAATTGATTGTTTATTACTTGGCAAGCCTCGATATGCGTTTAAATAACTTATGTTTATTTTAACGAACGAGTACTTCTATAAGTTACTTGGCAAATAACGCTTATAGAAGTTACTCAATTTGTAATTCTACTAAGTTAAATAATTTTAATATGTAAAATGTAATTTATAAAAAAAAATGTAATAATATTTTTATAAAAAGAATTTTTTTTTTTTTTTTTTTTTTTTTTTTTATTTAATAGCAACATATTTATAATCTGCCACATCCAGGCAATAAATAAATATTTGTGAAAGCAAAGAAAAAAATAAATATAAACTGAGTGGAATGATTACCCATCGGCAATCTTCCAACTAAAATATATACCCAAATAAAAAAAATAAAAAAATTATTACATAAGTGGGTTAATTTTAACAGCACATAAAATGTTAACATAAAAAAAAAACAATTTTAAATTCTATAGGGGAGGTCAAGGGTATTGTACCTTTTTAGTCTATGGGGGGTATCACTGTTGTCTAGCAGATTCAATGCAAGACAATTGGGATGGTTCTCCAGTCTGCTCTGGTATCGCGCACTATATTGGGATATTTATAAAAAGAAATAAAATTTATACATTCATATTATAACAGAATCTTCATTTAAATAAGATAATTGTATTATTTCCCCTCTGATTATAGAATATTTTGCAAATATCATTCAAAAAGTAATTTACAATTAAAGCTACAATCTCCACGGTTTATCCAATTAATCTTAAAAAATTAGATAATTGTTATAGATTCAATTTTTATATTTAAAAATAGGTTTATTATTTAAGAAATTGTATATAAAAAATAATTTAAAGTCAAATCAATATATTCTAATCGAAATCGAAAAACATTTTTAAGTATCAAAATTGTTGTATTATTATTATTATAAGATAAGAGATTTGCAGCCAATAGTCTACGTGACGACCCGAGCGAAAGAACCAATAGAATTGTTAACAACGAACAAATCCGCGGATTGCCGATTGCCTCGCTGTGATTTGCAGGTGCAGATGATTCATCGCAATTCGCCGATAGGCCGAAACGTTTTCAAATTTAATACTTAAATCTTTTATCAGTTTTATTTGCATTAAAATTAAATATAAAATTTAATTTTAACAAACTGTAATATTATATTAATTTTAATAAGATTTATTAATTTATTATTTATGTTATTTCTTTCTCATCATAGAATATTTTGCAAATATCGTTCAAAAAGTAGTTTACATTTAATGCTATAATAATCATGATATATCCATTAAATATTATCAAATTAAATTATTTTAATAAATAAACTAAATTTTAATATATAGAAATTAGTTTATTGTTTAAAAATTATAAAATACATTTTTATATATTAAAATTATTATATTATTATTTTAAATTGAATAATAATTTAAGATTGTTTTTAAAATAGAATAGATTTCACTCAATAGATGCAGAAACTAAACGCAATCGTCAAGAAAATGATCCATTTTCAATTGGTTTAGCGCAGTATTTTTTTGTTTTTATAAACAGCCATTTTATGATTAATTTTAATTAGATAATTGTGTTATTTCTTCCTAATCAGAGAATATATTTCAAATATCGTTCAAGAAATAGTTTAAATTTAAGCAATTTGTAGTGCTATAATTATTATATGTAATAAATCATAACAAAATAAATGATTTTATTGACTAAAAACTAAAATATATTATTGTCAAATAGGTTTTCTAATTTAAAAAAATTGATCTAAAATAATTTAGTAATTTCAATTTATTCGAATCGAAACGCGTAAAATACACTTTTCATGCATTTCAAATATTTGTTTTATATTTATTACAATTCTTATCGAATGTGCGAAACGCACTATTTTCGTGCCCAAATAAGGATTGTTTAAACACAGCTGCAAGTGCAGGTGTTCAATTTTTATATAAATAATCTCATTTTTATTACTTTCTCATCGCATAATTTTTATGTCGAAATTGTTTCAAATAAAAATTAACTAAATTAATATATAAAACGATTTTTCGGTAATCAGTACAAAAATTATAATTGAAATAAAATTATTTAAATTAATACAACGTTTAAATTTTTAATAAATATTTTATTATATTTATGTAAATGTTTTCTCTAATAAATCTTGACATAATAAATAATTTTAATGTGTAAAGTGAAATGTACTATTTACAATTATTTATCTTATTGAACGTTAATTTTATATTGCAAATAATCAATGCAAATAACAAAACGTAATGAAAAGTTAATAATTTATTAAAAAAATGTAATAATATTTATATAAAAATAAATAAAATTTAATATTTTTGAGAATTTGAAAACGAATAAGTTTTAATAAAATAGTTTTGGTGATTAGCGTTCGGCAAACGCAGCTGCAGATGATTCACACGCAAAATCGCCTAATTTTTATTGATTTTTGCGAAACGCATTATTTTCGTGCCCAAATAAGGATTGTTTATACGCAGCTGCAAGTGCAGGTGTTCAATTTTTATAAATAATCTCATTTTTATTACTTTTTTATCGCATTAATTTAATGTTGGAATTATTGCAAATAAAAATTAACTAAATTAATATATAAAACTATTTTTCGGTAATCTCACCATTTTTATTACATTTCTATCGTTTTATTATTTTTATTTGTAATTAAAAATTTTCGAAACAGTACAAAATGTGTAATTGAAATAAAATTGTTTAAATTAATAGAACGTTTATTTTTTTGATAAATATTTTATTATATTTTAATGAATTTTCCTATTTTGAATTTAAATATTTTATAAGTCTATCACTATTTATATAAATGCATTCTCTCATAAATCTTGATATAATAAATAAAGACGCCTGACGATAGAGACGCCATCTATATATTATTCTACCATCTATATTCAAAAAATACACATAAGTTTTTTTTAAAATTATATATTAGACGCACAAACTCGTCACTCGTTATACGAAACGTTGCTCGTTAAGTGAGTCATTTTTCTTACATTTTATTTTGCTCGTTAAGCGAGGTGCTTGATAATCGAGATTCTACTATATTAATAACACATTCATACGTGTCAAGTATACGCACATTCTTGAAATTCAGGGGAATTCCCTAACTGAGGATTGCTGTTCTTGAAATGTTTATAAAGTATTATTTATATTATTTTCTTGTTTGAAATGTAGTTGTAGATTATTAACAATCGAATTTATTATGTAATGTTTGTAAAAGTTTTACAGTAGTATTTTTGTAGTAATATACGTATGCGGATATTGCGGTTAACAATGCAGAGTAAAATAGTTTAGTTTCAATATATTTCATCGGTGCTACAGGTTCGACTCGATGGAATATCCAATGAACAAACAAAACAATCGACAGGTAAAACATGTGCAATATGCAACGTAATTTATGTTTGGTCAGTCGGGATTAAAATCGAAATACAAATAGCGGCGCGACCGGACTTTGAAAATGGGGGTGGTAAAAGGGTGGCATTTGGCGGTCGAAATTCAAATTCGCCTATAAATGGGGGCTAGAGGAAGTACGATGAGTATAGGTTTGGAGTGGTGGTAGAGAGAGAGAGAGAGAGAGACTAGTAGAGCCTTTCCGCATAATATATTGACCACTTAACCTTAATGAGTCGACGCTCAAATAATATGCAAATCTGGTTCAATCGGAATCAGAAATGTATTAACATAATGAAACATATTATCTGGTCCTGCGTTTGGGTTCTTCGTGGGGTGGCCGCGTGCTTTATGTTTGTAACGTTTTTCGGGTAAAATAGAGCAAACACCGCGGGAGGTTAGACAATATCTTCTGAAGCGAACCGCCACCCCCGCGCTTTCAAAACCCTACACACCCGCTGGATATATCTCAAGCGTCACGCAACCCTGAATTAAACATCAGCCGCCCCCGCCGTTTATGCAAACCGACCTTTTTCCTGCTACTCTCATCTTTCGCAAATAAATTAATCCGTAACCCTTTCTGAAAATTAAGCAATTCTATTAAGCGGACACATTTCAAATCACGAACGCCATAAATATTCAGTGGATTGTATGGTTTCCACAAAAAAGACCGCTTATTAATCCCTAAATAAGCAAACACGTTAAGCGATTATCCTTAAAATTGTGAATGATCATTAATTCAAAATTTTATAATTATATTTGTTACATAAAATTAACAATTTAGTGAAGTTTAGAAAGTAATACAGAAAATAATAATATTTGTAATATTTTAAATCCATCAACATTAAATTTTATATTAGTAAATAACATTTTTCAATTTACGTAACTTCGGTTCTTCTATAATCGTAAATCGCATTTATTGAATACACATTTGGCCATTCACCAATTATTTTTATAGCGAATGCAATGAAGTAAATAGTTGTAAATCACGAAATATCACGTAAAGATTAAAATCATACATAAAATAGTTCATATTTATATTATTTACATGGCTATTTATATTATTTATTGAATTGCTATAAAATTTATTGATTACATAAATATATTAGTTTTATATTCAATAATTCAAAAAAACATTTTTATTATAAAAATCTATAATTAATAAATAATTAAAATTAATAAATAAGTAAATAAAAATGCACATATTATTTAATGATGCTATTAATTAATGTAAAATGTTTGTTCGGGATCCGGTGAATATAATCATTATTTAAATTTGATTCCGACTGAGTGCAATTATGAATTGAAATGTGTAGTTCACGAATTTCAACTACTCACTGAAGTTAATTAAATAATGAACACTGTACTGTTTCAACATATTTAATGAAAGCCCCACGTTCTGATTTTATTCCAAATTCTCTCACATCATTCTACAAGAACGGATGAAAATATATGTAGGCAACTTGCGTAACGAAGGAATTATTTTTTCTTATTTTAGTTACATAATTATGAATAAAAATAATTTAAAATAATTGGATAAAGTTACATATAGGCAACTTACGTAACGAAACAAGTTATAATTTACTATTTTTTTTATATAGTTACTTGTTAATGAATAAAACAAAATTATTTATTGACAGTTGATGATAAATGTCAGTTAATTAAAACAATATTGAAAAACGGTTTTATTATTAACTCTATGTATTTGAAGATTTATACTCAGTTATATTAAGAATTATATTACATAATAATATGTGTAACCTCATTTTTATTAATAATGAGTAAATAAGAATCAAACGTTTTTTTTATATCATAGTTACATTGGAATAAACAAAACAAAAATATTTAATTATTGACAGTTGACAAATGTCAGTTAATTAATTGTGAACTGTTAATTTGTTGTGAACTCTATGGATTTGAAGATTTATACTAAATAAATGTGAGTTATATTATATTATATAATAATTTGTGTTTATACTTAAACATAAAACTTGAGATAAAACTGCAGTTAAGAAACTTTAGAAACGAAACAATAAACTGTTTTTTTTTTAATTATTGACAGTTGACAAATGTTAGTCAATTTAAATATGGGTTACTTTCTGGGTTTCAGGATTTATTCTGAAGAAACTTGAGTCATTTTAGGAATTATATTACATAACAATAAATGTAACTAATACATACATTATTTTATAATTTTTATTCAATAATGTACAAAAAAATCTAGGGATGAAAATTTATATAACTGTGCATAATTACTTATTTTACTTACAAATACAAATAATTGAAAATTTTAATCTATTTGCATATTGGTCAAAAATTGTTATTTTTTTCTGAATTTTATAGTTTTGTTGATTTATAAGTCGAGCGGCGGATTTATTCGCCTATCCTTTACGCAGGACTACGTATAAGCAACATTGGCAGTCATTGAAACTTAGTTTAAGTTTGTAGTAATGCATTTCTATTCCATTTTATATACTTCTCTGAAGAGAAAAATAAGTTAAAGTTATGAATGTTTAAATTGCATTTTTATAAACTAATAAAATATTTACGTATTTTTTAAGAAAGGTAACAAAATTAAGTAGGTTTCCACAAAATTCACGTTTATGGAATTATGAAAACGTTTAAACAGGCACAAAAATAAGTCTGTTTAGCACATCAGTTTCATCATACGCAATAAATATAGTAACTGTTATTTATTTTTAATAAATTTTATTTGAAAAAAAATTTTTTTTTCAGTTACGACTAAGATTAAGAGTAGCTAAAAGACTGCAGCATATTATGAAATAAATATTTTTATCTAAATTACTGTATCATTTTAATTTAAGAAGTAATAAAAAAAAAGTAATTAAAGTAAATCACATCTACAAACAATTTAAATTTATTTTATAATTAATTAATTAATATGCGTTTTCAAGAGAGCTTAATAATTCTTTTATAAACTGTTATCAATTAATTGAAGATGTTTGTTTTTTGGGGGTTGTGAAAATATTAATTATGGCCAGGGATATATTTTTTTTTTGTTCGCTCCGATATAACTTTGGGTTTCTAATTAAACGTTTTGCAGCCGGAATTGTCAACACCATGGCGAAGCTAAATTAATTAACAGCGAAGACAAAAAAAAAAACATGAAAGCATGGATAAAAATATTGAAGAAAAAGGTTAATCCTTAATTAGAGCAGTGTTTGCGGAAGGCGGAAAAGAATAGACAGCGCTCGGATCCACTCAGTTTTAATTATTTCCATTGGGCTCCGAAAACGAGGCAACAAAGGGCAAACAGGAAAATCGTGTATCATTATTATTATATTAGAATGTCAAAGATAATGGTTTGCAGCAAAGAACAAAGGGTCTGCGAGGAAAATGGAAAATTACTCGGCTTCGGTGGATGCGCCGGGCACACACATCTCTAACGTGTATATGTATTTATCCGCCAAAGACATATTTCGTACGAATTAAATTCCGCCGCCGCCGCCCCCACTCGAGAGGCTGTAGCGAGCGTAGCCCTCGCGATTTAATTTTTTAATCCCTTTATCTCGAAAGCCGCGGTTTTAATTAATTATTTCGACCCTCCGGGGAGATTCGTTGCTTCTTCAGATGAGCTAGATCACCGAATTATTAACAAACGCGCACGCATTCCTCTAATAGCGCCAAATTAAGAAAATTTCAGAATAAAATTACGCCAATTACTAGCAACAATTCCACGGGGTTAATTGCGTTAAAAAGGCATAATTCATCGCTCATTAGGCCATTATTCACGTTTGTAGGTAGAGCAGAACTGCGGAATTGCACGATAAATGCTTGTTGCCTTGATTAAAAGTGGGTAAAAGTATATTTCGTTGCCAAGTTTTTTCTTGTTTTAGTAAATTTATTTCCACTTCCGGTGTTAATGTCTGCGACATGCACACATGCCTGTTTATAATTAGGTTCGGAACTGCTGCAGGAGTCCCCAATGCGGATCACGTAGACAATACCATCGAAGCTCTTCCCCCGTTCAAAACTCCCTTAATCTGCATACAATATTGCTAAACACGCTGGAGAAATTTAAAATCGACTTTTGCGAAACTTGCTCACTCATTATACATACGGGCACTATCTAAATGGGGATGAGATAAAATACCCAGCAATTTCACCCCTTCCACAAGCCTTCCTTCTTCTACGTTTTCCACATGTATTTTTTTTTATTAGCTTCTGGATTGGCAATAATTTAATTTTATGTTCTTTTATTTGTCCCACTTATTCCGGTGGACCCATTTTATGCTGGAACTTTATTTGTCCTTACTCTTTTTCTTTTATCCTTTTTTTTTCTCTCATGATGTGTGTCTTCTTTTTTTTGCAGAGGATTGGTCCACGACGAGGATAAGTGCGGATGAGCCCGAATTTGTGAATCCCATACATAATTTAACCGTGCCCGTTGGCAGGGAGGCAAGCCTGTCCTGTTCCGTGAATAATTTGGGCAAATACAAGGTAAATAAAACAATTTTTTACTTCCTTCACGTCCGGACTTATATACTTTATTTTTGTTGTTGCTATGGTTGATTGCAGCCTCCATCAATCATAAAATATACGTGCTGACATCGTCTTAAATAAAATAATTCCTGTACTCCAAGAACATCCATATTATTACCACATTCTTACATTTTACTAAGCTCTTCTTAATAATGTATATATTTAATTAAAATAGACACAAAAAAAAGTTTATATATGAAAATAATCATAAATTATTAGAATAAACTTTTTTAATCCTGAGAAAGGATTTGAAATATCAAGCATTCTAATTTAATAATATATTATTACATAAACAAAATTCTAAAGTACTAAATTGAATAATTCTATACTTGATGAATTACTAGGACTATTTTTATAAATTCAGTATTATAAATTTAGTACTAAATATATTTTTTAAGTACAAAATTAAATAGTTTTGACTATTTCTCGAAATGCTTATGTATAATTAATGTATTATTAGTTTATATAAAATATAAATCATTAAAATAATCATTTTTAATTCTGAGAAAGTATGTGAAAAATAAAGAATTCTAAGATATTACATAAGCAATATACTAAAGCATAAAATTATCTATTTTTTTAAATCTATTGCAAGTTTGTTTATAATTCAAATCATTATAAAATTCATTATACTATTTTTGTAAATGCTTTTGGACAATAAATTTATTATTAGTTTATCTAAAATTTAAATCATTAAAATAATTTTATTCTCTTCTGAGAAATGTTGTGTAAAATCAGACATTATAATTTAACAAGATATTACATAAACAATATATTAAATTGAATAATTCTACACCTCTAAAATTTAATTCATAAATCTAAATATAACAATAATTTTTCTTGTGAGAAAGGATGTGTATATATATATTTTCTTCATTTTCTTACATAAGTTTAGTTGTTTGAAATAAGGTTCCATAGTAATTTGTTGTAACTAGAATCTAGTCTGCGGTCTATAGACCGCACGACCGTCTTAATTGGTCCAATTAAACTAAAGGTCTCGGACGCAGATCGTTTCGCCCAAAGTCAACTTCCATAATTGGGACTATCAATGGAACATCACAGGTTTATGATGTAATCAGAATATTTGCAATGTAAAACAAATTGGATTCACCAATTAGTCAATTAATGTATTTTATTTATTCAACCACAAAATAATATATTTATTACGCATAGATGTTTTTTAATTATTGCTTAAGTTTTTATTAACAAACTTTTAATTTGTATATTTTTACTATTTCCATAATTAAGTCGTTTATTTTGATAGTGTTATAAGTCCAGTTTTACATTTTAATCTAATTAAAAATATTAATTATTATTAGTCTCACTTCATATTTTTTTTTGTGGTAACAAATATTTAAAGTTTTGACTTAAATAAAATTCATCAAAATACTTACAGAACAAAATCATAAAATTTGAAATAAGGTAACTTAATTCAAATTACTTAGAATTCAAGGTTTTCCAAACAAATTTAGAATATTTTATGTATGAATAAAAATTACATAAAACAATATTATTTTATAAATCAAATTATTGAAATAATTGTAGTGAACAGGTTATAAAGCAATAAATCTATTAAATCTTCATATTTATCCAAGGAATAAAGTTCCAAAATTTTAAATTCTGCAATTGATTTTATGGATAATTTTTACATAAACGCATATTTTCAATAAAAAAAATTTCACTCATTGAAAAACATATTTCAGTTCTTATTTGAATTGAAATATTCACGCTTCATCCAGTTAAGTAAAAAAATATTTCTGTTTAACAACTAGAAACTCATTTATGTTATTTTTTTATCAGTTATTGAAAACTTTCTCAAATTATAAAATGGACTTTTGAAAGAAATGAAAAATAATGTTTGTTTAATCTTATAAGTATAGTATCGCTATGATTTTCTTAGAAATGGACTTACAATACTACTAAAATAAATAGTTCAATTGTAGAGAAAATATATGTACATTGATTTAATATATATAATAGTTTTATTATTCTATAAATTATTTTACCTTTCTTAAAGAATAATCATTATTTTGTTAAATGTTTCAAATTTAGTAACTTGTAATTTTTTTATGTAAGTTTTAAATTAATTTTGGAAGCAATAAGTATAAATGTTTTAATTACTGTAAGAAATACTGTTATATAATAATAAATCAAATAAACACATTAATTAGAAACTTATGTTTTTAAATATTAATGAGAAAATAATTTAATTTGGACATTAGGTAGAAATTGAATAGTGATATCGATAATAAGTCATAAATTATAGTAATTTACATTGGAAAGCATACAAATCAAATTATTTTCGAATCAATGAAACAACAACACAATTAATGGAAATATGATTGACTATCGAAGTTGAAGGTAATTCCAACTGAAATTGAGGTTTATCGAACTTCTATTTTATTTTTATTATTTCTATAAACACTTTTCTCATTTTTCAAATGCAAACACATATTGTTTTTCGAACTAAACAGAAATAATAAATTGAAACTTTAACTGCCGTTGCAATTGGTTTCACGAATCGAACAACTCAATTTCACTGCAATTGCTTCCAATAATATTAAAACTTTATCATATCAAGGCGAATTCAATACAAACAATTTAATCATTTAAATTTCTATTACTTTTATATATATAAAAAATATAAATATTTAATAATTTAATTGCATTTTTCCATGTAATATATAATTATTTTAAAATATTATATAAATTATTTATTTTAATTACGGGGGTTTCCAAAATTTTCAAACCCACTTTTACTTTAACGTTTTAAGATTTTTGACTAGTTAAAAAATTTATTTCAACAAAAAAAAATATCAAATATAAATTTATAAAAAATATTTCTAATAATAAGGAGCTTGTCTTGATTTAAAATTTCTACTATTGTCGAAAATACAAATTCTCAAAAGTAAGAAAATGAAATAATCAGTAAAAATAATTGAACAAGTTTTTAGGCCAGAATTGTATCAAATTCCTACTGTTAACATTCAGTTTTAATGATGTATTTTCAGATAAACTAATAAGTTTATCTTTTGATTATATGCTAATAGTAATGTTGCTTTAAAAGACAGTTTTTCTAAAGAAAAATTTTCATGATTTTTTATAATCTCAATAATTATGCAATTAGCAAAGTTGTTGTTTTTCCATAAAAGGATGAATCCTTTAATTTTATTTTACTTTAATTGTTATTACTATATCTTATGAATTTTTATTTTTAAATTATAAAAATATTCATTCGAGATGTTGTGGTAACCCACCAAAAATTGAGTTTTAAATGGAAAAATGCTGAGCTATAAAATTGGATTGCATAATTAATATTATATGAAGATATTTGAATATTTGTAATATTGATTTATAATGATAATAATTAACTTTTTTGTTGGAAAACAAAAATGAAGTGGGTTGACTGAAGGTAGTAGTATTAATAGCAATTGAGGTTATTTAACAATTCAGATAGAATTGATGTGGGTAGGATTCGATTTAGGGATCTGGGTTAATTCGGCCGTCGCTTCTTTTTTTTTTGAGTCGACCTTCGTTTGCGTGGAAGATAAAAGAAAACCGTTTGGTAATCAAAATTAAATTCATTATTTCCAGTCCATTATCCATTATTTTTGGTGGTAGTAAAGACTGATTTATTGCTCTAATATATGTAATTTACGAGATCTTTGTTTCGAACTAAAAAGTGATCGTTGCAGTAAAGTTTAAACAAAACAAGACTCCTTATTGTGTATAAGCTCCAGAAGAGGGGTTTATTAAGTGTATGTATGTATATACGAGAGTTTCGTTAACACCCCCCGAGTTTCTTTGCCTAAAAGTATAATAAATCAACGAGTCCAACCCCCTTTAAGATCCCCACCTCCCAGAGCATCCAGCTCGAAGGGGGATGCGGAACACCACCCCCAAAGAAAATCCAGCGCATTGTATTAAAGCAGGGACCCGGACCGGCCTTTAAGTGCATTCCATCGTACTCTTCTTTTCTCCTCTCATCCTTTTGCACATGAGTTACTTACAACGAAACAGAACAACACAACAATATCGATCGTAATCAATTTTCGTGGAAAACAATTGTCAACGTGGGTTTTAAAAGAGGTGATGTTTTGGGGGGTGGTGGAAAAGTTGGAAAACCGCTCCCCCGTCGACTATTAGTATCAAAGTTTGGCATTTCAAATGATAAATGATTGCTGCTTAGCGCTAGGAGGGGACAGGACAGGATATAAAAAACCTCCGAGCCAGAAAGTCCTTCGGGCTGATCCTCGCGCCTCAACACGCTGAGCCTCAAGTGAACAGAAAAAAATCCATCCTCGATATTCACCCATTCGTTTTGTACCCAGAGTATCCCCATACTTGTCGTTTGTTATTTTAAAATAAACTTTGCTTTTCCACTACGGTTTTATAACGAGTATTTCCAAAATATCCACAATAAAACGTAACAACAAATACAAAATAATATGTTATTCTCTTAACTCTTAACTCTGAAAAACAAAAATAATTAAGAAATAAATGAATTAAACAATAATAATACAACCAAAAATTAATTTTATATAATATATATACCTGGCTATCGACCTAGGTAAAAAATAAGAGTAAATAGTACAATGATTTAAAGCAGAAAAATATAGGGACGTCAAAAGTTGAAAAAGAGTACAAGCATCAATATTTCATATAATAAATATTTTACATAATAATTATAGAAATAAATCATTTTATAATTTGTAAAAATTTATCAACAGTTTAAATTATCAAATTTCTTATGTATTACATTTTTCTATTATTAGAAAATATTTAGGGTATTCTAAAACTGCCTGCATACTTTCATAATAACTCAGAAGTTTTACGATTTTTTAATAGTAATTTGAAAATAGAGCAATTTGTAGAAACATTATATAAAATAAAGATTTATCAGATTATTTATTCAGTTTTACATAATTAGACTAATGAACAAAATAATAATTTAAGCTGTAGAATATTTGTAGAATGCATCATAATTTTTGTTGTATAATTTTTTCTAATATCGATTTTATATTAAGTTCATCAAATTAATAATTTAAAATATAAAATAATGGTAATATAGTGGTGAAAAAGGACAATATACAGCGCACTATGTTATTTCAAGATAAATGCATTAACTTTGGGTTTAATTGCATTTTTTTATGTGTTTCGTGCTATTAATATTCTCGTCGAAGTATTGTCAAAAGCATTAATTACGAGCCGCGATTCGATTGGGATTTCCGTCGAATACGTCGTCGATTTGCATAATATTCAATCAGTTTTTGGAACGGAAAATCCAATGGACCCGCCGCATTATTTTACTTTTAATTAACGATATGCAAAATACGAGATATACTCGCTTTAGCATAACTCGCCCCCCTGTCTCGACCTGCTAAATGTTTGTTTGAGGTTTTGATTAAGCCGCGCGCGTCACGCACTTCCGGTCCGGCCGGAAGTTGGAAAGGGAGGCGGCACGCGCGGCCGCCAAAATTTAAATTGCACGTTCGTTTTGATTGAAACCAATTAAATACGAAGTCGGATGGTTGTTATTTATGGTGAGTAATGGGAACGTCTTGCCGCACTAATTCGATAGTGTTTCACGTTTGTTGCGTTCGTCCTAGTATTTGCAAGGATTAGGTGACATCTCTGTCGCTCTTTTACTAACCCACAGCACAACCAAAGCCCGACGGAATGTAATTAAACTTTATAAAGGGTTCAATCGTTCTTCTGAACTTCGGGAAATGTTTAATATTGAGTCTTTGTCTATTATTTCCTTTTTTTGGTTGGGTTGTTGTTCTTTGCCAGAATTCCCAGTTGTATTTTAAGGGTGCGGATCCGTGAAACACTTTCACAAAGCGATCGCGGGATAAATATAAAAAGGGCAACAGTAAATAGCTGAAGTTTTTGTGTTTTCCGTTCGGGGATGGGAATTGGTAGTCCGGAGACTATTATAGGGTGCGCGCCCATTCCTGTTTGGAGAAGTGGAAAGGGTGAATTATGTGCGACTGCAGTGATGTTGTTGGAATGGGTAGAAGCGAATGCAGCAGAGGCAAGAAGTTGGCTTGAATTACCGGGACTACCCTCAATCTCTTCCTCCTTCTAGAATCTAGATCTATGGGTGGCGTTTTCCCTAGATACATCTCCTTTTCCTAAATTAGCACTTTTCGTAAATTAACACTTCGCCATCTAATTACGTTCTCTTTTTGTTTCCCACATTTCCCCCCAAGAGAAACTCTTATATAATATTAATGGAATATTTCAGTATTGATCATCATTCTTTTTCCACCTCAACCCCACATCTCTCGGCAAATATCAAATTTTATTGCTTGCTGTTTGTCACAGTCCGCGTAACGTTTTCCTCCCATAAAATCGTTTCTGTTTCTTCGCTCTCCCTCAAATCGCTATGTTATAATGACATCATCGTTTGCGACTTTTCAACCATATAATTGGAAGGGTGACCCGAACAAACAGCATTCTGTAATCATCCACTAAATAACTAATAATATATCATACCATAATTGGTCTCATTATTTACAAACAAATTGGAATTACTACCATTAAAAACTAAGACCTAATATACAAGCTTCTCCTCATACAAAATTTATTAAACACTAAAATCTGGCTTCAATTTAAATTACATTAAAAAAATAATTCAAATTAAAGTTAATATTTAAATAAAAGTATAATAAAAAAATATATAATAAAAAAGTTATAAATATTATTAAAATTAAAAATGGATAATAATGTTTAAATTAATTATTAAATACGAAATCTCAGATTTCATTATTTTCAATATTAATAGTATGAGCGTGAATTAGAGAGATAGATGGGCCAGTCTGGAAAGTTTCCGTAAAACAGAATTACATCGGTTTAACGTAATCAACGCTAATTAAGCCGTCCTGGAAGCCGTAATGGAATTATTTTTTTGCGTTATTGGATTTACTTAAATGTTGGCAATAAAATAATAATCCTGGGATTTTAATTTAATTTATTTTTCTTTTAATTAAGCTAAGAGTATTTTATTATGATTCTATATTTTGTATTATTGAATTTAATTCATATTTAAAGAAGTTTGGATAAGTGATTTTTATTGGTAATAAAATTGAGGGTATATGATGAGCATATGGAACTTAAGGATGTATTAGGGTCTGAATGTGGAGTTTAAGGGTTTTGAATTGTTTTTAGGTTGTTGAGGGGTCGGAAAATTTATTCAGCGGGTGGATTGATTTCGGGTGGCTGCGCCGGGTTTAAAGCGTGTTCATAGATTCCTTATTTTATATTATTGAATTTAATTCATATTTAAAGAAGTTTGGATAAGTGATTTTTATTGGTAATGAAATTGTGGTTATATGATGAGAACATGGAACTTAAGGAAGTATTAGGCTCTGAATGTGGAGTTTAAAGGTTTTAAATTGTTTTTAGGTTGTTGAGGGGTTGGAAAATTTATTCAGTAAGAGCGGGTGGATTGATTTCGGGTGGACGCGCCGGGTTTAAAGCGTGTTTATTGATTCACCAGCCTCAATTTGCGCAAAGATTCACAGAGATAAGTTAATGTGAGGTCGGAAAACGTCGGTTAGGGGATGCTTTAATTTAATTGTTCGTCTTAACCGATCTTCTTCCAAAACCCCCAATCCCGATTTCTCATACCTCCCAAGACGAACCTCCTTCCCCGCCAGTAATTCGTAATTGTATGAACGTAATCCCAGCTGATTCAGCTGCACTAATTTCATTGTAAAGTCTGACGTCGTAAAACCTGCGATCTTATGTCTTGGCGACAACTCTGATTGCACCAGGGAATTGCATTAACAGACCATTACGGCTAATTATGCAGGAGTGCATCGGATGTCTTGGCGCTAATTACTGTTGGGGGGATGGTTGGATCACGGCAAGAATTCTAGCTTTGCCGCAGCGCTGCACCGCATCACAACTTGAATCTCCAAACTGCGCCAGAAATTACACATAGGTCGTCCTGTCTCTCTCGATCTTCCTCCTTTCTGCATCCTGGCAACCTAGGGCACATCTCCGGCTTTGATTATAACCAATTTGGATAGTGATCCTCCATATACGTATTATATATAAACCTTTAAGAGGATTTGCTGCGCTGCTCCACTCTCATACAAGATCGCTCTTGTTAAGGACCAATTTATTAAGGCTTTTTCTGGCTAATCGCAGCAACAACAATAAAAGTAATCTCCCAGAAATCCGCTTGTAAACATGAATCGGATCGTTGATGGGAATATCTTTGCTTTTGTAATTAGACTGCTCAACAGGATAAATGAATAAAATAATCATAAATCTACTAAAGTTTATTACATAAGATACATTTTATATTCTTTCACAATAATGTATGAATTTTATAAGAGACGAAGTTTTATTTATTCTATTATAAAAATATCCAATACTTAAAGACTCAAAACGATGATGGACGTATTCCATAAAGTTACCATAGTAATATTGAAATATATAGCCTGTCAATATATATCCTAACCTAACTCAAACTAACTAACTATATTCTATATCATATAGGTTACTATATTGAAATAACTAAATGTTAATATAACCTATAAAAATATAATTTTGTTCTGCAGCTTATATAAACCTAACCTAGCTTTTTTTTTAATAATCTAATCATAGCTTCATAAATAATTTTACAAAAAAATTAAGGTTTACAGGATTGAAACAGGCCATTAACAAAGCATAAATTACTGTACACGTGGCATTAGCGGTCTGTTATAATGAGTAACGGCTGGCCTTTGTAATTTACATACTTTATTTCTCTTGTGATTGATTGAATTCAATTTAGCTCCAATTGCAGCGGCGCTACCCCAACCACCTTTCCACCCTTCCACACCAACTGCCATCCCTCCAAAAACAACATTACAACATTGTAATTTAATTAATACCGCTCTCCTAACGCTGCGCTCCGAGGGTGGTCTCATCATGATCATGATGATTTTTACGTTTACCATTCGTCGTCCGGTAGTAATAAATTGCAATTTTCAAAAGTAATAACGTGTCAGAGGCAGAGACCGCCGCCAGTAATTCCCGCTCCGCGTAGTTATTTTGGGCTTTTAGCGTTATTTAAATGGACATTTATGGAAGCAAATTACGTCTTCATATTCTAGTTACGGGCCGGATATGATTTGTCTGTCAGAGTTAATATCTCGGGGCCCGACGGAAATAAAAACCCGAATGAAAATGCGGCTGCCAAAGGAAAAAAATTGAACTCCCTTCTCTCTCGTACACATATTCAACCTTCGCGTTGGAAATACCCCCATCCCCTAACAACCAGCGCGACGAAAGCACACGTCCGTCCGAGGTCGCATTTTCACCAGCCTAAGGGCTGTAAACCAAAAACAAAAATGTTCGCATAAAAGACCGTTTACGGCGGAGCAAAGGATGGAAGAAAGAAAAAAAAAAACAAACTAAGGGAGGGAAAATCCCGGATATAATTCCAGCCCGAGTTACGATAACGACCGTAGATATTCACGATATCGCGCTGGATTTTCCTCGAGTCTATTATAAATAGAATTATTAACACTCCAGTCTGATCTCCTTTTTTTTTGCTGTAACCTTTTTGCCTTGCGCTCCGGGAAATTCTTCAGGGTGTTGTCGCTGCGGCGAGTTTAATTAAATTTTTTGACTGTAATTCGCAGCCCGAGGTTTTCAACTAAGATTTTAATTAAAGAAAGAAAGAACTCTTAATTTAATCCCATCCTCGATCGCATTTAGCGATGCTATCATTCAACCCTCCGGCATATGTTTGCTCTATTTGCGAGAGCTGTGATTATGGAAATGCGGCAGGTCGGCCGGAAAAAAATGAAAAAAAAAATAGAAAAGATCCGGAGGGGGTGGAAAAATCGCGCGATGGAAGATGATTCGGGACGCGGCCCATAAAGAATAAATTATTCAAATATCCGGTATAGTGCGGGACACGGCGGTCCTGAAAAAAAGGGGATTTTTATCGCGCTGTAAATAATGGTTATCAATTTTCTTTTCCGGCCGTGTTCGAGGCATATAGCATGTTGTCCTTTTTTGCGTGCGCCTAGTTTTCGCTTCTACCCCCGTTCTGTTGCATCTCTTCTTCCGGAAAAACCGGAAGCTCGAACGCGAATATCTCGTATATCGAGTTTTCACTACAATAATTTTCACAAGTTACGCTATAAAATAGTAGTAAAAATATACATAAATAAAATAATAAAATTATATTATATATTATGAGATAAAAAATAGATAACCCCAACCTTTTTTAAATTAATTCTATACCTATAATTAATATACGTATAAAAGTTTCATTTTCAAAATGTAGAATAAAAATACTACAAAAATGTTCATCGATGATATCAGATTCATCAGAAAAATCATGAAATATTTTCTGAAAAAATACATGATGGAAGTACAGAATTCCCTTCGATAAAGTTAAAAAGTTCCATAAATCATTTGCTTACTGGGAACCCTTTTATACTGCTGACTAAGAACACATCTTTCTTTATTCTATTTTACTATCCCAAAGACATATCCTAACCCATCATCTTCATGAATTTTCTTCAACATCTTCACCACTTTCTAGGACACTTTTCTATAAGACCAGACGTAACCTTTTTGCAATAACATCAACATTTATATAATACACAAGATACACCAAGGATCAACAAAGGACTAATTTGACGTCAGGAACTCAACATCCTTCTCCGTGTATGTTTTATGTATACCAAAATTAAGCTCTTCGATGTGTTTACTCCTAGGTTGTGCATAAGTCTCGCATTTTCAGGAAGCACAACAAAATCAAATATAAATTCACTACCAAGAAACTAACTCAAAGAAATAAACTAAGTGACAGTATCAGATTTTAAGATACTGGTATCTCTTCATAAAATAGTAAATAAATATATAAAATAAATTAATTGAGAGAAAAATAATAAGAAATGCTAATGCAGATCATTAGGAAATAAAAAATTAAAAGGACAATAGCCAATTAAAAAATATATTAAGAAGCATAATCAGGAAGAAAATAACAACTAATTAAACACAAACCTAATGTATATCGTTTTATGTATAAATTAATTTGTTTATTTTATTTTTATTTACTAATTTTAGTGCAAAAATTATATGACTTTTATTTTGTATATTATATAAAATGTAGATCAAATACAAGAAATTAATTAAGTTTATTTTTGCATCAAATTTACTGAATATTCAGGAATTAAGAAGTTCAGAAACTAGGATAAAAATGTATCTAAAATAATTTCCTGATGACTACTTAATGCAGCAGTTATTTTCTAACTAGGTTTAACGAAGTTTGTAAACGATAAGTACCTGAGATAATTATAATTTCATCAGGCTTAATTCATTAATTACTTCCGTGGTAATACAATAATAATTACATCGTCCAAAATAAGGTCAATGATCCTCAACTGTAATTACTTAATTTTCTTGCATTCAGTCTGTAATTATCGAAGAATAACTTTATTAATTATTTTATTCAATTTAATTATATCATTGATTAAAATAAATACATTTCATTCATGATTTAATAAATTATGTTTATTTGTAAAATTTATCAATGAAAGATGATATTTTGTATGTCGTTTAATTTTATAAGAGAATTTATTTTCGAAATATTATTTTTATAAATGCAGTAATAATGCGACAAAAACAGTGTACAGTTAGCGCCGGAGCAGAAATACACATATAATGGCTGTGATTAATTATTTTAGTTTAAATTGCTACAATAAATACGAGCCGACCTGAATTGCATCGAAATTTATTACGTAAACGCGCGCCGACTGAGCGCGTTGAAGAAAAACGAAGCAGGTGATTAATTTGTTAAGCTAATTAGGATCCGAATAGAATGATTAAACGCGATTAATTTATATTATATATATATGTGTATGTGCGTATATAGTTGAGTATCCGAACCCTCGCCTCTCCCGTAATTACACATTAATACTTACTGCCAGTTAATTATTTAACAATGTAAATTTCATTCGATGCTCGCGTTATTGAATTGTAAATGGAGCAAAATAATATATTCAAATTAAATTGGTCGCCCGGGGAGGTCCTTTCCACCAGTTACCATTCCGCCACCCCCAACCCCGCCATGAACATTGGGGGCGCTTTTTGGGTAAACTAAAATTACGGGCGGGCCTACTGATTTTACTTTTCCCCGAAACGTTCTTTAATTGAAAATCGCAAACAAAACGGTTCAATGTTGTTAAAACAATATGAAAAACAAACGGATTTGTATTCCTTTAATTAAATGATTACAATTATTTAAAGCAAACTTCAAGTTCTTATTTTGGTAAATCATCTAATATACACTGTCAATTTTAATTCATGGTAGCTGGTACATCTATATGCAATATGCGGCTCTTTTGATAATATATTGTGGCTCTCATTTCCTCTACGTGCGGCTCCCTAGACTTTGTTTTAACAAGCTATATTTTAAATATTGCTCTTTTTCAATTTTCATTCACGGTGTACAGTCAGATGACTGTCAACTATGTCTTATTAAGTCTAGTGTAAAACAAGCTGCGGCTCTTGTGGTGTGAAATGTGGCTCCCAATTAAGTACAGCTTTTTAACAAGTTATATTTAAAATAATGCTGTTTTCTTGAAAAAGGTTGTCAACCCTTGGTATAAACATTTTATTTATTTTTTTACTTTAAATCGTTTATAGAAATACAATCTATTTTAGTATATTCTAGCAATAATTATTAATTACTATACGAAAATAGATGCGATAATAACACTTTAGTAAATTTAAACTTAATTAAAACCTTTAAAAACAATATCTTTTCTGGTAATAATTATTAAATTAATATATAATAATAAATATATTTTCGTTATAAAGTTTTATGAATGAGAAAAAACATTGTTACAAAAATAGTTTGTGATCTGTAGATTCTGACCTAAGGCTTTACGCAATACCTGGGCTCCAATTATAGTTGTGGCAGTCATCGTTACAAGTGTATTCACGATCCCACAAACGGACTCGTTAGTATGAATGTTAAATTCCAGCTTTTAACCTCTCATTTAGATTATTATATGAAAACGTTGCTAAAACATTAATTTTGTATAATCTTTCACCATTCATAACTGAAATTATTAAATTCTAAATTTATTTATTTAGTTTATTTTTTTATATTTTAATATTTTTTTTATGTTAATCTTAATTGGTTGATTGTAAATTTATGACATAACATAAGAGATGTTATGTCATGTTTATGACTGGTTAAATGTCAATTTTCATTTATGGTAGTTAGTACATCTGGCTATCAACTATAGTGTATACCAAAGAGCCGCAGATCTTTTTGATGATTTTCTGAAAATATTGCTAAAACATAAATTTTATAATTTCGTCGAAGATAAGTGACTATTTTTTTACTTTAAATTTAATATTTTTTATGTTATTTTTAATAGGTTGTTTGTAAATTTATGACTGGTTAAATGCAAATTCAATTAGTAAAGTTTATATTGGATATGGATTAACGTAGCCCGAATTGGGTGCTAATATTACATCGTTAATGCTCGTCGCAGTTACATAATTCTATGTCCCAAATGGGCTCAAGCCTAACGGACTCGTAAGAAATCCAATATATGTCAAATATCAAATGGTATTAGGAATTATGTAGTGAACGGTATAGGGTGGCTAAATGGCTTCTTCCGCCCTTGCATCTCTGTCCGACGCACACGTCCGCACACACGTACACTCGATCTATCCATTTCGCTGCCTGATCTCTTTTTCCCTTTTTATTTGAATAAAAGGGTCCTCAAGATCGACGGATAATGTGCGGGTTTGTCGAGTGCAACTGTGAGAGTGTGTGTATACGTGAATGTGCGAATGTGACTATATATGTGTACGTCCCTGTGAGTGTGTATAAAAGGGGTTTATGGAACCAATTTGCTGCCACGCGATCTGCTCTGGTGATGTGATGGCGCGAAATGAAAACTGCGAGGAACGGAATTAACTGAACCCTCCGGAGACCATCAACGTCTATACACCCACACCGCATCCAACCCTCACCCATCCCTTCCAACGCTGCCACACAGAATGGAGGAAGCGAGATAACGAAAAACACATTTACGTAGTAATGTATCCAATCCCTCATTGCCCAAGTTGATTTATTCGCTCGTCTTGTTACGTCGGAACGACATCTCTGTACTGGTCATATCATTAAAACGGTAAGAAGAAGTGATGCAATAAAGCTGTATCTTTCAGAAGAGGTCAGAATCGAAATTCTGATCTTGCATGAGATCAGAGCAACCGCAATTTTGATCTTGGCGAAGGAACTGCAATTCTGATTTTGGTTACGTTGGAACAGATTCAATCCCGCACTTGATTAATTACGGCGACATGCTGCAAGCCAGACAACAACAACTTCCCAGACGCGCCATGTAATTTAACATATTAAATACTGTATGCTCTCACACATTCCAGGTGACACAGCTTCACTTGGCAGCAACTTTCTGGACAAACCACATCATTCACCGGAAAATTCATAGTATTTATTCCACAATTAAACTACATAAAATTAAGATAATTATCTAAAATTAAATTTTAATTGAACAAAATATTCAAAATTTAAATTAAACTTAAATATTCTACACTGTACGTATTCCAATTTTTAATAATTATTAAATTAAATTTAAATATTTTTGCATGTATTAATAAAAAATAATATGAAAGAGTACTAAAAGGGTTGAGATGATTAAAATGCAGTTTATGGAATAGGGATGATGTGATTCGTGTGACGTCCGCTGTAAATTGTATTTGCGCACGTGCACGTTACGTAACGCCGCGCTACGTACGGCGATATGGAAATTTCTGAATCGGCGAAAATGAAATGCACATTATTAAAGTTTGCTGAGAGCCGCAACGTGGATTAACATTATTTAATATTAATATTGTCGTATATAATTCATTTAGCTACGAAAACTGGTATCACGGGAATTCCTTATTCCACCATTGAAATTTGAAACAATGAACAAACTGTAAACATTTTTATCAAACAACAACTATTTTTTTTGTGTTATAACAAAGCTATAAAAAGATGGTGTTTATTTCAGAAAATCTAATTTAATAAAGTTAATTATTAATTTTATTCAATGAAAATAGTAAATAGTAATGAGTGTTTTAAAGCCGAAATCAATGCATTTAATTAAATTTTAATCAATGGCAAATTCTCATTCAATTTAATTAATTCAATTAACTCATAGAAATATAAATGTATACATGAATTCATTTAATTCCCTACATTTTTTTTTATGTAAATTTTATATAAAATTACAGATTTGCGACATAATATTTTTTAATATTTGCACAATTTCTGAAGAAAAATTTGTTTTAATGTAATAATATTTATATTATAAAGAATTGCATTGTTTGCAAAAGTTGGTACAAATGAAATATACTTGAATGAAATGAAGTTAGAAACAAGCACTAACCGAATTGCGCTTTTAGCTGCAACGAATGTATAACAAAATTACGAGAAAAAAGTAGTTATCCTTTCCGAATGCATTTGGGTCAGTCCGCTTTTAAACGCTGGATGTGCGATGCGAAATTACCGAATGGAGTTTGGCTACTGGACAAAGCACAAACACGTTCACATCCATACGCACTAATTTGCCGGTTGACTATTGCAATTTAAAGCGGTAAAAGGGATAATTGCCTCAATGAATCACACACAAGCATACACACACAACCAAAATGCATGCAAATATTTAAACTATAAATAATAAATCACGCTTCGTCCTGCAACTTAACCGAACTCGAAATCTGATACGCCGTCATATCCATAATCCGCAATTAGTCATCAGCAAAATGAAAACGGACGACAAATCTGACCATTCCATTACACTGTGCATATAGATATACACAGTTTCAAGCGTTAAATATAAAAAATATAGAGTAAAATAAACTGAAACATGATGGACGTAAAAAAAATAAAAATAAAATAAGGGTTGGTTGCTTATAAAAAGGACGGTTGGGGGAGAGTAAAAGCCTCGTTTATCATTGCTCTAATAAGCTATAAATAAGACTTTGCCCTCGACGCATTCAGATAAGAATCATCATCGGGTGTCCTTTCCGGATAGTGGACTGCGAAAGATGGAGACAGGAAGCAAGGAAAAAGCGTGTCCTGCCCTGGAAGTTCGCTCCTAGGTCATTTATTTTCGGACATATACACACCCTCCATTCGAGGGAAAAGGACCTAATCGTGACATTAGTAAGCCGGACGGAAAACAAAAGAGTTCTGCGGTAGAAAGATGCTCGGTCTCACTTTGGCTTCGGCGAAGGGATTAATCCTTCTTTTTTCGTTTCTCGTGTTTTTGATTTAATGGAAGCCCTACAGCTTTGAATATAAGGGCGTTTGGATGCAAGCGAAACATGAACATCATTTGCATTTTACTGCATCTCTTATTTACCTTTGCTTCTTCGCTTGTCGTTTGCTTAGACACATCCACAATAGACAATATAACCTATTCATGTACTCATCTTCACCTACTTCATATTTATTACTATCTATTTTCTAATAGAAAATAGTATTTTCTGCCGATGTACAAACTTTTTAGTTCTGATTATTATAAATATAACATATTGGTAAATGTATACATTAACCCGTAGAAATTTTTCGAGATTTGCAGAAATTAACGTTTTTAATTTTTATATATTTGATGTACAGCTGTGTAGAAATGAACTCTTTGCTTTTTTGTTTCAGTTTTTAACTAATTAATTTTAAAATAAATATTCGGAGATTGTCTGCAAATATGAATGTGCAAAGTGTAAAGCAAATATAAAAAAGCGCAAAAATATAGATAGAAATATCATTACAAAAACCCAATCAAGTATCCAGGAATTCCAGGGAAATCGCGGAATATGAAAATAAAAATGAAATACATCGGGCACGTCATCAGCGTTTTCATATCACTTCCTCCAATTGGATATTTCATTCATTGCCCTATTTTCTAGTGTTTCGCTTTGTGATATTTTTTTTGCTCTACTGCGCTGCTCGCGATCTCAAATGCATTCAATTTTGTATCGAAATTAATCGAATCGATCGCAAACTGCCAAGAGGAGAGAAGGAAATAGAAGTCGGGGGAAAAAAAATGGACGTTTATAGGTGTAAAAATCTAGGCTGATGAATGGCGTTTGTCGTCCGTTATCAGCGACTCGCCGAGTTGCGCAACTGGTTTTAATTTAAAAATGACCATGGGCCATACGATCTCCGAAAAAATGTAATACTACCTGCAACGTGATTTATGACTTACGTGTGTTCTATCATAGAAAAGGAATGGCGCAGTGAGGAAATATAGATTTCGCATTTGCATTGAAAATTTGCGCAAATTCGATCTGATCGAACGTCAAAAGTAATTGTTTCTTAAAAAAATGGTTTTTTATATTAAATAAATTATATAAAAATATGTGCAAATACACAATGCAAGAGCGTTTTTAGCTAATATTATTAGTTACTTCACATAACAACCATCAATAGCTACATATTAGTTCTTTAGAAACTATCAAGCATCTATAGCAACGAACGTAGTGTAAATTGCAACATAAATGCGTCCTTAGCAACTGAATTACAAAAATAATAGCGTCCTTAGCAACTAAGCTGTGTCTATAGCAACGAGCGTAGCATTCACAAGTGTCCTTAACAACTAAAACGAGACCTTAGCAACGGCGTTAAAAACTATAATTAGTATCTTATCAATTAATTTGTATTTTGTATAAAAAAGTAATTAGGATGTTAATGTTTCTAAAATTATTTTGTTAATATTCTTTTTGTAATTATTACTTGAAATAAAGCGATTCATTTTCGGCCATTCTTCATTTAATATTCCATCCAATTTTGCGTGTTTATTCCGTTACAATCCGGATCAGACTTACAATGATTGATTAATGCACGGCGCGAATTCATGCCGCACGCCCCTAATTATTTTTCATAATTACACATTATTAAGTTTTCATACGTACAACAACGAAAAAAGAAAAAAAAAACATACAAACCGGTAATTACAGCCTTCACGATCCACCGTGTCAGGAAATAAGGAACAAGAGTTTTTCAACATTTTTCGAATTACTTTCTCCACCCCATGTATGCATATATATATATGTAGACACATTTAAGCTTGGGGGTGGATGGATTAGCCGGAGCCACGTGGAGTCGATAAAAACCGTCTACACGACCACCATCCCCCAAAAAAGCTTCACCTCCCACCAAAGCCGTGACTCATGAATATTTTATTAGAATCGAATCGGGCTAATTCCGTATTCAAAATGATTCAATAAGTTTCAGCTTTCGAAAATTGCCTTTCATCCCATCCGCCTCCACCGCCGCCCCACGTAATACGATTTTTTTACTCTCTTCCACGATAATACACCTCTTACATAATGTTGACAGTAATTTCGCTATCGGTCCTCCAAAATAAACGTTTATTAATTAAAGGGTTTTTGCATAATAGCTTGCACATTAAAATTTACCGTCGCTGTTATCCGCCCTCTCCTCCCCTTTTCGGCGCATAATGGAAATGATACTGATTTCACGTCATTACCGGAATAATGATAATGTTCTCGGATTGGGGTAGATATAGAGCTATAAATATTATAATTTGTATTTGGGGCAATTGCTTTCCACGTTTCATTAGTCAAAAACGAAAAATTCATTCATTGTTTATACGGTAATTTATATTTATGTACACATAATTAACAAAATCACTGTAATGGTCAGTTCCTTATTAATATTGTTTACATTTTCAATGAAATTAATAAATTTACGTTTTTCGATATGATTGATTTACGTAATCTATCACAAAACACTATGCAATGTATCACAGTAAGAGGAACACTAAAGATTAAGAATTGCGTAACTTGTTACGAACATTTTCACATATATTTCTGGTCAACTTGAAATGTATATCATCAGTCCAAAATAATAATTTATATTACATAACATAAATTCATGTTTGTTAAAGACAGTGTGGATGTTATATAAAAAAAAATATAAAAATGTATTTTTATAATTATTTTTCTGCACTATTCACAATCATATTAAAACTGAGCTGAAAATTATAAAACCCATTTCAGTGCATTTTTAAATGAAAAAAAAAAAAGTTTGCTTTAATGCTTGACAGGAGCAAACGATATTCAGCATCGGTTCCCGTATAATGAATCCCCTTGGCAGCCTTTCTAAACTCCGGATGTTGGAAAAGCCAGGATAATGGTGTTTCCAAGTAGACACATTCCCATCCTGCGTCTATTACAAAAAGGAAATGAGAATGCTCAAATTTCGATTTCTATTCCTTCACATATTCCATCATTTCTTATGCCATTATTGTTACGTCAGAATCTATTTTATTCCATTTAAAAACTGGAAAATATTCAAATATTAGATAATTTTTCCTTGACAATTCTATAATAAATGAATAATTAATTTAATCTATTTATTCAATGTATTTTGAACAGTTTTACTATAAAATGGAACTTAACATCTGTCCATAAAGAATTTGCATTATAACGGGCTTTAAAAGCATTCAACTAGTAGTTTCTCAACTTTCAAACTTTTCTCAGAATCCTATTTATGTCTGTCTTCTAGATGCAAATTTAATAAGTTTACAAAGTTGAAAACGCATCCAAAAAAAATCAATGATAATAAAATTAATTGCATAAAATGAGAAACGAAGATTACGTAAATTTAATTACATATTATTTTTACGAAATTGCAACGGAGGAAATATGAATTTTCATAAATATTATTGATTGCAAGTTTTTAATGTATACAAAAAATAACTTAGCTGAAACGAATACAAAAATGTGTATAAAATATAAAAGGTTTTTATTCAATTTCGTCTCAGCTTTTCAAGCAATTTTATGCTGAAATATTGTATTATATTTTAATTTGTAAATTATTATAAATTTACGTTTATTTTATGCTGTTGGAGTTTGGAAAAAATAATAAATGGTTTGGTATTCAATCTCAATTTTTGCAAAAAGTGTTATTAGAGTGGAGGAAGAAATAGAGGGACGTTATTTACTCGCTGTGTATCAAGAACATCAGAAATGTTGCCTACAAAGTGTTTGTAGCGGATAATACATTACACTTATCCATCCTGGGAGCTCTGACAGAAATGCGAGTGTTTCCTTCTGCAAATATCTTGGTACATGGATAATAAATGTGTCTCTAGGCAAGCCATAGTGACATGAATGGAAGCGTAATTTTGACCCATTAGATAACAGAATACAATTTCTTCAATACTAAACTAACAACATCATTCACAATGCATTTCTTCATCTCATTCCTTCTTCATTTATCTACAATAGTCGTTTTTCAATACAAAAAACACATCCATTATTTATTTATTTTCAGTAGTTATAAGATACAATAAAATGGGTACGCAACTATTGGGCGATGGTTAACTGGGCGAAATGGGCGACAGATACTTTAAAATTTAAAAAAACTTGGAATAATAATAATTTTTTAGCGAAATTAAATTTTATATAAATAAATTAAAAATACATCTGGTTACAGAACAATCAACTAACTATCGCCTAGGAGGTTAGAGCCTAGTTGACCGTCGCCCAATTTTCGTATACCCAATAAAATATTAAAATTTGCTATATCAATTCTCACTCATTTAGTAATCTCCATAAATTTCTTCATTTAATTTTATGAAACGTGTAAAAAATAATAAATAAATTTCATATTTCAATTAAAAATAAAATTGTAAAATATAAAATAAATCAGTTTTTTTTCTTCAAGAAAATGTTCTTGTAAATGTTAATTTTCATAAGAAAATCTATTTAATAAAGTAATTAAAATAAACATTGTTGTTACAGTTTTCTTATTATATATTCTACACATATTATAATAAATAAGATTTAATTAGATTTTTGTATAATTAAGTTATATTTAAGGAAGTTTTAATGGAATGTTAATAAACGTATATTGAATGTGACAAGAGCAGTTACCATAAATTATTAATTATTTAATTAAAACTGATTGCTGAAAATCGCGTAAGGTAAATGTGAAGCATACGCGATTAATTCGTACCTTAATTTAATTACGGAAGGAAAACACCAGTTGATGGTCTTTGTGTGACCCTAATTAAACTCAATATGCAATATTAAACATGACGTTTTATTATAATTGCTGTTCTTTTAATTAAATTTTATCTTTCCAACAAATCTAATAAAACACATTTAATTAATTTTATTATATGTTTAAATTTAATAAATTTGAAGGTTGAAAAGTAAATGTTTTTAAATTTTATTATTGATTGTTTTCTCCTTTTTAAACTATTAGATATTAATAAATATTATTTATTAATATAATGTAATTAAATTTATATAGCGGGAAAAAAAAATGCTGGTACTAGGAAGAAAACGATAACCAAGAGCACATGTCCTTCAAATGATCCAGTGAACATAAAAACTGCTTATTCAATTAATAAAGATTATTAATAAATTCATAAAATATATAACAGAAAGAAATTTCCATTTTTTTTTCAATTTATGTAATTTAAATTGAACTACATCATATTAATATTATATACTCTTACATAATATTTATAGATTTATTAATAAGCTTGTAAATAGTAAAATTTTAAACCGTTACTTAATAAATTGTAATTAATCCATGAATCAAGTATTTTGAATTTGAAATTTAAGCATATTTGTTAATTAGAAAAAAATTGTTAATGAAACATAATATTTATAGATTACATAATATTTATAATATTTACCAATTTCAGCTTGTAAATAGTAAAATTTTAAACAGTTTACTTAATAAATTGTAATTAATCCATGAATCAAGTATTTTGAATTTGAAATTTAAGCATATTTGTTTACTATAAAAAAAATTGTTAATGAAACGATTTGAAATTTTTAGTTCATTTAAACTCTATTGCAATTCTCATTTAAAAAAGGTATTACTGAAATTGTCAGATATTTGGTGAATCTATAAATCTTGTTTTTTGCAAACATTAAAACAATGTAATTCAATTAAACATATTGCACTAGATTACGTACGGTCGACCGGTTGCATCCATTTTTTTCACCAGCACAAAAACCATTTTTTTTCCTCTCTGTGTTTCACCCCACAACGAAATTTATATCATTGCATACAGAACAACAATATTTCGGGCGTCCGCAACGGGCGTGTAATGAGAATCGATTAATTTCCCGTAATTTTTCGCCGCCAACGTTTCTATTTTAATGAAACAGAACGGAACGGAATGGCGGGAGGGAGGTAGGGGGAGTGATGTTCATCCCCCATTTCGACAATGCAACAACGAGCTACAATAGTTTGGAGCCGTTCAACGTCCTCGGGTCCTAATGGCCGTATCATTTTCGCGCCTCGCCCCCGTTGTTACATAATTTATGGAATCAATTTTCTTTTGTGCCGCCGCAGATCCATTGTTGTATCCGACGAACGAACGAGAGGATAGGAAAAAAAAAACAGGATATAGAAGAATGAAGGAAATATAAAATTGCATGATTTCCATTCGGATTTGGTTGCGTATGTCTTTGGCGCAGGAATCGGACCTGTTGACTTGGGTTTTTTTTTCTTCAAGAGTGAAGCGACAGCGTTAATTAACGGAGGTTTTGGATGGGAGCCCCTTTAGAAATAGAATGTAATATAATGCAAGGTACTTTGGACATTTAATTGCGGCTGGTTTAATTGGTTTAAGAGCTTACGGCGAAGAAGCAGGCATTCTCCTCCTTCGCTGCTCCGTCCATACGCCGTCAGCCTTCATCCAACCCCGCGAACACCCTGAATACAAAGGGCCTTATTACTGCGGTATTATATCCAGTTCTGTGCCTTCACAGAGCTACACACTAAATGGCACGTGAACACAAGTCATTGCGTCTTATACAAATAATATAACGTACGATTACAATGCTGGAATATGTGGATGCGCCGGGTAAATAACGTCACGAAAAATATTATATTATACCCATATAGACAAAAAGTTTAATGTACCGAATTTTATACGTCTCTCTTATTCTTTATGTGGCGAATTTCTTCTTTTTCCGCACATATATATTTTTCTTTTCTTTTGCCCCTTTTGAGAAATTATATTAGGTTCTTTAAAACGCTCTCCAGCCTTTTATAAACTGACATCTCTCCGAGATACTTCCGGTCGCTTTCCCGTTGGTAAATGGAAGCTGCTGCCTCTTTCTTTTTTCTCTCTATGCACGCGCAGAACAAGAAAAAGAGCTGAGCATAAAACTGTCCTTTATCTCGCTCATAATATTTCAAGCACTCATTTCTATTTTTTTACATTTTGCATCAAAAATATTCATAAAAAAGTTATTAGTTTTCACAATAATATTACTTACATAAATTTAATTAAAATATTTAAATATATTACAAATTTCATAACACAATTTTTTAGCTAAAAAGTAGTAATTTATAATTATTTTAATCTTTCTCGGATTTTAAATGAATAATACTACTTAAAATCTATAAAAGAGTTAGTATTTAAATATTTATTTTTTATGCATGTTTTGTTTTCAGAAATTAATTAAGTTCATTAATAATGCTTTTGGTTACATTTTAAAAATATATGTAAAATTTTTGCAGAAATATTTCTATATTCATTAATTTGGCTCAGATTCTTGAAGTTTGGTTTTACCTAAAAAAAGTGTTACAATTTTTGTATGCATGAAAATATGTTTTAGATCTTTCTTGAAGTTCTTCATATTTGGTTTTAGTTGTACTTTAAAAAAATGCATATAAGTAACTTGTATAAATTAAAATTTTTAGTGTATTAAGTTCTTTAATATTATTTTTTGTTGTATTTTAAAATTACATTTAAAATATTTGCAGAAATATATTTTTCTAAATACATTAATTTGGCTCAGATTCTTGGAGTTTGTTTTTAGTTGAATTTTAAATAGTAAAATTTATAATCACTTGATTTGTTGATTTCATCAAAAAACTTATTAGTTTTTTATAATAATATTACATAAACATATTTAATAGAAATCTTTAAATATATATAATGATTTATTTAATATTATTATAAATTTTATAACATATTTCTTTATATACAAAATAATAATTTTTACTTATTTTAATCCTTCTCGTATTTTAAATGAATATTATAATAATACATAATACAGATCATAATTTACAAATACGAAAAAATCAAAAAATATGAATATTTATTTTTTATGCATCTTTGAACATGAAAATATATTTTGGTGCTTGTTTTGGTTGTATTTTAAAAAATACATGTAACCAATTTACAGAAATATGTATTTCTATATTCATTCTAATGACTTAGATGCTTCAAATTTAGTTTTGGTTGTATTTTAAAAATACATTTGAATAATTTGCAGAAATGTATAATTCCTTATTAACTCTAGTTCCTTAAGATATATAAGATTGCTTTTGATTATATTTTAAAAATATTTATAAAATGTTTGTAAAATTATTTCTGCTTTGCAGCAGTGGAATTTCATTTTATTTTTGTCAATATTTTTTTTGTAATTAATTTAGCTCAGATTTTTAGAGTTTGATTTTAGTTGTATTTTAAATTTTAAACGTTATAATTTCTTGACATTTAAAAGTTGTCTTCTGACGTGCCAGTTAAGACGATTTCATTGCTAAAAGGAATATCGGTCAAAATTTCTATTATGTAATCTTCCATATTTTTTTAACATGAATTTATTTAATTTTTCTTGCTTTTAAATGCAACTAATTTTTAATGATTAATAAATGAAATTTAGTGACCACAAAGAAACCAAAAAAATATGAGAGAATAATAACAGGATAATTACAATTCTTATTTTTATTTTCAATTTTTACTAGGAAAATTAATGATTACTTAAAGTTTGTTGAATTCATAATTTTGGGTTCAGTATATGTACAAACTATGTTCCTTTTCATGAAATAACCAGGGCACGAAAAAGCTATTATTTTTCGTTTTTTCCTGTATAAAATAGATGGAATTTTATATGAGATTAAGCAGAGGTGAATATATAAAGGAACGGTGTATAAGAAAAAAAAATATGAACATAGAAATAGACTACATTCTTCTATTAATCCGGCGACGTCGTGCGTTGCGTAACGGGCGTTAAAAATTCTGGCGGCGCGTCGTCGTATTCAAATTGAAAATCTGTGTATCTAAAAATTCCGCACGCCGCGTTCGAACCAACCACCCTCCACACACACCAATAGACCCCACGCCACAGAAAGAACTTTATTTCGCTTCATTCGCACAAAAGGGGGTGGAAAAAGCTATGGCAGCCGGAGCAGAAGCAAGTGGCTAGTTTCTTCTATATTCTGGAAAGTTGCACATAAATTTTAAAACCAACAAAATTTCATACATCTAGAGCGAGCAGAGCAGAAGCAGCAACAACAAACGAAAGAAAAATATATTTTCGCTTCGCCGTTTCCGTTTTATATTAAATATGATATACATTCGCACGTTCTCATGCGAAGGAAGAATAAGTTACGTAACGCGCTTGTTTATTTTGTCGGGGCTGAATGTAGTTGATTGGAGAGCTGTAGCATTATTAAATTGGGTGTTTAATGAAAGAGTTTTGAAGATAGGTAAACTGTAGGAGGAGAAGTCGCAGGTGTTGGGAGTTCCCACATTCGCGGAGGTGAAAACTTTTTCGCCTTCAAAGTTTTTTAATCATATTTTACGCGCCTAATCCGAACGGGCTTTAATTGGAAAATCGAGCCAGGATCGATGGGCGGGAAAAGGGACAGCTTACTTAATGCCTCCGATTTCTTGGGATTTTCTGGAGTGCATCCTATCGCTGATATGGAAGTAATTTTCTCGTATGTATGCACATCGGAATGCCGTCATTTTGGGAACAACGGTATAAAATGGTTATTTTTTCTTCCTGCGGGCAAAATTGATTTCCTCTTATCAGCATATTGCCTTATCAACGCTCAGGTCGATCATTCTCTTCTCAAACAAAGGGAAAAAAGAAAAACGATTACGTTCGTTCTTTCTTTCTTTAAGGTAACAAGTTGCGGATGTGTGTTTGTTGAAGGTCCATTGGTCATCCGGACACGCCTTTTCCCAACTTTCCTGCTAATCTGGATCGGATCAGGCAGGAAACACGGACGAAGGAACAATAATATCGAGTGGGACATGCACCATTGCACACACTAACATAGGGACGTCCTCGCAACAGACACACACACATCCACTTTAGGCTATGCTCGAAGAACAAATATAAATTAAACTTGCGGTAGAAAACGCCCCTCGCCTCGCTTCAAGAAGTAATTGCGATGAGTAAACATTTTCCAAATACGAATTGAAAAGCCGCAGCACGGAAACCACGCAGATCTAAGGAAATATACAATTTTCTTACACATTTTAATCAAATCTTTTCTCAATAAATATTATAAAAAATATTAATTGTATTTTGGGCAGAAAAACCTGTTATATGTTGATATTATTTTTTGTAATTTATTGCTGCAATAAATATTATAAATTATAAAATATTATTCAGAAGAAAACAAACTTATTTTCAGAATTAAAATATGTTTCCAAAATAAACTTAATAAAAAATTAATACATTATTTTTCAGAAAACAACCTTATATTCAAAATTAAATTATAATATGATAAAACTACTTTTAAGAGAATTCTCTAAAATTTACATTTTAATAATTTTTTAAATAATCTATGGAAACATATTAAATTTAACTATAATATAAATTATCAATATTTTGTAAATTTGAATAAATATATGTTTTTTCAGAACATTTCACCGATGATATTTTATCTCGTAAAATTAAGAAGAGTAAATCAACAAAATATATTTACTCATTTTTAATGTGAAAAATTAGCAATAATTTTATAAATAAATAAATAAAATATCCTATTTTTTTTTTCTACTACATTTCTTACAAATAATTTATTCTTAAATTTACACTTTTAAATTGTTTTTTTATAGTTTTATTTTATTTCCAATTACTTTTTTGTCAATTTTGTTACATGTTTTAAATTATATTTGTTGATTTATTCGGTGTGATTTGCTTGCAGAAAAAAATACTTTTCAAAAATATTAAGACTTTTCCGGGTTTGCAACCTTCTTTTAATTCGTCCGAACCCTTAATCTTCCAAATTACTCAGAACTTAATAGAATCTCCTATTTGATCAGAATAAAACAATAATTTATTCTTAATTTTTCATCAATCTGTTACATAAATAAGCTATATTTTTCTTCTACGTTACTTCTTTTAAATCATCTTTTTATTTAATAATAATGTTAATGGGACAAAACAATTTTTTCAGTAAAGATTCTCTAAAATCTTCATTTTATTAAATTTTTTTATATCTTATCGAAACACATTGAATTTAAGTATAATATAAATTATAAATATATGTAAGTTAAGTTATCAATATGCATACTGTTGTAGATATGAATAAATGTATGTTTTTTTGGAAATACTCGAAATATTTCAACAATGATATTTTAAAAATTTATTTATGCAAAAGTTATTTAAATTATGCATTCATTTTATTAAAGTGTATTTATGACCACAGTTTAGTATTAAAATAATAATATAAAAAATCGTAAATCTATAGGAAATATTGAAAAGAATATGTAATAATAGACTTCAGAATTAATTTTTACTAGATTTAATTAGGAAAAGTCAAATCTCGTTACCGCTTCAAAAATTGAATTTTATAAATTACATCATTTTTACCATTGTGTATACATTTCTATGCATTAACATTCCTTTAAATTTGGGTAATAAAATATTTTGGTGATATTTTTTTTATAAATTAAATTTCCATTTCATGACTTTGAATTAAATCATATGCAATTAGAATATGGACGTAGGTAAAAAGGAATTTTTTGCCTACGCGTTTCGCTCACAAAATACAAAATTATATATATATATACACACCGAACCAAGAGGAAAGATATAAACCCGGCGCATCCGCCCTTCGTTACGTGAATACACACTGCAGCACTGCAGTTCATTACAGGCAAATTATATGCTACAAAAATGTTTATTACTCTTTCTATTACGACCATGTCATGCGTTTATGTAAATCTGCGGCGCATTCTATAATTATTCCGGCAATTGCAATTACGTATTCCATTGTGAAAACGACGAATCGATAAGTGGCGAAACCACTTTTATGCGGATATTTTATAACCCATTGTTATATTTTTTAACTTGCGTAATCATATTGCTTTGATTATGAGGTTCGTGCATAAACTGGACATTTTATTTATTCTAGGTAGTATTTTCAGTTTGGAAACTTTCAGAATGTTCCGGTTTCAAATGATCCAATATAAAAGTGAACTGATGCTGAACACATTTCAGAGCGCGAATTAATTATTTGATACAACGAAACTACATACTTCGATGGATGGAAAATACACCTATCCATGTAACCTAATTAAAGGTGCGTTGCGAAGTACAGGTAATTGTTGTTCCACCAATTGAACTTTCGTTGCAGCCGCATCCAAAATAATTGGAAAGTTGCAAAAATAATAATTCAACTTCAACAATAAGCATCAACTGCTACTCCAAATTACTTTTTTAATGAAATAGAGGAAAATTTACATCAAAAAATTTAAATTAAATATATTTTTCTACAATTAAAATTATTTACTAAATTTATTTTTAATTACAAATAATATAAGAAATATTACATTAAAAATTATTATTAAATAAAAATTAAAATTATAACAAAATTAAATAATTTAACAATAATATCCTAGAGTTAAAATTGCATTTGGTAATTAGATTTTTAATTGTTATATTTTATAGTTTTAATAATAAAAAAAATTCTTTACTCACTTAAATATTTATATTGATAGATTGACGAAAATCATCTTTGTTTCTTGAAGTGAAAATGTAACAATTCTCAAGCATTTTTCATATAAATCATTGGTTTTTGTTTCCTATTTTTTGTAGTTTTCATTTTGTTGGCGTTTATCGCGGATGGATGTAGCACGAGATATTGGTTATTTAAACATGAAGTCATAAGGGCTGGCCCCGGGTTAAGTATATATAAAAAAAACGCGAGCATAAATATGAGAATATTTAATGGCACGAAAACTTGGAATCAATCTTCCAGAAGTTTATGGAAAACGGTCCAAAGAAATAAAGAAAAAATACGAGGAGAATACAAAAGGAAGTGAAGTGGGCCATAGTTGAAAATATGTATATTTCTATATATATATATGTAAGGGGTTGGAAATGGGTTTATAAAATGTTGCTTAAAATTAATATTGCGGCTGTTTATCTTCGGAAAAAGAGTAATGAGGGGTGGGTTTTCGAGACTTCTTGACATGTCTTCAAGTTGCCATCCATCCGGTAAAGTAAATATCACGAGCGTTATTTTCGCATTAAATCTCTGCGGGATATATCAAATATTTATAGGGGTGAGCGCATATTTTGACGCGTGAGTAATTCACTTCGACGTCCAGGAATAAATCACGACACTTCCTAATTTTACGAGATAAAATATCATCGGTGAAATGTTCCGAGTATTTCCAGAATACATACATTTATTCAAATCTACAACACTATAAATATTGATAACTTAAGTGTCAGTTTATAATTTATATTATACTTAAATTCAATGTGTTTCCGTAAATTATTAAAAAATTAAAAAATTTGATAGAATTTTTTCTTCAAAATATATTAGAAATTATTATTCAATCAAAACATAATTTAAAATTAATAACGCAGATGTAATTTTTTTTTATAAATCTGTAAATAATTAAGAATAAATTATTTTGAATACTGGTAGAATAAGAGATTTTTAGAAATATCAGAAACATTTTTTTTTGTTTCAAATAAGTATATCAAATGCAACATATTATATAATTTTTATAATTCAGTGCTCTCATCTGGAAATAATTTTATACTGTATCACGCAACTAATAGTTGTAATATTAATGAAAATTCCGTTTTTCTTTCGATTTATTTATTTTAAGATAATTAATATTTAGAAGTTTTCAATTAATTTTAATTTTCTCATAAATGAAATTGAAAATTTTAACCATATTTTGAGAAATGTCGTAAAAGATGTGATATTATTTTGTGAGATATTTTAAACTAAAGTTTAGACAAAATTACCACTTTTAGTATTAATACATGACTAATCTAAAAAAATAAATCTTTAGTAATTGAATTAAATTTAGTAAAAACACGTTCATAATTACTCATTTGATTTATATTAGTTTTAATAAGAAATATACATGTTCAAAGTCGTTATTTATACTTTTATCTATTATTGTTATGAGCTTTAATTATGAAACATTTATGCTATAATAATAAACCTGAAACTTGTTTTAATTAATGAATAATTTTTTAATTTAAAATATTTTTTTATAAAAGCATAAAAATCTACTCATTAATTAAAAAATACGATGAAATTTAATTAATATTTTTTAACATTAAATGCAGATATTTAATAATTTTGATTACATAATAAAAATTAAATATTTATTGAACAATTCTATAGAATTATACAAAAAAAATCTTGCTGTTAATTTCAATAATTTTAGAATAAAAGCAATAATTTTGATATTACATAATCAAAAAAATAAATGTTTATAGAAAATTACATTTATTTTATGTAATTGCATCCAATTTCTATATTAATTGCATAATTTAATACAAAATTAAAGCATTGAAATATTAAATTAATAATATTGAAATTAATTAAATAATATGAAAATAATTCTATATTAATTGCATAATTTAACAGAAAATTGAAGTATAGAAATAATAATATGGAAATTACTCAAATACTATGAAAATAATACTCAATTATAGAATCGCTGTAAAATTTTATTAATATTTTTTAATATTAACTGATAAATTTCTTCAATAATTTTAGATTAAAAATAGTAATTTTGATTACATAATAAAAATTTAATGTTTATAAAAATCACATTTTTGTATGTACTTAATGTCTTATAGATAGTGGAAATAAATGAAGGAAAAAAAGTAATTGCAGCTAATTTCCGTAATTATTGCAATATTTAACATAAAATGAAAGCATTGAAATGATAATATTGAAATTAATTACATAATATGAAAATACATTATTATTTAGAAATTAGTGAATATTATTTAGAAATATATAATTTGCAGTTTCTGAACTTGTAATTTCTAACTGTTTAGTTTATTATATCATTTTATACAATCTATACACGTGTTATTGAAGCAATTAAAATTGTCGGCTATTAAGAGAATTTATGCAAACTGAGTGCATGCTACATATCGATATATTAGGTATAATTAAAACGACCTTTTTACGAATAACAAGTGTCGACCATCAAAACCTTTACACGTTGACACGTTTTTTTTTTCTACCAGAAATAGTAACAACAACAAAAAAATAATAAAGTTTGGATCGATTCCAAAGTTATATATTTTTCCTACAATATTAGAAGCAATTTAACGACGAGATTCGGAGAAGATAAGTAATTTTGTGTCGATCGCGTCGCGTGAATGTTTAATGCGTTTATAATGAACGTTTCAATTAAAACGCAAACATTGGAGCGAAATTGGATAAATATGAATTTATTTTTGGTAAATATGGAATTGTATTTGATGTGGGTGTTGTTTTCATCGTCGATGATGATGATGACGTTTTTTGAAGCTTATCCTGATTTAATTATAATGTGTTTTTTTTATTTCTTTTCAGGTTGCGTGGGTGAGGGCCGAGGATCAAACGATTTTGAGTCTTCAAACGAAGGTCGTTACGCACAATTCAAGGATTTCAGTCACCCATGACAATTTGCGCACGTGGCATCTCCGGATAAGGCAGTTGAAGGAGTCAGATCGTGGTTGCTACATGTGTCAGATTAACACTAGTATTATGAAGATTCAGCAAGGATGTTTGGATGTTTACGGTAAGATCATAATTTAATAAAGCAATATTTATGAAATGTAAATTATGTAATTTATTCAAATTTTAAATAGTAGACAGGCCATTTTTTAATAATTTACTTAAAAAATATAATGTTTTTTTATCACTATTCAATTATCTGAACTTCTATCATCTTAACTCCAAAAAAAAAACCTGCTATCTTTATCTATATATAATATATTTTATCTTACTGTTTCGCCAAAACTCATATATTTCAATACAGGACTATTTGAGTTATTTCAATATTTTTGGATCAAGAATTCTTGTAAATATAATTTTATCTATAATATCTATCAGTTTTTTTTAAACCAAGAAAATAATTACTTTAATAACTAATAATATAATCAAACTTTATGCATATATTATATAACTTTATTTATTGTTGCACCAAAACTTGTCTATGTTAATTAAGTTAATACCGGACTATTTAAGTTTTTAAAAAAAATTGTGGAAATTTTATACAATTTATAACTTGTAATTTAAGGTAATAATATTAAAAATATATTTAATTAATTAAAGTAAATTGATTTTACAACTTATTCTTTTACCTTAATTGTCAATAAAACCTACTGGTTTTAATTTAAGACAACAAATTAATTATTTTATTAAAATTATATAAACTTGTATTATTAATACCGGACTATTTGAGTTAAATTAATATTTATGAAAATTTGATAGAACAACTCATAAATCGTTATATAATACCGGACAATTTGAGTTAATTCAATATTTATTGAAAGTTGATAAAACATATCATGAATTTTAATAAATTTATAACTTTTAATATAATACAACAAAATGATTAATCCAAGTAAAATGTATTTAATTATCTAAACTTGTAGAATGAATTGCCGTACTAATCGAGTTATTTCTAAATTGATTTTAGAACTTATTCTACTAACTTTTTTTATTGTTGCACCAAAAACTCGTAAATTTGAATATCGAACTATTCGAATTATTTAAATATTTATATAAATTTCATAAAAAAAACTCTCGAATCTTTCTAGTCAATAAAAAAGCAAAATTAATGCATAAAGTTGCACATAAAAATCATATTTATTAAAACTTAACTTGACGAATCCTTATAAATAGTATACCTTAATACCGGACTATTGGAGTTATTTGAAATTTATAGAAAATTATTTAAAATTCGATAAAACAGCTTACGAATTCTTGTAAATAATATACTTTAATACCGGACTATTCGAGTTATTTGAATCTTTATAAATAAAATGTTATCTATATTATAATATAAATTTTAATTTAAGCCAACAAAATGAATAATTTATTAAAAATATATTTAAATAAATTTTATTCGATATATTGGAAATTTGAAAACCGACTTATTCTATAACCATTCATATCCTACATTACTTTACTTATTGTTTTAAATTAATGCCGGACTATTTTTTTAAATATTTATGAACATTTTATAGAATAAGTCATAAGTAAATGTTCATGAAAATTTGAGAAAATATTTTATGAATCCTTAAAAATATTATTTATAATTTAGGATAATAATATTATAAATATATTTATAAATTTCTTATGCAACTTATTCTATTATTTTATATATGTACTACATAACTTTTCTCACAGTTGCACCAAAACTCGTATTTTTATATTAATGGAAATTCGATAAAAACAATTCAAGAATGCTTATAAATAGAATTTTATCTATATTATCTATAAGATTCAATATTTATTCATATTCTATATAAATTAACTTAATTTTAGACTAACACTCGTAAATTTTAATACTGGACTAATCGAATTATTTAAATATTTTTGAAATTCGATAAAATAACTCATAAATAAAATTTTATCTATCAAATCAATTAAAAATATATTTACTATTTGAAATATTTTAAAATTGCTTTCACAACTTTTTCAACATAACTTTTCTTACCCCTGCACCAAAATTCATATAAATTAATACCGGATTATTCGAGTTATTTGAATAATTATGGAAATTTGATAAAATTACTCACAAATTCTTATTTCATCTATAACATCTAGAACTTTTAATTTAAGACAACAAAATTATTAATCCATTAAAAGTGTATTTAATTATCTAAACTTGCATTATTAATTACGATACTATTCCAGATACTTGAAATTCGATATCCAACTTATTCTATTACCTTAATAGCCAATAAAGCAGACAAACTTTATCTATATACTACATAACTTTACTTAATATTGCACTAAAACTGGCATAAATTAATAATCCGGACTATTCGAGTTATTTCCAAATTTATGGAAATTCGACTTAGGAAAAAAAAATTATATTTATTTTTATAATAAACTCATTGAATTTTACTTAATCTAATTAAATTAATAATGTATATATTAATTTACAGCATTTTATCGCGAATACTGAGTTGTATTATTAACCAAATTGCGTCTCGTTAAAATATCAGCATTACATAATATTATCGTTCTGCCGCAATGCTTACGATTACACTGAGGCTGGTTGTATCACTAAGGAGTGCAGCACACATCCGTGCCCTAATTCAAAGCAAACATTGCATTATGCAAAACGCGAGGCCGCTCTTGCTAATTCCCAAACACCGTTCATCTTTGAGGTGGATCAATAAGCCATTACACGCAACCGAGACACAAGGTTTGTCCAACAACTGACCATAAACCAATAAGACTACAGCAAATCATGGATGTTCAAGAAACTATACATCTTTCAATAAAAAATGGAATATGTTGGATATGAAACTTCCTCGAGGTCGGATTTTAATAATAAAAGTACTTTAATTCTTCCCCCACCCAAAAACCCTAGGTTATGATTCCACTTCTCCCCTACGGCAAATACACACACTTTTTTAATATCCAACTCATTTACATTTTCTTTTTTCTCTATTACCTCCATATTCTCATCTTTACTTTATTATTTTTTAACTTTTTTCACTCCAGTTTTCTATTACGAATATTCAATATTTAATATACTACGAAGTTGCAATATCACAATTTTTTTTTTTTTTATATAAATTATTTTAAAAGATTGATTTTCTAAAATTACTAATGTTGTGAAAACAATTAATAAAATATGTTATATCATTTGTAATTTTAGACATCTATATCATAAATACAGTTGAGTTTTGATAAGATCAGTTGTAGTAGGGGTTTTATATTATTAATGATTATTACAGTTTCAAGTTTCCACAAGTTACGGTCTCGCATTAATTACAATATTTGAATTCATAATTTTCTTACTTTTGTAATATACGTGTAATTTATGGCCTTAAAAATAGCTATAATAATTGTACTATATGTAAACTGAATCTAAAAATTTTATTAAATCAAATAATTATTTTTTTCATAAATTTCGAGTGGATGCGCCGGGTATATGTGTGCAATTAAGCTAATCGATTACGCAATATATATTTTTATAAACGAATAATTAATTGCTAAAATAATCATTACTTCCACGTTATTCATAATATTTAATAGTCAAGTAAGATAAGCAAAATTGTGAATATTTTTAATCAAAAATAGATTTTTATTTTAATGTAATAAACATTTGTAACTTTAACCGTTTTTTTTCTTGCATATTATTAAAGTTACAAAAAAAAAATAAAACCACAGTATCTTACAAATTTGTTACAAATAATAATTACTTTTATTAACAATTAGATAACTAAAAAATATACTCTTAAAAAATAACTTATTTTTTACTATATTTTATTATTTTATTCGAAAACTACACAAGCAAATTAAAAATATTTATACTGTAATTAAAATTTAGTAAATAAACTTTAATTTAAGTATAATAATTGTAATAATCTTATAAGCTTTTTAAAGTAATTTACGTTTTATAATCAATTACGTAAAATAATTATATAATATTTGTAGCTATTATCCTTTTCAGATTATTACTATCAATATCATAAGTTTTGTATTTATAATCTAATCAATATTATATCACTTTTAGAGCTCTGCAAATTAATAATTTACTTAAATCTAGAAAGGAAATCTAACGGTTTATAACGCATAAGTCTAATTATTTTTCAGATTATTACTGGCAACTTTTTTGAAAAATATTTTTTATTTTCTATATAATAAGATTTTTATTTACAATCTTGACAATATTGTATCATTATATTAATAATTTACTTAAATCTACATAATGGTTTATAACGCTTAAGTTAGTTGTTTTTCAGAATATTATTGCCAAAGTTTGAAAAACTATTTCTGAAAATAATTTTTATATCATAAAGTTATTATTTTGAATCTTGACAATATTGTATCATTATTAGAGATCTGAATATTAATAATTTACTTAAATTTAATGGTTTATAACGCTTAAGTCTATTTGATGTTTTGCTGTCATGCAATAGCTTAATATCCCAAAAATTATTATGTAATTCCCGAGAAAGATTTGAGATTTGAATAATTTTTATTAGAATTTAAATTAATATTACATTGAGTTCAATTACATTAGCTCTTGTTCTTTAGCAATTATTATAATTTCAGTCTATTTTCGTATCTGCTACTAAATATTCATGTTTTTGTCTATTAGTGATGAACCAAAAGGCTTTTATCATATTTTTTAGACAATTTTATTAAAACTTTTGGATAATTTCTGTGTTCTATTTTTTGGCTATTAAATTTTATATTAATAATTTATTCTCCACTATTTTTTTCGACATTTACCCTAAGAACCAGTAAATTTTTCTAAAACTTATATTCACATGTTCAATGTTAGCATAAACATGTTTTTTCCGTTGATTTTGAAAGATTTTGGGTATTGATATTCTCTTTTTTCTTGAGAAATTCCTGTAATTTATCTAAATTTACAGATGCTTCAGAAATACTAATTTTAAAAATACATGTTCCAAATAATGTTGTAAGGTGATAGATTGGATTTATTAAATGTACATTAGGTTTATCATTGTGAAATTTCTTGTAGAAGTGACCGAAACGTGTTAGAAAGTATCTATAAAATCGTTTAGAAAATTGAGCAATTGCGAAAAGGATAGAAAACGATTGTGAAAGCATGTGGACGTCGATTTTTACTACAATGTATATGCACAATTCAATTTAGGGCAAAAGGGTAGAACGTGAACCAGAAATAGATGTCTGCGACGCTTCCTTTGCTCTTCGCATCGACCTCACCGGTTTCGAAGTTATATTAAACAGAAAGTCTAGCTTTTGGGATGAGGATGAGCATGAGTGGGTTGAAAAGGATGAGAAGGACAGGGTTTTTATATACCTACATAAAATTCGGACCCCCATCGAAAACGGTACACGGAAACGTTTCTCTGATGCTATTATTTCCACTTATCCCTTTGAATTATTGCCCACTTTGCAATAAGACAATTACCTATATATATTTTTTTTTTCATGAATGGCTGCAAATCGCGCACTTTCAATCACATAATTTTGCTGCAAACTCGATGTAATGTGTGCATATGGCAATACGAAATGGGGCTGGATTTTATTTATTGTTTACGAGCGTTACGCAATTTATTGCCTCGCGACCTTCCGGAAAATTGCGCTACATCTTGTTTGCATCGCTTCCATGTTTATGGCCCACTATTCATACAAGGTACATATTGTGTTTCCAATCATTATAACCTTAGTTTCTCATATTTTCACATTTTTACTAGTAAATGTGTCAATATTATTTTTATACTTTATTTCTAAAATAAATTTGATAAAAAAATTTCATAGATCAAATTTCTATTTAATATGATAACTTAATCAAGTAAATGAAATGAAACTAAATATTGATGAACTGCAACAAAAAAAAAACCATGAAAATAAATCCGCATAAAAAATCGTTCATTTGTAAACCGTGACAAACGATGTATAGCAGCGACATTAATATGAATACACCGGCAACGGCATATTAATATTAATACCTTCGATTTTTCCCTTTTTTTTTTGTTTCGGATTGTGTAAAATACAATACGTTTATACGTTTTTTTCACTCTCATTCGATCATGAATTATTGAAATAATTTCGCGTAAAGTATTGGATGAATAAAAGGTCGCTGAATAAATTATGAGCGGAAAAAGAGAAATATTAAACAAAGCGAGAAAAAAAATATAGATGTGCGAAAATCGGTGGCGTTTATTTATTATGTAAAATCGCGCCACAGTTTCGGGCTTAGGCAGGGCGGAGGGATGATGACGACTTTAACTGGGCTTTTAGGAGCAATATTGTAAGCCAATATTCGCCGCGTATAGATTTTACGGTGGGGACAATAAATGTTGGTGGTATAATGCATTCGGGATTGTGTGTTCGTCCTTCGGAAATCTACCCCATCTCTCGCACATTTTCTGCCCTACAGTTTCCATCCCTTTTTGGGGAGTCCCGGAGGTGCGATTATTAACTTTTTATCGATAATATAATTGCGCGCCGTTGCTGAGCAATAACCGACACTACGGTATACGTACAATGCAAATGGAATCTTCAGTTCCAATTATCTACGTGGGATTATTATTTTAGGATAACGACATTAGGAACGTACGTTGTGCCCCACTTTCATCCTGCCATTAACTTTTCAAGATATTACACAATGGTTAACGTTTCAAAAGCTACAGTTTAGAATATTTACATTTCAAAACTGGTGTTACAAAACTAATAAATGTATAATTCATATTATTAATTTGATTGAATAATATATATCATTAATTTAAAACTAATCAAAAATTAGAAACTTAATATTACAATTAAAAAAAAAATGTAGACTTTTTAATATACCTATTATGAAACTTGATTTTAATACAGTTTTCATGAAATTAAATATCAAATTTGAGAGAAAATTATTAGAATTTTAACTTATATCTAAAATATTCAAAATACTACTATTACAAAATTAATCAATAATTAATAATAGTATATTAGAATTTGTAATCTGATTGTATAATTAATATTTAATTATTTACATTAAAAAAAATTAATCATTAAATAAACTTTTTTAGATTATATAATCATTAA